>CM017467.2:0-600000 GCA_007827005.2 Populus simonii
TGTGAACAAGTTTTGGAGTTCTCAACTTATCGCGTTTAGCTTCTATATATTTCATGGCTCCACAAAGGTTATGAGAAAATACTGGAGTTCTGCCAAGTTGCCCCAGGCTGCAACTCACCCGACTTAGTATGTCTACATATGGTATAAATGAAGTTCAATCCTAAAAAACACCATCAATTTCGATCCTGAAACAACCCGATTTAAAAGGAGAAAATGAAGATAAAACTTAAAGGCAAAAAAAAAAAAAAAAAAAAACAGAGCATTACTACAATCCATAGTATTATTGTGTCTTGAGCTCCAATGAAAGCTCAATAATTTTAAGGTTCTTCGTGAGACAATGAATAGTGGAATTATAGTCATGTTCAATTGGGCCCCTAAACCACTGGAACTTTGCAATGAAGCCCCCAATCACCCTAATACTTTGGATTCCTTGCAATTTCACCCCTCACCCTCTTCAATTAGACCTTCGAATTTCAGCGCTTTTTACAAAGTTGTTCTTTCTTTTGGATCTCTTCAATGTGATCCTCAATTGAATTTCATACTTTAAATTTCTTTCAATCAAGCCCCTGATGGAACCAAATTAGCCTTTCAAAACTTTAATTGTGTCCCTAATCTTCCAATCTTTGCGAATTGATCTGAATTAGGAATCCAAACTTTATTTTTCTTCAATTGAGTCCATGATTGAATCCACGAAACCCATTAGAAGTATAATTAAGTGCATATAATTAATTAATTCTTCCAAATTTTGCCCAATTGACTTTCAAACTTAATTTTTACTTCAATTAAGCCCTTAATTAAGTCAATTAAACCTATTGGAAATTTAATTAAGTCCTTGAACTTAATGAATTCTTTCAATTACGGTCAAGTCTGGATTTCAACCTCAACTTTCTTTTCGTTAAGTCTTTCTTCAGTTTGTCTTGTCAAAATATCGCAATGTGACTATTCTTCTGGCTTTCTGACCTGTTGTAGCTTAAAGACTTATCTCCCCATTGCCCAAAAATATTCTTGGATTTTTAATTTCTGATTTTTTTGGATATTTTAATAAGAAAAATGTATTTTTTTATAAAACATTTTTGGGAGATCCGAAACTGGGTTATGACATCAACCATCAAGGGTAATTAAAACATTTTTTTAAGTTTTAATTTCTGATTTTTTTAGATTTTTTAATAAGAAAAATGTATTTTTTTATAAAACAAGTTAGTTCTTGTTAAAAGGGAGTGTTCAAGTGGTTTTGATAACAACATATTCAAGCATAATTAAGTAATTATGAGTTACATTTACATGAAGACTGATTATACGAAAAAGATTGATAAATTTAGAAAATTGCTCAATAAGATCATTGTTTTGGTATAATAGCATAATCCAATTAAATGGTTTACAAAGATAGATAACATACAAATTCTAGTTACGTTAATATTATGATGTAATTCTTGTTCTTTAATGTGAACTTAACCTATGCATTTAGATTACCTTAATTGTAAGCCTTACTAGTAATAAAATACTACAGCACAATATAAGAGATTGTGAACAAGTTTTGGAGTTCTCAACTTTTCGTGTCTAGCTTCTATATATTTAATGGCTACCCAAGGTTATGTGAAAATACTGTAGCTTTACCAAGTTGTCCTAGCCTGCAACTCACCCGACTCAGTCAACGACTTCTCTCTCCCTCTCACCTTCCTAGACATTGGTTGGTTCAAATTTCCTCCAGCTCAGCAAATTACATTTTAGAGAAGGGACAACCTTCTTCAATTTAATAATCCTCCCCGGGCTCAAAAAATCAGTCACCGACTTCTCTCTCCCGCTCACCTTCCAAGACATTGCTTGGTTCAAATTTCCTCCAGCTCAGCAAATTATATTTTAGAGGAGGGACAACCTTCTTCAATTTAGTAATCCTCCCCGGGCTCAAAAAATCACTCTCCTCAATTTAGAGATGGGACTTTTTGAAGGAGCAAAGGTGAGAGACTACGTGGATTGGCTTCTATAGAACTAGGTGCAGAAATCATTGGGGTTACATGGATCCACCCGATGTAACTTGTTTGTGTAAAGTTACTACAACCTTAAAGCATGTAGTAGAATGATGCTATAAAGTTTTGCACTCTTAATCATAATCAGGCTCTGGTTTCCTTACCAACAGACCCATGCCTTGATGGTTAGATTACAAGAATCTAGTGGCCATATCTGGCCGTGTTCCAGCATCTGTGGCAAGTTAGGTTTATCATCCAATAGCAGGTGCTACTCTATAGGTCTTCATAATGCTTTCTTAGAACCTCAGAGTAACTCATGTAGAAAATATTTCCAACTAAGTTTGTCTCTAGAATTTGAGATTTATAAGAACCCTAGTTTGTAAGTAATCTTAAATTGTTCTTGGAGGCTTCCATGAGGGAGAAAATTGATTGCAACCCTAAAAGTGAGGTAACTGGCCTTGATAAGTAATTATCTAGAGCTTAAGCTAAAATTCTAAATATGCAGAACAGTGGTTATGCCAGCACATTGCTCCAAACAGAATGTCCAGAATTCCTAATTCATTTCAGATGCTGTTCACTAACCATCACTCTCAGCACCATCATATTGCTTATGCCATCATCAGCCTAAGCATTCTAACTTGCATTGCCATCTTCCCAAAAGCATCTTTTATAGTTCTCAATTAAAGAATAGTACCTTGCATATAGACCGACAATTTCCAGATCAACAATCTACTTACAGATTTCAATTTAAATGTCCAACAAACAGATAGAACAATGCCAAGTGACCTCCAAAGTCCACAAACCAATGTCTATCGCACAATTCTTATCTTTGGAGCAGTTAAGTTAAAACAAACAAGAAGAAAATTATTGGAGTAATAAAAAGTTGCACAAAATATAGCATGCACACAAGATGTTTACGACGGTCATAAGGATAGAGGAATCAAGATGTAACAAAACTAAATGAGAAAACTGCACATGATGGCATGATAGATGAATTACTAAGGTTGGCCTTTATGCTATTTAGTTAAGCATGATATAGTGAGACTCGCCAAGTTTAGTCAAAAGGTTCTTGCATGAATCATATAGCAAGCATAACAAGTTTAGTCAAAAGGTTCTTGAATGAATCATATAACAAATTTTAGCTTAGTCCAAGAAACGATGAGATTTCCGCTTCCATGGCCCCCCTTAAAAAGCATTGTTTAACATACTTAGCTTCCTCTACTTCAGATGAAGAATTTTGCACTGCCAACTAGAAATTCATCCTAGATCTGTTCCCAAGTATATATGCATATTAATTAAATCTCTGTCTACAAACACCTCCCTTCCTGCAACTAAATTGGGGGTATTACTCTAGAAAATTTGATTGCCTTGTTTTCAACAAAGTTTGTTATCAAATGTCAAAGTTTAACATATTTCAATAAGTTCAGATGTAAACACAGACGTTTTTAGACAAAGAACTAAGATAAGAGGAATTACAGTTAATAGAGAAGTTACGTAACATGTCAAAATACTCATAGCACAATATGTGAATCGCGCGAGTTCGTCAAAAATATTTCATTCAAAAGAATCATTTCTGCGTGTACAAAACCATTTTGGTTGAATACAGCACTTTGAAAGTGACAGCTAATGATCGGATCCAAAATTTTGGTAAAAGGAAGTAATCCAGTACGAACACTTACAGCTCATTGCTGTCTACCTGGCCGATGATGGAGCAGGACCGGTATTCGTCTAAAGGCCAAAATTGCATGTCTGAACAAATTCCATATCATTGTCTACATATTACTCCAGAGATTCTTGTATTGGTTCATTGCAATGTCAAGCCAAGGTTTCATGTTTCCATTATAATGAATGACAGCAGCATTGCTGATCTCGTCCACAACGTGTGCAATAAAAGTCAAAGGAAGCTTAACCATTATAATGAATGACAGCAGCTAGCATTGCATCATTGCTGTCTTGCACACGTTGTCTCCAACATCTTATGTCTATCTCTTTCATTCCAACGTGGCTTTTATTGCACACGTTGTCTCCAAGATCATTTTGAGACCAAAAAAAAACCTACCAATGTCTAGAACCTGTCTATAGGTAAATGCTCCTATATATTCTTGTTGCATTGAAGGCCATCCTAACCATAAATATCATGTATTGCAGAATTTTGAGTTGAAACCATGGTTCCATAAAATACATATTTTTTAAAGAATTTAGGTAAGTATCTGAGTTGGCTCCACCGAGGGAAACTATTCAATAATTAATGCTAATGAATTACCACACATTACCATGATGAATCATATTGTGAATGACATGGAGAAATTGTTGTCTATCATAGGATATTTAGATGAGATCCTTTTTGAAAGACAATATAGAAGGATAGACTCTCAGTACAAGCAACAACCATAAAAACACTACTGTATTTTTTAAAGAATAACCCATAAAAACACTTTAGATTTGTTACGTGTGGTTGAAATTAAACTGGTGGTTATTGATGATGGTGTTATTAATTCCATTTGGGGTGTATTTCTAAATTATGGTTTGTTATTCATCACGAGGGCTTATCCAATAGTTTACCCAACAGTTTACTCTCTGTCTGGAATTCATCTACTTTTGATGTCCATAATGCTTTTCTGGCTATGAATGGTAGGATAATTCATATTAAATGTAATTTTGTTCAAACTGTGCTTTCAATGACAATTTTATGAAAGAAGATTTATGGAATCCTTTTGAGGTATTGAAAGCCAGCATCTCAAAACCATGATGTCATATGAAAGCATTTTGTGACTGCAAAAATGCTTTGAATTGCCAGAATTACTTTTACTAGGTAAAAAGTTCACCTGATCTAAGGGAAATTGGGCTAGTCGTATTGATATGACTATTTTTTTTATCTATTAATTGGTTGAACAAACTTCTTTTTTCCTCCTTGGGCCTCCTAAATTCACTTCTAATCATAAACCTGTTCATTGAAGGCTTTTGAAGTCTAGGGGTTTAAATTGATGAGGAAATAGAGGAAATGGCTTAATTTGTAAATGCATCCTTAGTTTAATATGGTTGTTTGATTTGAGTGAACAATTGTGATGAACTATTGATAAAAATTCTTTATTCTTGTCAAACACTAAAATCCTAATCCAGGAAGGACAATCATTGTGATGCCGCATAAATACTTCATTATATATAAAACTTAGATTTTTTATTTTTTTTTCCTTCGGTATCATAATAAACTTAATTATATATGGAAAAAGAAAAAGATACACAATGGCCGAACAACACATCGTCTAGGATAAATCCTACAAATTAGGGTTTTTAAATTCAAATTTGGAAAATTTCAATTTAATACCCACTCTTGCAATTTCTTTTAATTTCACTCATAATTGCTTCATGAACTCTTTATTTTATGCAATTTCAGCCTTGCTAAACTCAATTGTCATCACTAAAGTTAAGTGCCTTTTACAATATGGTTCTTGGTTTTTGTTTTGTTCAATTAGACCTCCAATTGACCATCAAACTTTTATTTTTTTTTCAATTTGATCTCTGATTTCACTGATTTTAAAATGTTTTAGATTCAATCAAAATAATTAAAGATACCCTCGAAAAGTTATAGTTGATAGGGATTGTTGAGATTCAGGATTTTAGATCAACTAAGCTAAAAAAAAAATAGTTGTACAGGAGAATAGGTGTGAGAATATGATTCTCTTAGGAGCTAAAGATAAAGACCAAGGTTCTAGTTAAAAGGGGTCTCTAGATTGAGATTTCAGGTTAACCCCACCAAAGGCACATTCATAGTTCTAGTTAAAAAGGATTGTCAGATTAGGATTTCAGGTTAATATAGCTATTTGAGATTTTTATTTTGGTTAAAGAGGATCGCTAGATTAATATGATCTCAGGTTGACCGAGATAGAGATAAAAATTTCGGTTAAGATTAAAGAGAATCACTAGATAGCAGTGATGTCGACATCATCCTCACGCAACTGAAAAACCACCCTCTCATTGTCGACCACGATGACCATAGCTTGTTTCAGCCAACAATGTTGTCCCTCACCACCACCTAACCAACACCTATTTCCCCCTTTTCCTTTAGCCATAATCACTGCTAAAACCAGTAACCCACACTTTCAGCCGAAACCCTTGTCTTCTCCTCTGTGAGTCGTTTTTAGCTTCACTATCACCACCACCTACAACCTACTGATAAGATATTAGCCCTTCCACCAACAACAGCTCCTCATCTACCGGCCACTGTCAGCCAAGCCAAAAACTGACCCAAAAAACCCTTTTTCTCTCATTAAGCCAGGATCAACCTTGATCGACTATCATAACCAGAAACCATAGCCTCATCCCTTCCTCTTCACTACTAATAGCATTTCAAATTGATGGAGACAAATCGAGAAGAAGTTTGAAACAGAAAAATAAAATAAGTCTAAAAATAAAAAGCAAATCGAACTGTTTAAAATTAAATTAAACTGAAAGATTATTTGTATTTTTGATCATGTGTATAGATAGAAATCTCCAACAAGAATTCAAACAATGTAATGTAGGATACGCTAAAAGTTTGTTGTATTCACGGTAACATAATGACTGTAATTTGTCCTTTTTATTGATATTGAAAATAATTAATCGTTTATATGTGGATTCACACTAGCAATAATGACACTAACACGACCTTTAATTTATATACATTCCTTAATATATTATATGTGGATTCGATTGTGTAATATTTAACAGATTTACCATAAAACCCCTTACGTGCCAAAAAAGACTCTACATTACCAAATCTCATGTTTTACCTGCTTTTAATTTGGCTATGACCAAAGAGTATAAAAAACACATTCAATTGGGATGTGGCTGCTGGATTAAGTTGAAAGTAACCGACAATCTCAAGTACAAGAGGCTTGACTTGACTAATTCAGCAGAATTTAATTACGATGGAGGGTCTTTGTTTTCAAGTTATGTGATCGAATCTAGAGATGGGGCATTGAATTCAAGCTACGATAGCGATTCGTCTACCCTACAGGCCGCTGTCGAAAGTGGTCCTACGGATAATGTTAGAGCTTGAAAGTACGAAGAAATTACGAGGGAGGTCCTACAGTGCCAACGGAGATATCCAAAGTCACCACTTTTGAATCACGCTTTATGCCTAGATTCAGTCTCAACTAGTTGAATGCTCGAAATCGATGACCAATGGAAAATTCTACGATGGTTTTTTAACAAAGAATATCTCAAGGCACTTTGCTTTGTAAATTAGAGTGTCATTAATTTTAAGATGACAATGCTTAATTAATTAATTAATAAAGTAAATAACTTAATAAATGAAAGAGATAGACATAAGATGTTGGAGACAACGTGTGCAATAAAAGTCAAAGGAAACTTATCCAGACAAGATTGACCTTAAAAGTATCTTTAAAGTATTTATGAGGTACTTTTCTCCACGTCAAAATACACTTCCTTCTTCGTCAAATTACCTTAAGTTACCTCGCAGCTCATGGTTGCATTATTTAATATTTGAAAGCAAGCTGGTTTTTCAGTAGTAAACGAATCAGTTTCCTCCCGCAAAAACAAAACAACAAAAAATTATTTTTTTTAAAATATAATTTTTATTTTAATTTGCATACGATCAATTTCTCAAAAATAAATTATATTTGCATATTTTTATCATATTAAAAAAACCATAAAAAATAATATTATATATTTGCATGCATTTTGAATTTAATAACTAGTTTATTAATATCATTAGAACTTGGTTTAGATTTCAAAAATATAAAAAACATTATCTTGTTCCTTTTTAATACATAAGATTATGAACTTATACGTAAGATGTATTTTCGATATTAAATTTAAAATTAAAAAAACTCTATTTTATTTTCTGTTAGTATCCGGAATTATGAACTTCTACGTAAGATGTAATCACGATATTAAATAAAAAGATAGTTTCTTTAATTTTTATATCAGTATTGGAATGGTTACGTTTTTTACCTGATAAGATAAGAATTTCTTTATTAAAAAAAAATTTTCTTTAATCACAAACAGAACATGAGTTAAAAAAATTTGAATATAATTTTTATTGGGGGAACTAATCTATTGTCTTCGTGGAAAAGTTGAAAAGGAAAGATTTTAGGAAGCCACCACCAAGTGGATAGGTGAAAACAAAGAGTCTATTGTTATGGGACCCGGCAGAGGGAGCTTGATTTTGTATATATGCACGGTTTATCCATAGCTAGTGGTAATTGGCAAACGAGGAACGCACGCATGTAACGAAATTGTTTAATTTTTATTAGAGTATGTAAGAATATATATATATTTTGATTATTTGAAACTTCTTGATGGAAACTGATTTGAAACTTCTTAGAAATTATGAAGTTGTGCGTTCTCACCGAGACAACAAAAAAATGGAGAAAAAGATAAGCATTATGAGATAAATTTGTCAAAGTCAAAGAAATTAATCCTTAATTTAAACTAATAAAAGAACAAAAAAAGTCAAGAAAATGCTGCTTGTACACGCTGGAAGTGCCCTATAAAATGGCCGTTCCATCCATGCCATCTTGCACCAAATCTCTACATCTCCATACATTCTATAGCTCTGTAACTCACCATCTCTCCTATCGAGGAAAAGGAAAAGCACAGAATCTCTGCCTCATTTACAAACTTGCGTTACATTCTTTTGTACCCAAACAAACCTCTGTTTCACACACTAAGCCCAAGCCTTATTTATCTAAGTGCCAGCTTCAATACTTAGACTGCAATGGGAAGCATTGATGACTTCAGCCGTAATTCTTTCCCAGATGATTTTGTATTCGGAACATCCTCATCAGCTTACCAGGTACATACTCTAAACTTTGCTGCCTCTAGTGCAGTAATTAGGAGGGGACAACAGAACATTATTTAAAATAATACTAGTTATGTTAATTAATTTTTCGTTATTATTTTATTATGATATGCAGTATGAAGGTGAAACAAACAAACATGGTAGAGGACCAGCTATATGGGACACTTTCACTGTGGAACATACAGGTACCAATCTCTCTCATTAAAATTTGTACTTCCCTCGCCAAAAAGTTGAAGAGAATTATGTTAATGTCCTAAGAAAACCACCATTATTAACTTTAAAAATAATATTATTTTCAATGTTTGCAGAGAGAATAAATGATCATAGCAACGGAAATGTAGCTGTTGATTTCTATCATCGCTATAAGGTATGGGAGTTCTTCATCATATTTTCGTTGTGGTTAACTATATGATGTATGTAAGTGTGATTGTTCTTAAAAAAATTTGATAAATGTTACAGGAGGATGTGCAAAGAATGAAAGAAATGGGAATGGATGCTTTCAGATTCTCCATTTCTTGGTCTAGAGTATTACCACGTAAGTTTTTATATTTTTGAAATTTGTTCTTAACATAGTAATAGTAATGACACTAGCAGGATGTGACTTTGATATCTGTTGTGAATTTCCATTTGATATATAGCTTTCCATTGGATTTTGTTTTGGAAAATGCAGATGGCAGGTTGAGTGCTGGAGTGAACGAAGAAGGCATCAAATTTTATAACGATCTCATTGATGACCTCCTTAAGAATGGTTATAACCTTTCCCTTCCCTTCAATTAATCATAATATTTTGCCAAAAATTGATGCGAAAGTTCTTATACAACAAAAGCTTTATCTTGTGCGCTCCATCTGATTATATGATGTTTTGTAATATATAGGTTTGCAGCCTTACGTTACTCTCTTTCACTGGGATACTCCACAAGCTTTGGAAGATAAATACGGTGGTTTCTTAAGTCCTAACATTGTGTAAGTAGCGACCTTTCGTTAATTATGCTTCAAATATCCAAACTTGTTGCAGCTTCGAAATATTATAATCTAATCTGTCATTTTGGAGACTTTGGGGACCTATGCTTCTCTAAAATTTAAAACATTCCTATAAATTTTCTCACATAAAACATTGATTTCCAGAAATGATTTCCGAGACTTTGTCGACCTTTGTTTCCAAAATTTTGGAGACCGGGTGAAGAAGTGGATTACTTTGAACGAGCCATGGATGTTCAGTGTTCAAGGTTATGACATGGGCACGATGGCACCCGGTAGGATTTCTGTCGTTGTAAATGATCCACACCGATCCTTAAACACTGGTGCCACTGAAGTGTATACGGTTAGCCATCATTTGTTGCTTGCTCATGCTGCGGCAGTGAAACTATACAAGGAAAAATATCAGTCATGTCAAGGTGGACAGATTGGGATAACACTTGTTTCTCATTGGTTTGAACCTTACTCAAACAGTGAAGCTGATCAAAATGCAACCAAAAGAAGCCTCGACTTCATGCTTGGTTGGTTCATGAATCCTTTAACTAATGGTGACTATCCACGTAACATGCATGATTTTGTTGGTGGAAGATTGCCCGAGTTCACTGCCGAGGAATCTAAGATGTTGAAGGGATCGTATGATTTTATTGGAATTAATTACTACACAACATATTATGCTCAAAATATCGATGCAAATTATCAGAGTGTTGGATTCATGTCAGATGCTCGTGCTAATTGGACAGGTAACTAATGATTGATATCTTTTCTTTATTATTCATCTTTTTTTTTTTTTCAATTACATAACATCAATTAGATGATGTTTTATGAATTATTTATTCATTAATTTACTTTGTTATTTCTTAATTTTGCAGGAGAGAGAAATGGAATCCCAATAGGTCCACAGGCTGGTGTAAAATGGCTTTATATTTATCCCGAAGGCATCAGCAGGCTTTTGAATTACACCAAAGATCTATACGGGAGCCCAACAATTTACATTACTGAGAATGGTATGGTTGAAATGAACGATCATACATTATGCTACATTGAAGTTTCTTAGTACTTCTCTAACACTAAGTATTTTACTGATGACGTAAAATAACAATGCTTTATTTTACATAATGCTTTATTTTACTGATTTGTTTTCAGGGGTTGATGACGTAAATAACAATGCTTCATCACTAAAGGAAGCTCTTAATGATCCCATAAGAGAAAAATCTTACAAAGACCACCTCAAGAATGTTTTGAGATCCATCAAGTGAGTTAATTTTTTTCATTTATTAACTAATGATCATTGATAATAAGTTTTTTAATCTATAGCAACAATTATATTATTAAGTTACCAAATCCGTCTAACTGGGATTCAATATAAATTTATTGCAGTGAGCATGGTGTTGATGTTAAGGGATTTTTTGCTTGGTCTTTAATGGACAATTTCGAATGGGGAAGTGGTTATGCTGTGAGGTTCGGCCTCTACTATGTTGATTACAAAAATGATTTGAAACGATATCCTAAACAATCAGTCAAGTGGTTCAAGCAGTTTCTTAGAAGAGACTCCCACAGTCCTATTCCACATACGTATCCTCTGATTACTTCTAATGAAACGTCGAAAATTGAAGATAGTTTGGTTCGGGATGCTAAAAGGCCAAGAAATGCCTGAATGCCTTCGCCAGGATCTGAAGTCAAAGTTGTTAGCATCTGCAAAATGGGATTTCACGGATGAAAGATAGAGCTCTCAGCAATATTAATTCAACATAATTTGGTCACCACTTCATTCATTCAAGGCTGTGGTTAAGAATAAAAATTCATGGTTCTAGTTTTCCTTTGTTTTGTTTAATTATGGTTTCAGAATTTAATTTGATTATTTTACTGTTGTATCATTTTTTCATTCCATTATTGATTATGATTCGTTTAATAATAATACAATTCTTCTGCACCATCATTGTTTATGGTTTGTTTACTATTTTTTTTTTTCAGAAAGAAAAACGTAATATTTGACCCTAAAAAAAATAAAAGAAATGGATGATCAGTGAAAACGAATACAAATGAAATGGACAAACCAAAAATCGAAAAAGTAGAGAACTAAAATAGCATGATGTACATGAAATAATTTGCAAAAATTACCTGAACTAATTTCTTGTAATAAGTTGAAAAGTGAGGTTTGTATATTGTGAAAGTGTTTCCAGGCTTCACCGTCAGAAGGATGCACCATCACTCCATCAACCGCATGATGTGATTGGTGCCTTGTCATGTGCTCAGCAATCCTTGATGACATGAATAACTTTTGTAGTCTAGGTGTGATTAGGAAGTATCTAAGTTTTTTTATACGTCACGAGAGTTTTCCCTCTACCAGTTATGGGTTTGTAACGGGAATGCCCACATGTTATGCACTCGGTCAGCTCGGCATTTCATTTTCAAGGTAGTATAACATGCAGAAGTTAGGGTACATGTCAATTTTCTAGTATCCTAAACTGAGGGGTTTCATCATGGACTTGGCAACATAGAAGTTCTCTTTCAGCCTGTTCCCTTCAGGTAAAATACTTCTTGCCCATTCGATAATCTTGTCATAACCGGCCTCACTCAACCCGTGATCTGACTTGATGGTGAACACGTGTGCTACGGCGATAATTTACTGTGGTTCGTGCAGCCATCCCAATAGTTCGTCAGAATCTTTCAACAGATCAAAAAACCTTGCTGCATCTGCATTAGGTTCTTCTTCTACGATTGGACATTCACTAACATTACCTTCGCTCATTCTCATTGCATCCATAACCATATTCTATAAGGATTACTGTTCTCATTTCCAACTTCATGCATGTTGCTAGCATTAGAAGTTGACTCAACCACCCTTTCTACCATGCAATCATTAGGAACAAATAGTTCTCTGTGTGCATACCAACACAGATAATCCTCCATGAACCCTTTGGTTAGAAGATGCATCGTTACAACATCTTGATGCAAAAACTTTAAATTTTTACACTTCTTGCATGGACACCTAATACCACCATCAGTAAAATTCCTCGGGATAGATGTTGTGAAATTAATAAAACCCCGAACCCCGTTACAATAAGCCATCCTCCACAATCCTTCGGGTGAGTCCCGATACATCCATGAACGGTCATCCATGACTTCTATTGAACCTCTATAAAACATAATAAAAATATTGGTTTTCCCTGACATTATCCAACAAACTAAAAAAACACTTGTGTTAAATATTCATTATCAATTATCAAATATCAACGTTCATACATACAAATTTATACATATATAAATTTACGAAATCACAACTTCGTAATAGAATTGATAACAATTAAAACAGACCCGTTAAACAAGCTATTATTTATTTCATCACAACACATCTAATTCGGTGTAATTCAAACAAAATTTCAACAATTTACAAACAAATATAATTTGACAAAATCTAAAACAAACTATAACAACAACAAAATTATACATTCATACTACAAGTTTCTTTGACAACATGATGGCTTATTTATACAATTTATCACAACAACATAATCATAATAAAAAATAAATTTTACTCCAACAAAATCATTCTGTGAAGAAGATAGTTCAAGAACTTTAATCAAGGCTAGCAACCAAGTTTCATTTGAATCTTTAATTCCAATATGAGTGGAGGAAAAATCAAGCACCAAACCTTTATGATTGTGAAGAACCATCAACATTATATTTTAGCACATGACATTCATAGGGAGACCATTAAATGGGAGATTTAATACTTATTATTTGATCATTTAACCAAACTATTAAGAGAGATGAACAAATCAAGAGCACAATAAGAATAGACATTTAGCAAGAAATTCCAATCTTTAGAGGAACCAATCCTTTTTCATACACCATAAAAAGAATCACATGAATTAGGTTGTCCAGGATATTATAAAATACTACACCTATATTTGCCTAAATAAACACAATTACAATTGGGTTTCAAATTAGTTTATCATCAACTTCACTCAATAACAATATATCAGACAACTTATCGAATAAAGAATCAAATGAGTCAATCTATCTTCCTCTAAGAGCCATTCTCCATCAGAAATTTTGTAACCATGAATATTCATCCCACATACCCATATTAAATAACAAGGAAACCTAATCTTCTTATACACTAAAAATTCTAAGAAACTGGACAACGAGACAATTATCATTACCAACCAAAACACAAACATTAACAATCCTAGACCATGCACTACCATTGGAATTTAAACTGAGCGAAGACATATTTAAAGTTGATTCCTTATTATGAATATTATAGATTGTTAGAGAATAATATAAATCATATCTTGGGACCTCACCTAACAGCTTAAGCTTTTGGGTTGAGATGATTCTTTGACATGGTATCAGAGCAAGCAAAGAAAATAAAATCGCAGCTTTATTTGTCTGCAAACCATCTACACTCATCTGGTTCAGTTCTCTTCTCTGTCAATGACGAATAACTTTGTTGCTGCTGGATCACTCACTCACTCTTCTTCCTCTCTTGCGCCACCATCAATGTCAGCTGCTACATCTGGTGCTTCCCTTGCTGTTGCTGAAATCGAACTGCCTCAGACTTCCTCTTTAGATGTCATGACTGCTATGAAAAAGTCCCTGCTATCATCCCTCTCCCCAACACTCAGCAGGTAATATCTTTAAAGCTCTCCAACACCAATTTCTTGTATTGAAGGATGCAGATGAAACCTTTTCTCTTGGGCCAAGGCGTTTTTCCCTTTGTGGATGGCTCATTACCATGCCCTCCCTCTCATTTGATTTATGTTGACACCTCCTTACCTACTGTTAATGCTTCATATCTGTCATGGAAGCAATAAGACCACCTAATCATGAGTGCTCTTTTATCCTCCCTCTCTATGGAAGTTCTACACCTAGTGGTTGATTGTAACACCTCCCACGACATCTGGACAACGCTGGAAACAACCCTTGCTTCTCCTTCAAACTCACGAATTATGCAACTCCACGGTTCCTTCCAAGAGCTACGACAAAATGATGAGTCTGTTAGCACCTATCTGCAGAAGGCTAAGTCCTTGTTTGATGAACTTGCTGCAGCCGGTAGACCGATTTCTATGGAAGAATTTAATCTGTATGTGTTTCGAGGATTACGCAGCGAGTTTAAGGACCTGGTAACCAGCTTATCTACTAAAGCTGATCCTATCTCGTACACTGACCTCCACAGCCACCTCCTCACACATGAATTTATCAACAAAGCTAGTATCCATCCTGCTGTAACAGCTCCTCTGTTACCCACTCGATCCCAGCAGCCATCTGCGTTTTTTGGGGCAGCGGTAGTCAGGTTCCAACGCTGGCAAAAGAGGCTATTTTCGCAAGGGCTGGCGACCAAATCATCGTAGTAGTTATCGTGGAAATCATGGTTATGGTTATGGTTCAGTCCATAATTTTAGCCCTACAAATTCTGTTTCAGGTTCACAGTTTGGACAACAGGGAAATCGGGTCTCCTATGGCTTAAGTCAGCACTTTGGGCAGCAAAGCAACCGATTTGGAGGTTCTCACCACACCATCAAATGTCAGCTATGCTATGATTATGGGCATACTGCCCAGCAGTGTTCTCAATTATCTACTCATCATGTACAAGCTAATGCCAATTTAGCATTTAATACTGCCCCTACAACTTCTCCTGTTACTTGGTTTCCTGATACAGGTGCGAATCATCATGTGACGCCGGACCTTATGAGTATGATGAGTTTAGAACCTTACCTTAGTAATGATCACTTGCATGTTGGCGATGGTAAGGGTCTTGTTATATCTAATATTGCTCACTCTCACATTCATTCACCCAAATGCACATTTATGTTATCCAACATTTTACATGTTCCTACCATCAAAAAACCTTTACTATCTGTTCAGAAGTTTTGTCTTGAGAATAACGTGTTTTTTGAATTTCATCCATTTGTATTTTATGTTAAGGATCTCATGACAAAGGCAGTGCTTCTTTCCGGTCGGAGTAGAGATGGTCTATATGTTTTGTCTGAGTCCTCTGCAACGTCATTACCTTAAGCCTTTCTATCCACTCGAATCTCTACTTCAGCTGATGTCTGGCATCGTCGTCTTGGGCATCCTAGTCCGCGTATTTTACATTTTTTAGTGTCAAATAAAAAGGTGTCTTGTACATCAAAATATTTTGATTTTAATTGTTCACCTGTCCTCTTGGTAAGTCGTCTCGTTTGTCTTTAAAAACTACAGGTCATCAAACTCAAGCTCCTCTTGACTTGATTTTTAGTGATGTTTGGGGACCTTCCCCTATGTTATCATTGATGGATTTCGCTATTTTTTTATTTTTGTGGATGCCCATACAAGGTTTATTTGGTTTTACCTCTTGGTTGCCAAATCCGATGTGTTTACTGTCTTTCATCAATTTCAAGCACAAGTTGAACGTTAGTTTTCCTTGAAAATTAAATCCGTTCAAACAGATTGGGGCGGTGAATATCAAAAACTCAATACCTATTTTAAAACAATTGGTATTCATCATCATGTGATCTGCCCCATACTTATGAACAAAATGGCATGGTTGAACGTCGTCATAGACATATTGTTGAAACTTGACTTACTCTTCTAGGTCAATGTAAAGCTCCTTTAAAATACTGGAGTTCTGCTTCTGAAAGTTTTGTTTATTTGATTAATGGCATGTCAACTCCGGTTCTTAATCATAAAACACCTTTTGAATGTCTTTTAAAATCGACTCCTGACTATGGATTTCTTTGTACTTTCGGGTGTCTCTGTTTTCCGCTACTTCGTCCATACAATGCTCATAAGTTAGATTTCCGCTCTTCTCCTTGTGTTTTTCTAGGTTATAACAACTCTCATTTAGGTTATCGATGTCTTGATTTGTCGTCAAATTGTCTTTATATTGCTTGTCATGTTCAGTTTCATGAAACTGTATTTCCCTTTGACAAGTCTGAATAGAGTATCGCCTCACCTCTACAACCCCCTACTGTCACTTTCCAGCCCCTCACATCTGTCTCTGCACCGTATTTAGTAAAATTCAGTGCTCCAACAAAGCCCCCTACACCTACATCAACCTCTCCCGCTCCCTTATTTTTACTGCATATCATTGTCATATTCATTCCACAGGTACAGGTCTCGACTTGTCACTCTCACATGTGTCTCCTATGGCCCCGGTCTTCCTAATGTGGCACTCTCCTCTGCTGGTTCTCCTACTTCGCGTGCAGTATATGTGTGTCTCCTGTGATATCTGATTTGCCCAACTCCCCTGTTCCTTCCCTTGCTGGCTCCCTCTCGGTTTGCTTCCCCTATTCAGCATAGTCCTCTATTGCGTTCTTCAACACCAGGTTCCTCCCTATTTCCCCCCTGGACTTGATTTATGCGTTGATTTGTCTCATTTCTCTCTTCAACAAGGCCAAGACAATGTGTCTTCCACTCAACCTCAGGTTGCACGCACTCACTCCATGGTGCTTCGTCCACGTTCATCCAAAGCTGCCAACTTGAGTGTCTTATCTGCCTCTCGGTCTACATCTTTGCCTCAGCAGGAACCAGTTTCATTTATGGCTGCTGACCAATACTTGATTTGGCATAAAGCCATGCAAGAAGAACTTCGGGCCCTTCACAGTAATGACACTTGGTCATTAGTTCCTTTTGCTCCATCTATGAATTTGGTTGGCAGTTAGTGGGTATATAAGATTAAGAGGCGCGCCGATGGTTGTGTGGACCGATATAAAGCATGGTTGGTCACACTAGGTTTCACTCAGCAAGAGGGGATTGTGATTAAGCCAACAACAATTCGACTAGTCCTTACTATCGCTGTCACCTTTGGTTGGCAGATTCATTAGTTGGATGTCCATAATGCCTTTTTGAATGGCATTCTTTAGGAGGAGGTGTACATGGCACAACCACCTGGTTTTGTTGACCCTACATTCCCATTGCATGTGTGTCGTCTACATAAATTTTTATGGTTTGAAACAAGCGCCTCAGGCATGGTACAACCAGTTAAGTGAGTTTGTGATCTCCATTAGTTTTCAGGCATCGAAGGTTGACACTTCTCTCTTTATTCTCTCCTTCAGCGGTGCTATATTTTATTTACTTGTGTATGTCGATGATATTTTATTGACTGGGAGTAACCCGACTTTGCTTCAATAATTATTTTGTTGAGTTCAGAGTTTAAGCTTCGAGATTTAGGCTCTATTCATTTCTTCTTGGGCATTGAAGTTAAATCCACTTCTATAGGTTTGTTACTCAGCCAACACAAGTATACTCTTGATATCATCCAACGAGCAGGTATGACTTCTTGTAAACCGGTTGCTACCCCTCTGTCTACCTCCTCAAAATTAAGCATCGCATCTGGTACTCCTTACTCTGATCCGACACGATATAGATAGATTGTTGGGGCTCTCTAGTATCTTACGACAAGACCTGATATTTATTATGCAGTCAACAAGGTATGTTAGTTTATGCATGCCCCTACTGAGGATCATTGGTCGGCCGTTAAACGCATTCTAGGTTACCTTCAGGATACAGCTTCTTATGGTCTACACGTTACTCGGGATTCCTCATTGTCTCTTCATGGTTTCACTGATGCTGATTGGGCTGGCAGTATTGATGATCGAAAATCAATAGGTGGTTATCTTGTATATCTTGGTGCTACTCCTATTTCATGGAAATCAGGGAAGCAATGCACTATGGCTCGGTCTTTTACAGAGGCAGAATACAAGGCCTTAGTTGATGGTACTGCTGAAATCTTATGGATTCGCTCTTTATTATCAGAACTTCATTTTCCATCGTCATCCATGACTACATTGTGGTGTGATAATTTAGGGGCCACCTTCCTATCACTCAATCCAGTTTTTCATGCTCGCACTAAACATGTTGAATTTGACTATCACTTTGTTCGCGATCGCGTTGCTAAGCATGAAATTCAGGTACGCTTTATCTCTTTAAAGGACCAACTAGCTGGTGTCCTTACCAAGCCGCTTCCCCCTGTCTCGTTTGCTCTTTTTCGATCCAAGCTTCGGGTGGAATCTCCACCTTCAGCTTGACGGGGTGTATTATGGAAAGAGATTAGAATAAACTCCTTATATATGTAAATACCTTATATAGGAATAATTATCATGTGTAGTATACCCAACTCTAGTATTGTACACAACCCTAAATGTATAAATACAAAGGATGGTTGCAGCTATTAGCAACTATTGAAATTCACATACAAATCATTCTCTAAACTTAACATGGTATCAGAGCCTTGATGACTAAGTGGTCACGAGTTCGAATCTCACCATCCCCCATTTATTTGACAAAAATTAAGCACAAGGTAATGTGGACCTGTGCAAGTTTCAAGCTGAAAGGGCTTTCACTTGAGGGGGTGTGTTAGAGAATAATATAAATCATGTCCTGGGACCTCACCTAACAGCTTAAGCTTTTGGGTTGAGATGGTTCTTTGACATAGATAATATCCTTCCATAATCATGAATCAGAGCTCCCAAACCTCCAAAGCCATTTAAAAAAGCAAGGCTTTGTTTTTCACTAGTAAAAGAACCTATACCCAACCCTCCTGTTTTCTTAGAAGAACAATAAAGGTCCATTTAACATTGCATAATTTTTACCTCCCTCCTCACCAAACCAAAGAAAAGGTTTGATTTGTTTCTCAATATTTGCATCAATAGTGATTGAAATAAGGAATAAAAAGAGATAGTAGAGAGGGATATTATTCAATATTGTATAAAAGAAATTTAAGGGATCATAGGGTTTCTTAGTTGGTTTTTAATTCTTTAAGTCTCATTGCGTTAGATTTGTAAATATAAACATTTATATCAAATTTTAGATTTTTAGGCTGTCTTATGAGAATGAAATATAGAAAAAAGTAACAAAATGGTTATCCAAAGACTTAAATATTATCATGCAACATAAAGATATTTATTATAGCATACAATTTATAATACTACAATTTAAGGTAGAATAGAAAGAGTTGATGCAATAGGTGCCAAAGCTACAATAGCAACACAATGGTTCCAAATTTGGTCACCCTTAGCTACAACAAAAGTTACTTTTTCATTAGGCAATTTTGACATGAATAGTTTTTTGAAATCATCATGGCAAGCTTTCCTGGTTGTTATATGCTTTTGACAACAATATTATGATAGAGTATTGTTGTTGTATATACTATTAGAGATTTCGATTGCACAACGTTTTGTCACCTTTGCATGGCATTGTTTCAAATGTTGAGAAAGCTCTGGATTTTCTTCATAAGTACGAATTGCAAACCCCGATGTAATGATAAGTATACCGATACAAAAAAATAGTGTCGAGGAGATGCTTTTGCCAAAACTTCCCATGTTTTTTACAGCAATATATTCTGGTACTTGGATAAAAATTTGATGGATGCAAATAAAATAATATCACGCAAGTCCAATTTATAGGTAAGAAAATACTTCAAAACATTTTATTGATTTTATAGCATTGATTAATATTTGTATGTTAGAGTTGATGAAATCTGTTTTAGGAAGTAAGTTCTTGTTAAAAAGGAGTGTTGAAGTGGTTTTGATAGCAAAGTATTCAAGCATAATTAAGTAATTATTAGTTACATTTATCACTACCACATCTTTAGATTTACCGACGGAATTTTCCGTTGGTATTTGCACTACCATTCCGTTGGTAAAGAAATCACCGACGGAAAGTCTCCGTCGATGAATCTTTCATCGGTAATTTTTTGTCCGTCGGTAATAAAAAAATATTATTACCGATGGATTTACTGAAGGAAAAAGCGAGAAAAAAAAATATTTCATTCCGTCGGTAATTCCCTCGGAAACAAACCGTATGTAATTTCGTCGGTAATTATTTAAAAATATTTTTAAAATATATATATTTTACAAAACTATAAAATAATTAAATTAACATTAATCAACGCTCTATAATACTCAAAATGCTTGGAAAAAAGAAGAAAACCAACTCAAAAAAATTTGCAACAAATAAATAACAAGAAAAAATAAATTCAACTAAAAAAATTCGTAAGAAAAAAATTTAAAAATATTATAAATAAATCAACTAAAAATTGATCTCATATGAAAAAAAATCCTACAACAACATTCATATAATTATTAAGAACAAAAACAATTAAAAATAATATAAAAAACAAATATAGTGAAAAAAACACGAAAAAAGAAGAAATGTTTTTTTTACCTTAATGTATTTGCAAGTGAAGCTAAGAAGAGAAAAATAAACAAATTCGTAAAGTATACTAATTAAAAAAAATGAGAAGAAAAAATAAGAAAAGATAAGAAGACATACCTGAGCATGGAGGAGAAGAAAAGGAGTTGAGGGAGAGAGAAGAAGAAGAAGAAGAAGAAGAAAGGAGATGGGTCTGTTGTGAAATTAGGGATTCTAGGCTTTTTTTATAGCGTTTTACCGACGGATAATTAAATATCAATATTTTTAATCATTTCGTTGGTGATTACATCTGTAATATTTAATTTAAATTTTGAATGTAATCAAAACTTTTCAAAAACCGCTAAATATCGCCGACGACTTTTCAATCCGTTGGTGATTCCGTCTGTAATATTTAATTTAAATTTTTCAGAAAACCGCGAAATAACATCGACGACTTTTCAATCTGTCGGTGATTTGTCTGTAAATAACAGTAATTAACAGTGCAATTGGGAAGTTAATAGTTCTAGAGCTCTCTGTAAAATACCGACAGAATGTTCCGTCGGTGATTCCCTTTGTAAAACATGATGAATAGAGTTGATAGTTTACCAACGATTTTACCGATGAGAGTTTAATCATTCGTCGGTAATTTCGTTGGTAAAAATGGCACGTCATCATTTTTTTGCTTTGTTTTAATTATTTTTTTCGCACTGTAATTCCCTCGTAAATACTGAGGGAATATTTCCGTCGGCAATTTACCAACGAAAATATTCCCTCGGTATTTCCATTTGTATTTATCAATTTTCTGGTAGTATATTGAAAGACTAATTATAAGAAAAAAGATTAATAAATTTATAAAATTGTTCAATAAGTTCATTGTCTTAGTATAATACCGTAATCCAATTAAAGTGTTTACAAATTTGTAGTTAAAATTACATTGTTTGGTGATAGATTAAATGTCTTGGGACATTAGAAAATCGGTGACGAGAATTCATGTCTCTGGACGTCAAAAAAAAAATCGGTAACGAAAAGTCATGTCTTTTGGACATTGAAAATCATCGATGAAGTATTGGGTTAATTGGACATTTAATGTTAGTGTAAATAAATTCTAATGTAAATGACAAGCAAGAAAATAAAATACATCCATGGAAATTGTTTACGGAAGTATTTGATTTTGTGAATTTATGAATATTATGAATAAATTGAAAAGATATGAATATTGATTCAGCATGTTATATAGGAATGTAAGAGAAGCATTCGAAAGGGGACCCAACTTTTGAGGAGCTTGTATAGTAGAAGCTTAAGGTAAAGGTCATCTCCCTTACCTAGCTTGTAAACTATTAAACTATTTTTATAATGTTAGTTGGATTTATATCTATATGTTATGTGAATTATCTATTGATCATGAGAGCTTGTGCCTATAAGGCAAGAAATTGGATATAATATAAAATCGACTGCAATGGTGGAATTATAAAAAGATGTGTCGAAATACTTGTTTATGATTTTATTAATCGACCCCAATAAAGGTAACACATGTAGGTGCTTGAAACCGTTACATAACTAGTTACCCGGTAATGGGACTAGTGCCCGGTAATGAACGGATGGACTAGTTACCCGGTAATGAGATTAGTGTCTGGTAAAGGGTTGTGGAACTAGTTACTCATTAATAGGACTAGTGCCCGATAATAGGGCTACTGCCCGGTAATGGACGGTGGATCCAGTGCCTGATATTGGGCGGTGGACTCAATTACCGGTAATGGGCAGAGGAATTAGTTACCCAATAATTGGCTAGTGACATCACTTTTTCTAATGATCGGGATATGTAATTTAAGTTAAATTGACGTGTGTGGTGTTAATATTATCGGGATGACTGATTTGTCGAACTATAAATGGAATGTTGGATGAAACCTAACTGTTAAACAAAAGTAGTAAATTGTGTTTATGTTGTGGATTATTGAAGAAATAAAAAATTAAATTGATGAAGATTTAATCTTTGTGAATGATAGAGACAAAGACCGTATCATTTGAAAAGTAAGAATAGAAGTTCATTGATCATAATAGGTGTTGTACAACTGAGGAATTCAATGGTATAGATGATGTATTTTATATTATTTGATGAATTGCAATTAATACAATTTAACAATCGTGTACTATGCACATGGAGGATGTCAAAGAAATTATGACTAATAATGTAAATATGTTGTATTGAGGTTTTGTGTTGTTGATGACATGATAAAAATTTAGTGGTAATTATAACAGTGTAATAAAATGCTAATAGCAGTGATGAAACGACATACGACAATAACTACCAATTGTTCTACCTAGTGCACAAGATCATAGAGGGCTTGAATCAAACATTGAAGACGCACATAAACAATTTAAATGATAGATATTATAACAAATTAAATGTGCTCGTGAGGTGAAACGAGACGCAAAATGAATATGAGGTGTAGGGGAACACAATATGGAAACATTAAAATGAATCCGATAAATTAATAAGATGAAACAAATGCATCATATTGAGCGGAGCTAAGCTAGATTGTAAATGTATAACTCACTATAAGGTGACTATGATAGATTGATGTGTATAATGATGAAAAGATAATTCAATTTTAGTTAAGGAGAATATACCAAGTCTGAGAATTGATACAAAAGTTTGAGAAGTTCACAAAAAAAATTAAAGAAATGGGTTTTTGTTTGTATTGTTAGTAATCCTTAGCAATTACATTGATGTAAATGCTTATTATGATTTTTATGGTTCCGTGTGTGTTTCAAATATTTTTTCCATTGAAAGCCTCAATATCTCTTAAGTGTCATTGGGCAATCTAACCTTCCATTGGAGAGGGACTCTTGTATTTTAAATGAATACTTCTAGAATAATTTATATATACATATACATGTATGTATTTATGTATGTATGTATGCATGGAAACCTTATTAATGTGTAAAGATAAATTGTGTATTATTGTATCCATTGATAGAATTATTAGATGGTGAATAGAAACTATCATGATGTTATATTAAAAAAAATACCTTTTTTCTTAAGTTAAGGCTTAAAGTTTCTTATGATTGTATTAAATTACATGGTATTGCATTATTGTTCCTTATTTGTACAACTAGGATATTTGCAATGATTCTCTCAAGATTCCAACAACACCACCTTGGTTTAGATCTGCTTCTAGAAAAGGTTTTTGAACCAAAGATTATATAACTCAAATATCTCTCAACAAGATGAACCTAAACTTTAGATTTTAGAGGAAAATTAAAGCATAAAAAGAAGAAAAACACTAAAAATGAGATGAGGAGTGCGTAAAATCTAAAAAATTCAAGTTAAAAGCTCTTCCTTCACCCCTCTTTTATAGTGAGTTTTGGAACCTAAAAGGTTGAAGAATTAATTCTCACCATTATCAACATTTAATTGGCCACAAGAAATTAAGAATTAAATCTAGAAAAATCAAGGGTTCTTTAAAAGAAAAACCAAAGATTTTTCTAGATTAATTTCTTATTCACCTATAATATGTATAATTAAAATAAATTTCTATAAATATTTATATTCTCACTAGGATTAGGGGTGGTGGTGTGTATGTTGCTCGACAAAATTATTATTGTAGCAATCTCAAGGTAATAGTGAAATCTCTACAACTCTTTATTTTTGTGTCGTGTGCGCTTTATTTTTCTTCCTTCTTGTTCTCTTTTGTTTCATCTCTCTACGGAAACACGTCCTTAACAAGAGAAGCTAGATTGACGACTTCAGCAGCAGTACAACACAACTACACAAGGGCAATAATATTCAACTGATGGCTGTCAGAATACTTGAAACCCATAATATATTGAATAACAATTATGTAACATAGAAAAGTGATCATCATCTCACTTACAGCGTCTACTAATCTATACAACTATCCTCTTTATTAATGTTCTTTTAGTTGTCTTTTATTGTCTACTATCCATACTCGGAATTTCAGACTCCATCAGAATTTTTCTCCCTTGCTCAGCTCCGCGTGAAAGAATAATTCCAAAATAGCCTAATTAGCATCAGATTTATATTCTTGTAAAAAAACCACCTGCATTCTTCATAAGACCGCTTTGCAACTTCTAATAAAATTAAGGTTTAAACTTTAATCTCCTCTAACATTTTCTTGAGAAGTCCATATTGCAGCTAATGTTTAATTAAATAGAAAAAAACTAATAGAAAGAAAATCCAGAAAAGAAGCTAATTAAAAGATGATATTCCTAGACCATGAGATCCAAAGCTCGGCGATCATCATCTTCATCAGGCATGAACCTCCTCCAATACCAATGTTGCTTCCACACTCTAGACATCTCTTCAATGGGGATGTTCATCGTCTCAGGCAAAAAGAAAAAGATGAAGGTACTCATGATTGCCACAAAGATTGCAAAGAAGATGAACAAACCAAATTTAAAGTGGCAAAGCATTGCGAGGAAAAGCTGAGCTATGAAGAAAGTGGATAACATGTTGACTGCCACGGTGATGCTTTGCCCGGCTGATCGGATTTCTAGCGGAAATATTTCACTTGGAACTAGCCATCCCAATGGCCCCCATGACCACGCAAAGGCAGAAACAAATAAGCAGATACATGCTACAACTATACCGGCATACCACTTTGGCAATTCAATCACATCTCCAGATGTTCCAAACTTGGATCCGATTAAAACTGCTAGCGCAACCTGCACGTGTAACATTAATTTACATAAGATATCAAAGTAGTAGTAGTAGTAGTAGTATATGTAAACCAAACTACTAGCGAACAATTTTATCTCCAGGCTACAGATAATTCTTAATTACCTGAAATACAAACATTACAGCTCCACCTGAAAGAAACAGAGATCTTCTTCCAGACTTATCACTGCCATAGATTGAAACACCGGTGGCAAGAATGTTAACAGCGCCAGTGATAACTGTGGATAAGAGGGAAGCATTATTTTCAAAACCAATACTTTGGAGGAGAACAGGAGCATAGAACATGACCACATTCATCCCAGTAAGTTGTTGGAAAAATGGAATAGCAACAGCCATGGTCAGTTGCGGCCGATACTGTCTCTTAAGGATTCTAGTCCAGGGATGCTCCACTTGCTTGGCTGCCTCACTGGCCGTGACTAAATCTTGAAACTCAACCTCAATTTCCTTGTCATTAAGGCCACGTATCTTTCTAAGTATTTCTCGAGCTTTTTCAGCTTTCCCATGCTCTAACAACGAGTTTGGAGTGTCATCCAGTTTAAGTGCTGAAAGACAGATGAGGGCAGCAGGAATGGTCGCTCCGCCTAAGCTGTAACGCCATGCTTGGTTTCCAGCAATCTTAGGTGTCAAGTAATTGACAAGATTAGCTATGAAAATGCCAATAGTGATTGCTAGTTGGAACACAATGTTGAAAGCACCACGATGTTTTTGTGGAGCCATCTCGGAGACATAGAGCGGCACAGACTGATCGATATCAAAACAAAAATTTACAATTAATTTAGCATATAGAATGCATGATTTATAGAGCTCCGATAAAAAACATGATGCCACCAAAGAGCATTGATCTTTTTTTTTATTATAGATAGAAGGGCTAATTACCTGAGTTGAAAAACCAACTCCAACACCTAAGAGAATGCGACCGGCGATGAGCATTGAGAGGTCCACAGCACCGGCATTGAGAGCAGCTCCGATGAAAAATATGATGCCACCAAGGAGCATTGTTCTTTTCCGACCCCACGTCCTTGTGATATAAGAAGCTCCAAAAGATGCAATTAATGCAGCCAGGTATAATGATGACGTGAACAAGGTTAGCCCCATATCGTTAAACTTGCAATATTGATTAGTGGATGTATCTAATGCTTCCTTAAGATAAACATCTGGGAAAAATTTATTCAAAAAGGGAGCCATAGACGTCACACCACCCGAGATACCAAGGTCGTACCCGAAAATTAATCCCCCCATGGCTCCTAGCACACAAGCATTTACCACATGCCGAGTGACCTTTCCGGGATAGTTTTTAACATCACCAGCAACAAAACCACCAGCACCCATTATTTGAGAGCAAAGTAAGCAGTAAGCAAAAGCGAGAAACGAATATTGTGTTAGTGATAATGAATGTTGAGAAGGTCGTAGCTATTACCTTGTATTTATAGTGGTTAGAATCTACCATTACATTACAAGGAATTAAAAGATCTCCTTTTGGATTAGGATTTGGATTATCTAATCCAGTCCGGTTTTGGCTTTGAACAACCGCCCATGTTTGCAATAAAAGCTTAACTTACGAATATTCTATACAAGATCATGTGAAAAAGATTGAACGAATAAAATAATTAGAGGAGTAATATGATATTAATATTACACCTACTTGTCCTAATTAATAGGAAGGACGTCGTACAGTATTATTTGGACAAGGACTTCGACTCCATATTAATTTCTCATAGGAAGTATACCGAACTTGAAATTGAACATGTGATGTTATGCAACTCATCTAATCCCAAACCATACTATCATAAGCCCATTTTCAATTGACTCCGTGTTTAAAATTGCTTTTCAATTGGATCCCGTGATCTCTATTTTTCATATCATAATTTTTCAATAAAAAATAAAAATAATTATAAAATCTATTGTCTTGCTTTTAAATTAAAATTATGAGGAATGATTTGGACCCGTGATCTCTTCACAAAGCTTATTATTAATGGGCCAAAGACCTTATGATATGAAATCCACTATATATATATATATATATATATATATATATATATATATATATATTCTTTGACATCTTTAACTAGCGTAGGTATTGTTATATGATCTTATAGTTATCAAAATCAATTTTGATAGGTTATAATAAAAGATTAATTTATCAAAGAAATATCTCAACTTAATAGTTTAAGATGTTAGGTGATGTCTTAATAATAATATTATATTATTCTCTAACACATCTACACAAATAAAAATTCTTTGTACTTGAAACTTGCATATGTCCACATTACGTTGTCCTTAATTTTTCTTAATTAGAATATGGATGGTGAGATTTGAACTCGTGACTACTTGGTTAACTAGACACTGCTACTATGTCAAAAAAAACTATCTAAACCTAAAAATTTATACAATGTAATCAAGTTTTGATTATAAATTTAAATACATGAATTGAAAAGCTAGTGAATTTAGTAATGTAGATGTAGACTGCGAGTGTTTGGTATTGTATTGTTGAATGTTTTTCAAAAGTACTTTTTTCTTGAAAAGCATTAAGATGATTTTTTTTTTTTACATTAGTACATCAAAATCATCATAAAATATTAAAAAATATATATCGATTTGATATTTTTTCAAGCCTAACATACTTTTGAAATGCACCTAAACATAGTTCCAAACACAAAAACAGTTGAGAATAATAGGAGGTTTAACTTACTAGTTAGGCAACCTATCCTATAATAGTTCATTTAAAGATTACAACACAAGAATAATAAACCTTTCCTAAATATATACAAGTCTATAATACATAATATACTATAATATGCCTCCTCAAGCTAAGGGTGGGGGTTCAACCTGAAAATTGAACCTAAAAACAGTAAAAGAAAAGGTGAAGAGAGATTTTGGGAGAACGTCTGCAACTTGAACCTCAACATGGTTAGTATGCGCATGTAAGATACGTTTGGCAGATAACTAAGTAGCACCCATATTATCACACCAAATCGTAGGCATAGAAAAAGGAGTGATCTACAGATCTGACAATAAATATTGAAGTAATATGACCTCAGAAGTGCCATTGACTAAGGCTTTATACCCAGCCTTGATAGAAGAATTATGAGCCCTGTTGTGTTGTTTCCCCGACTTTCAAGATATCAGTGTGTGTCTAAAAAAATAAGATATTCACCTGTAGATTTACGATCATCACACACTACAAGCCTAATCAGCATATGTAAAACCACATGCAAGGAAAAGAAAGAGCTACATGTAATATGAAGACCAAAGGAAACTATACCCTTAAGATAATGTATAATGCGTTTAACGGCAGCCCAATGTGCATCTATAGGAGCATGCATATACTGACAGACTTTGTTAACAATAAAAAAAATATTTGGTCTTGTAAAAGTAAGATATTGAAGAGCACCAATAATATTTTAAAAATATATAGGGTCAGAAAACAAGCAATCAGACACTTTAGCAACCTTTGATGTAGAAATAGGTGTATCAATAGGCCTGCAAGAAGATATACATGCTCATGAAAGATGCCAAGAATATACTTATCTTGTCGTAGCATGATACCCATAGTAGTAGGATGAACCTTAATGCCTAAAAAACAATGAACAACTCCTAAATCTTGAAGCTTAAAATTTGAGCAGAGCAATTGAATCAATCAGTGAAGCAAGACTTAATTGCTTCTAGTTAACCAATATAATCAACGTAAACTAAAAGATAAAAAATATCACCACCCACAAACAAAATGAATAATGATGTGTCAACTTTAGAAGCATGAAAGCCAATAGAGAAAAGATAATCATTAAGCTGAGTGTACCATGCCTAAGGAGCTTGTTTCAAGACATATAAGGATTTATGCAACCGTCACACATAAGAAGTGTGATTAGAATCAACAAAATCTGGAGGTTGCTGCATGTAAACCTCTTTTTTAAGTGTCTTGTTGAGAAAGACATTATAAATGTCAAATTGATTAATTTTCCAACCACGCAACACTACAACTATGAAAATTAACTAAACAGTGGCTTGCTTAACAACTTGACTCAAAGTAAACAATACCTTCCTGCTAACTAAAACCTTTTGCAACCAACTAATCCTCATAGCGTTCAATGCTACCATCAACACAACGCTTGATCTTGTACACAGAATGACAATCAACAACATTCGTTTAATGATGAAAAGAAACCACAAACCAAGTACCGTTAGAACACAAACCTGAATTTCAACCTTTATAGCATCTCGTCAATCCTCATACCTGTCAGCATTAGAAATAATAAGTGGTTCATGGATAAGATTAAAGACTACCCGAGATTTATGACTATCAAAGGAGGATGAAGAAGCTGTCAGAGTAGCTGTCTTTGGCAGTCGAGGATGAAGAACTATATGATGTCAACAAACCATAGATAATGAGGTAGGGAGAGCTGTGATCATGCCGCAACAGATAAAAGGAGAGGTTAACAACCAAATTTAATCTAGCAACATAACCAGACTGGGAGGCATAGCTTGTAGTAGAGGCATCACTGTTAGACATTGAAGAATCAACAGCAGGAGACCTAGGACAACATCAGGCCTGTCATGTTTCAATTCAGAAGGGGTTGAACTTGTACCTGTAGCATGATTATTAGAAGAACATTCATGTGGTGATGTAAGAGCAGGATTGGTGGGTTGTTATGAGTGGGAAGAAACAGGAGGAAGGAACTAATTAATTTTGTAATTATCAATTAATTGAATCCAACATATGCATTATTATTTATCACATGGTTTTATTAGCTAATATTAATGCTAATGTTGTTACTTGTATTCCACTATTAAACTTTTAAGTTAGCTAATATAAATGTCTCTCATCTAAACTAACTTATTGATCATGCCATATTAATTCATCTATGTGGAACAATACCTTTCCTTTTTAAGATTATCCTCAAGAATCAATAGTGAAATTTAGAAATTGGATGACTAACTCTTCTAAATTTTTCCATGTGGAATCCTCCTTGTAAAAATCACATTAAAGGATCAACCACATTGTAACTGCTCAGTTACCCTTTTCCATAACCATCTTATCAAAAATAGCTATTAGATTAAACTTAACTCTTCCATAATCATCACTTTTTCTTCTTCCACATTAAGGAATTCTTTCCTAACCTCTTTCACTTTATCTATCTCATGTATTTCTTTCATGCTTCTCTAACATTGCTCTAACCTCCTTCTCTATTCATATAAAATTTTAGAGTTTTGTCTTGGGTTATGAGGTGGTTCTTTTTTAGAATGGTTAAAAGTCTTTGGTGGTGGTTGACCTAGTTGTTGATCTATGATATAAGGTTTTCTTAGCTATGGCATTATTTGATTCCTCCTGCCACTTGACTTGTTCAAATATTTGTGTTAATGTTATTAGCCTATGTATTTTGAGCATTGGCTTGATATCTTCCCTAAACCCACTGATAAAATTAGAAACATAATAGAATTCAGGCAATGAAGGGTTTAAGGCATTCATTAGGGAGTTAAGTTCATCAAACCTCTCAACATATTCTTTCTTGCCTCTATCTTACACAAGTTTATTAATTTCTTTCACAATTTCCTCTTGACTACCAACTCTTTTGCAAATGCCCTTGGGAACTCCTTCTAATTAACTAAGTACTCATTTTCACACACATATATTTCACTATCAAGATATAGTGAAGCCAACTACACCCATTAATGTATAGCAATGAAGTTTATCTTATAGACCTTCTTACACTTCCTTACCTAACCCTTAAGATTATCTTCCTATAAAGTCGGTCGATCAACTCTTGGCAATGTTGGATTATATCGACTATTATGATTATATATCTTGACTTCCCATGTTATCTCCATTACTATGGCTTCTGAATCTGGGTAATATTCATTCTTGGGTGCAATTAACTCAAACTTATCTTTGTGTTGCTAGATTAGTTAAGTTTCCCCTAAAATTAGCTCCAACTTCTTTCTCTACCATTTGATTAGCCAAGAAATATTGGATTTGGTTTGTCAATGCTTCAATCTTTAAATTTTTTTAATTAGTCCTTTTATCTTGTTCCATCCATCTTTCCTTATTTTTTGCCATAGATTCTTAAAGCTCTTTATGAACTTCTTGCATTTGTTCATCAAGTTTCCTATAGCGCTCCTTTATATCAGTCATAGTGTTCTCCACCATTTTCTTAAGTTTTAAACAACGCAAGAATTGTTAATGGCTTTGGATCAGCTATGATACAGGTTATTAAGGTTTCCATTAATAAAACAAAGAAACTTTAAGAAGGATAAAAATAATAATAGAAATAAGAGAGAATGATATGAAAAGGGATAAAGATTGAGAAGCATTACAAAGAAAGATAAAAATGCAATTATGCATCAAATGTAATTTCTTCCTCCTATATTTCTAATACATCTGTTATATATAGCAATTTTAACTATCCATGTAAGTAAGTAACTTACAATTCCAACTAACTATATAGCTCACTAACTAATTTTGAAATTAACAACTAACTGAATTCTGCATATGCATTATTATTTAGCACATATGTTTATTAGCTAATACTAATGATATTGTTGGTATATGTATTCCATTGTTAAGCCTTGGGACTATAAATGTCTCTCATCCAAGGTAACCTATTGACCATTCCATAGAAGAACTAGTGGCTAAGGCTGGCTAAGGCTACTGGTTCTGTTGGCTTTACTGGTGTGATGTTGTTGTGCATGGTGGATTGTTTTGCAATTGTGTGGTTGTTGGACTAACTTGATCTGATCCATTGTGTTCTGTTGAGCATGTCTAGATAGGGTGTTCTTGGGCTGTAAGGTGTGACGTGATGTTTTTTATGTTGGGGGAGAGCTAGTGTGGTTGAGTTGTTGGTTTGGTGGTTAGATATTGAGTGGTTGTTTTGGTCATGAAGTGATATGGTTGTTGGGTATGTGGTGGTTCGGCACTAGTTAAGTACTATTTGGTGGTTGGGATTACAATTGAGGACTAATGTGAGTGAGTTGGTGGTTGGGTCACTAGTGATGTGGTTGTCTCTAGAGTGGTGGTTGGTTTATTAGTGAAGATAATGAATAGTAGCTATGGTTTTTTTGAGGGGGGAAATCGATTTGAGGGTATGTTTAGATGAGAGTAAAATATTATATATATATATATATATATATGGAAAAAGGCATTGTTTTTTTAAATCACATGTTGGTGAGACCTCCCATTAATTTAGGATTTATAAACTCGATTGAATGTTAAGAATTTGAACAAGCCATTGATCATTTAATTATGAGAACAATTAAAAACCTTAGCTTTGACACCAAAGTTGATGCAGGATAAAAGAGAGATATAAAAGAAGTAAAAAATGAGAAATAAAAAGCCAAGAATCAGTGAAGGAGCTAAAGAATAGAGAAAGATTGGAGGTTCAAAAATAAAAAGTCAATAACTTTTTATCAAATCATCATAATCTAACTACATTTAAAAAAAAAACAAAACTCTAAAACAACCAACTATTTGGACAAAGGACTAAAACTAAATTGAAGTTCAATATAAAATAATATTAAATGTAATACAAAAACTCAACTAAAAGTCCAAATAATTTGAACCTAAAAACAAAAGTTAGAGCTTAAAAACTTTAAGTTTCTTCGTAAGATAATGAATAGTGAAATTATAGTCCTTTTTTATTTGGTCCCTGGATTGAAACTTTGCAATGGAGTCCCAATCAGCCTTAGTTTTTTAGATTCCTTGCAATTTCACCCTTAACTTTCTTCAATTGAACCCTTAAATTTCAGCGCTTTTTACAAAGTTGTTATTGTTTCATATTTCTTCAATGTGATCCTTAATTGAACTTCGTATTTTAAATTTCTATCAATTAAGTCCTTGATTACACCAAATTAGTCTTTCAAAGATTCAAATGTGTTCCTAATCTTCCAATCTTTTCGAATTGATATGAATTAAGCCTCTAAACTTGATTTCTCTTTAATTGAGTCCTTGATTAAATCCACAAAACTCATTAGAAGTTTAATTATGTTCTCAAACTTAATTAATTCTTCTAATTTTTACTCAATTGACTTTCAAACATAATTTTTACTTTAAAATTGGGTTATGATATCAAGCATCAATGGAGTGTCAGATTTTTTCCTTGACACCGCAAGAACCCTATATAAGCCTAACTAAATCAAACCATCAAGTGCGATCCTAAAACACCAATTTAACAGGAATAAAATGAAAATAAAACTTGAGAAATTTTTTTTATTACAATCCGCAATATTATTGTGTCTTCAGTTCGAATGAAAGCTCAAGCCCTTTAAGTTTCTTTGTAATATTTTTTTTATCCACTCAATCGCTTTCTAAATATATTCATGATATGAGCATAAGTAAGATTATTAATTAATAATTTGTTTGATTACATTCTAACCCAAATACTTATAAAAGTTATCCGAGCAATAATTAATAATCTACAATCAATAATTATCACCTTCGTCAAAAAGAATTAAACAAATGAGATAATTTTAGGATATTTATATAGATTTTTTTCTAAATAAAAGAAATAACATGACATCTTTGTTATTATTGTAAGACCCAAACTTTTGGCCCAAACCTAAGCCCAAGTCAGCCCAAACCCAACCTAAGTTAACCTAGGTATTTAAAAAGAGTTACAAGAGAATTACTTTTCTCTCTTCTAATTCTTGTAGCCGCTGTGACCCTCCCCTCCTCAAACCAAATATTTTAGTTTTTGATCTTGAGTTTTCGGTTCAAGAAATGTGAAGTAGCAAGTAAGTGGTTCTCTTTCATATTACTTTTGATTAGAGTTTGTTTATGAAAATGATTAAAGAAGAGATTAGGGTTTATAAGGCTTAGAAGTTTATGTTGTTAAGATTGATTTATGATTATTAAGGGTTTAATATTAGGTGATTAATTAGTATGTTGTTAGAAATAAGAATTTTTGAGTTGATTTGTTTAAATTAATTCTTATGGGGTTAAGAAATTCATTTTTACCTTGCTTGAAAATCTGGACAGAATGGTCTTGAGGTTGAAGATGACTAAATTTTATTTTGGTCCTTGATTTATGAAAATTTCAATTTAGTCCCTAAACTTTGGAAAAATTACAATTTGACCCCTAAATGTATTTTGAGATTCTGGCCAGTGTTATCACGAGGTTAAGGATGATGAATCTCCATTTGATAATTGATTTGGAATATTTTCAGTTTGGTCCCTCAATTTTGGGAATTTACATTTTAGTCCCTAAACTTTATGAAAAATTACAGTTCGGTCCCTGGTTCGTTCTAGACAGAATTAAGGATGGTTTATGGGTGAAATTTCAGTATGGTTATGTATTTACAGTTTGGTCCAGTTTTGGTAAAATTACGTTTTGGTCCCTGTTTTGGATAATTGTCGTTTTAGTCCCTAAACCTAGAAGACTAAGCCTGGTTTTTTTTATGCATTGGAATCTTTTATTTGTGTTGTTTTAAGTTGCTTTTGAGTATATTTCATATATTTATTGTAGGTTTTCCTAACGATCCTCAATAGGTTTTTCGGGTCTTTCATCTGATATTCCTTTTAATCTATATTCTTCTGGGTGAGTGGGATAATCTTTAATATGCATATAATATAAATAAATATATATGTCGATTATACGATGAGTACAACTAGTTAATTTCTTGAATATTAATATATTTTGCTTTATTTTCCGAGTACTCATTTATTCTTGAATTTGCACTCGCAATCTGTCAAACTAAATTATATTTGATATGATATACATTTCTTTGATGATTATGTGAATATCTATTATGCCTTGATATAGGACTTGTCAGTAACTCCATGCTAACGGAGAGTAGTTAGCCTATGTGCACATAGTATTCTATATACCTAGCTCGTGAGAGAGGCATCAGTCTATGGCGACTAATCATCCCACAGTGGTCACCTTCGGGTGTCATCTGATCTCTGACATGTATTCCACTACGTTATGATAATATGTTTAGTATGTATATGTATATGTATATTAAGATAAATCATCTTACAAACTATTAATATATAAAATATCTAAAATGTATATTAAATATTATTCTCTCACTGAGTTAGTTGAACTCACCCCTCATTCTTAATATTATTTCAGGTTCTTAGTTTCTGATAGCAGTTGGACTTGTAGAGTGTTCCTGCTTCTTCAATTTTGGTCGGTATGCCTTGCTTGTTTTGCGAGGCTTTCCTTTTAGTTTTGATTTGATGTATTAGACGCTCCACTATTACCTTGTTTTATTTAAGTTTGGATTTTGACAATGTAATAAGTATTATGGATTGTTGTTTTTTTTTTAATTACTAATGAGGAGTTTTAAACTATCTTTTTGTTTCATCAGTTTTCAATAATATAATATTTCTAAAGATTATGAAATGCTGCGTATTTTTGAATAAATTGTTCTTTTGATATGTCTGTTTTGAGGCTTAGCGTAGGTGAGGTGTCCTTTCGACATCGCTCCTGCGTTGCCGGTCATGGACTCGGGATTCGGGTCGTGACAATTACATAGGTAAAAACAAAAGATCATAAAACTTGTTTTTATCTTTTTGTTATTGCGGACTTGTTTTCTTCACACATTTTTTATTCTACTATGTTATATTAGTTTTTTAAAATTTCTAAAAGAATGTTTTTGAGTTATTTATTAAAAAAAATGAATATTTATCAAATTAACATGTTTGTTTTTAAATACAAATTATTGTATATGAAGCTTGATGATTTTGACTATATTAGTATGTTTGGTTCTTAAAGTGTATAAAAGAAATTTAAGGGATCATGGGGTTTCTTAGTTGGTTTTGAATTCTTTTAGTTTCATTGCTTTAGATTTGTATACATAAACATTTATATTCTTGTGTTGAGTAGATGTTTTTGCCAAATCTTCCCTTGTTTCTTACACAAATATATTCTTGTAATTGGATAAAAAATTAATGGATGCAAATAAAATAATATCATGCAAGTTCAATTTATAGGTAAGAAACAACTTCAAAACATTTTATTGATTTGATAGTATTGATTAATATTTGTATGTTAAGAGTTGATGAAATCCGTTTCAAGAAGTTAGTTCTTGTTAAAAAGAGTGTTCAAGTAGTTTTGATAGCAATGTATTCAAGTATAATTAAGTAATTATAAGTTATATTTACAGAAAGACTAACTCTAAGAAAAAGATTAATAAATTTAGAAAATTACTTAATAAGTTAACTGTTTTAGCATAATAGCATAATTCAATTAAAGTGTTTACAAATTTTGAAACATTCTTACATCCAGTGCGTGCTAATTAAATGGTTTACAGGAATAGATAACATTCAAACTCTAGATATGTTAATACTATTATGTAACTCTTGCTATTTAATGTGAACTTAACTGTAACTCATTATAGTAATAAAATGCTACAATATAAGAGATTGTGAACAAGTTTCGGAGTTCTCAACTGATCGTATCTAGCTTCTATTTCATGGCTCCCCAAGATTCTGTGAAAATACTAGAGCTCTGCCAAGTTGCCCCAGCCTACAACTCACCCGAGTCAATCACCGACTTCTCTCTCCCTCTCACCTTCCTAGACATTGCTTGGTTCAAATTTCCTCCAGCTCAACAAATTATATTTTATGAGCTCACCGAGTCAAGTCCAACCTTCTTCAATCTAGTAATCCTCCCCAGGCTCAAAAAATCACTCTCCCAAACACTATTCCACTTTCTCCCACTTGCTGGCCATCTAGTGTGGCCAGAAAACTCCTCAAAACCCATCCTCTTATACACTCCAAATGATGCAATTTCACTCACCATAGCCGAGTCAAATGCAGACCTGAGTCATCTCTCAGGGAATGAAACTCGGCAAGCCATCGAATCGTTTCCATATATCCCTGAGCTGCCTACATCTGACACTAAAGCTTCAGTGATCGCTTTGCAAATAACAGTGTTTCCTAACAAAGGGTTTTCTATTAGCATCGTTTGTCATCATGGAATTCTTGATGGGAAATCTGCTACAACTTTCCTCAAGGCATGGGCCTATATATGCAAACACCTAGAATATGATCAACAACCTTCGTTACCTAGTGAGCTAACCCCTTTTTTGGACAGGGGAGTTATCAAGGATGCATATGGACTTGAAATGATCTTCTTGAACCAATGGTTAGCACTGACCAGGTCAGATACAAAGTCCGACTCTCGAAGCTTGAAGTTGGTGTCAAACATGGCAGTGTCACCTGACGTAGTTCGAGCCACATTTCAGTTGACTCGTGAAGACATAGAGATCTTAAGGGAAACAATATCGTCCCAGTTGGAAAAGGTCCATCAAGAAGAGCTAAACTCAACAAAACAAATGGACTACATGTCAACTTTTGTACTTACATGTGCTTATACAGTAGTTTGCATGGTGAAAGCCAGAGGAGGGGATAGTAATAGAAAGATTTACTTTATATTCTCAGCAGATTGTAGGGGCAGATTAGACCCTCCGATTCCACAAAATTATATTGGTAACTGTATTAGCAGCCAACACATTGTTATCAAGGCAGGAGTTTCCATGGAGGAATGTGGGGTTGCAATGATAGCAGAGAGGATTAGTGGCATGATAAAAGGGCTAGAGAAGGGACTTTTTGAAGGAGCTAAGGAGAGACTACTTGAACTGGCTTCTATAGAACCGGGTGCAGAAATCATTGGGGTTACTGGATCCACCCGATTTGAGGATTACAGCTGGGATTTTGGATGGGGAAGACCCACCAAAGTGGAGTTTACAGGAAATGCTAGGGGAGGAGTAATTTCTTTGGCAAGGAGTAGAGAGGGAACTGGTGGTGTTGAGATTGGTTTGGCTTTGAAGAGGCATGAGATGGAAAATTTTGTTTCGTTCTTTGTTAACAACCTAAAGAATTTTAGGCAAATCTCAAAATAGTTCTTCAAATTATAATTCAATTCTCAATAAAGGTTCAAAGATTTCCTTTTTAATTGGGCCCCTACAGATTCAGTAAGTCAAAATTGAGTCCCCTCATTGATATCAATTACCATAAAGTAATCTGTTGCAAAAGTTTGATTGTGTATTTTCTTATGATTATATTTTTCAAAAAACTAAGGGATTAGGGTTAGGAGAGGGCTCCCCTCAAAACAAAACCCAATGTCAACCCTTACCCACGAGTATAATAAAAAGTGGATTTCTGAAGTCTTTATTGTGCAAATGAATTAATGTAACTTGTTTGTGTAAAGTTACTACAACCTTAAAGCATTTTAGTCGAATGATGCTATAAAGTTTTACACTCATAATCATAATTCAGGCTCTGGTTTCCTTACCAACAGACACATGCCTTGATGATTAGCTTACAAGAATCCAGTGGCCATATCTGGCCATGTTCCAGCATCTATAGCAAGATAGGTCTACTCTATAGCTCTTCATAATGCTTTCTTAGAACCTCATAGCAACTCATGTAGAAAATATTTTTTTTTAGATAAATATTTTCATATATCCACATATGATGACATGGTTAAATGTCCTGTAACCCCTCCCATGTTAAAAAAATAAAACATGATTTTTTTTTTGTTTTTTAATAATATAGAAGTATGATTACTATTCAAAATATTATTTTGTTTAATTTAATATAAATAACAATGTATAATCAATGCTATAATTTTTCTTTTCAAATTACAAAGTAACTAAACAAACAACTGTTTGGTATTGTGGTAGCTGTTGTGGTTGTGGTTTGAAAAATATATTTTTTTTTATAAAAGTACTTTTAGTTGAGGTTGGTTTGGAAAAATATATGTTTGGTTAAAAGGTTTCACTAATAGTGTTCGAATAGGTATAATATAAACTCAACATGAACTTCAATGTTTATATCCAAGAAAGTTTGTTATTAGCATGTCTTATCTTTTTATCTTACTAATTCTTAATACATTGATTGTTAAATGATTAATCTAGATTTGTGTTGTACAGCACTTGGTACAACAAATACTTGGCACTTTCATAGCCTACTGTATGGTATAACCGACATCTGTGCTATAAAAGAAACTTGATTTGTTGTTAACATAAGTTAACATTATAAATTCTTGACAATATTTAAAAGTATGGTGTTATTAAAATAAGATAATTAATATGATCGTGTTAAAAATTTATAATGAACTATTAAGGATAAATCATATGATTGGAACCTCCTTTGTGTGTGGTTTCCAGTTGATTAATAAAAAGAGTTTATACTATATTTATTTCTAATACTATTAGTAAATCCTCTAACCTTGACAATTGCTTTTATCTTTGATTAATACTCACATCAATATCACATCTCAAAAGTTCTCTTCAACTCCTTAATTTTTCATTTGTTGTTTATAATTTTATATAGTTCACCTCCCTGTGGTTCGACCCCGGTCTTGCCGAGTTATTTATTACTTTGATACTCCTGCACTTGGGATAAGACATCAATCTTTTGATTGTGTCATATACCAATGAATCTTCTCATCTCTAACAGCCACTAGTTACACCGTCACCACCTGCATTATAAGCCATCAGCAACCACCACCTACTCTAGCAATCCAAGCCAGCAATGAAAACTCCCTCAAGCCAGGTATCCCTGTTTCGACTTCTTCCTTTTTTTTCAAATTGTATTATGTTCTTAGAGGAGCATGCAGAACATCAAATAATTCACATTTTGCTTATGAACATAAGGAATAAAGGTGGACCTTGGTTTCAGCCCAACCTGTGTGGAGGGGTTGGTCTAGCCCACATCTATAAGATAGGGCTTGTTGGGCCATCTGTTAGCCGAACCAAATATGGGTAGGCTGGGCCTGAGCTCAACCCTTGTGAGGGCTTGGGCATCGGGCCCAATAGACAAAGCCCAACCTAGACCTAAAGGTGTTTTTGGCAAATTATGAGAGGAATTAAAAACCTAGAGATATATAAAAGAAGTAAGAAAGGAGAAATAAAAAGTCAAGAATTGGAAGAAAAGAAGGTGAAGAATAGAGAAAAATTGAAGGTTGACAAATCAAAAGTCTATAACCTTTAATCAAATCATCATAATTGACAACAATAAAAAAACTTGCAAAACCTTTAAACAACCAACTATTTAGCCAGAGGCTCACTAAAGCTAAATTGAAGCCCAAAATCAAAATAATATCACATCTAATAACAAAACTCAACTAAAAGTTCAAATAATTTGAACCCAAAAACACAAATTAAAGCCCAATATCTTAACCAATGAACAATGATTGGGTTATCCTTCATCACCAACGATCATACGCTTGTATGACGTATCTAGAATTCAGTGTCCCCACCACCCTTTTCATTCAATTTAGTCCATGATTTGTCAAAATAAAGGTATGAACATTCATTTCAGTTCAATTCTTATAAGACCCAAACTCAAGGTTAAGTCAGCCCAAACTCAACAAAATTAACCTTAGTATTTAAAGAAAAGGTTGCAAGAGAAATTTATTTTCCTCTCTTTTCTTTCCTTTTTGTCATGACCTCCTCTTTAAAAACACAAAGGGATTTTGGTTTTTAAGCTTTAGTTTAATTCAAGAATTATTGAAGAAACAAGTGTCTCTCTTTGTTATTTTTTATTATGCTTTATTTATGGAATGATTAGACAAGATATTAAGGTTTTGTTATGATTTCATGATCTAGGAAATATTAGGGTGTTATTTGGCTTGAAATGAACTAATTTGATTACTGGAATGATGGGTTTTAGAAGAACTCGTCTGTTTTTTGGTTCTACAGATTGAGGACGACCAACCAGTCGACCAGTTTACTTGTTGTTGGCGGTCGACCAATTAGTCTAACTCAACTAACCATTTGGTTTGTGTGCAGTGATCAACTGGTTGGTCAATCTGAACAACCAGTTGACCCTGTAAAGGTGGTTAATCGGTTGGGTGAATTACTTCGGTTTTATAATTACAATTTGGTCTCTAAGTTTATATTTTTAATCTTTTATATTATTTTGCTTTGAGTTGTTTTTTAGTGTTTTATGTATCCGTTATAGGTTCTGTATCCGTTTGCCTTTTGGTTTTGTTTTTTTTTGGTGAGTGGAATAATCTTTAATATGCTTGTAATACAAATAATTATGTTTGTTGATTATATGATGAGTACAACTAGTTAATTTCTTGAATATTTATATGTGTTACTTTATTTTTCAAGTACTCATCTATTCTTGACTTTACACTCACATTCTGTTGAATTAAATTTTTTTTTATATGACATTTGTTTGCTTTGATAATTATGTGAATATCTATTATGTCTTGATATAGGACTTTTCAAAAACTTCATGCTAACGAAGAGTAGTTAGTCTATGTGCACATAGTATTTTGTATATCTAGCTGGTGAGAGCGGCACCAACCTATGGTGTTTCATCCTCCCACATCGGTAACCTTTGGGTTTTAATTGAGTTTGGGTTTTGACAATGTAATAAATATTATGGATTATTTGTTTTGCTTTATCCGATGATGAGAATTTTTGAAGAGTTATTTGATTTATTGGTTTTGAAGAATATAATATTATGAAAAATATTAAAACGCTGCAAAATCTTTATATAATTTATTTTGATATATAAGTTTTGAGACTTAATGTAGGTGGTGTATCCTTAAAACACCAGTCTTGTGTTGCCAATCATATACTCAGGTTTCGGGTCGTGACAATTTTGATCCCAAAACAACCCAATTTAAAAGAAATAAAATGATAAAAACTTGCCAAAAAAAAAAAGTATTGTTACAATTCACAATATTATTGTGTCTTGAGCTCCGTCGAAATCTCAAGAACTTTAAGTTTATTCATAATATTTTTTTATCCATTATATGAGCACAAGTATCATTATTAATTAACAATTTGTTTGCTTACTTTCTAACCCAAGCACTTATAAAACCTATAGAAGATATAATTAATAATTTGCATTCAATAATTATCACCTTCGTAAAAGACAATTAAACAAATGAGATAATTTTAGGCTATTTATATTGTTTTTTTTTCTAAATAAAAGAAATCATATGACATCTCTGTTATTAAATACGAAAAAAAAATCTCATAAAACTCATTTTTATCTTCTTGTTTTTATTGCTACTATGTTATATTAGTTCTTTAAATGTTATAAAGGAATGTTTTGAATTATTTGTTAAAAATAAATAAATTTGAATATTTATCAAATAAACATGCTTGTTTTTAAATATGAATGATTGTGGATGAAGTTTGATGATTTTGATTATATTAGTATGTTTGGTTCTTAAAGTGTATAAAAGAAATTTAAGGGATCATGGGGTTTCTGAGATGGTTCTTAATTCTTTTAGTTTTATTGCTTCAATTTTGTATACATAAACATTTATATCAAATTTTAGAATTTCCAGTAGTTATTTGTCTTATGAGAATATAAAATATAGTAAAAAAAAGAACAAAATGGTTATCCAAAGACTTCAATGTTATCGTGCATCATAAAAACACTTATTGTTGCATACAACTTATATTAGTACAATTCAAGATAGAATAGAAAGGGTTAAAGCAATAGGTGCCAATGCTACAATAGCAGCACAATGGTTCCAAATTTGGTCACTTTTAGCTATAACAAAAGTTACTTTTTCCTTTAGCACTTTTGGACTTCTTTCCTGACCTCTTTCACTTCTTTTATCATATGTATTTCTTTCATGGCATATTGATGCCTAGGTGCACACTTTTCCAACATTGCTCTAACCTCCTTCTCTGATCATGTAAATTTTTAGAGTTTTGTCTTGGGCTAGGAGGCTATTCTTTTTTAGAATGGTTAAAAGTCTTTGGTGGTGGTTGACCTGGTTGTCGATCCATGCTATATGAGTGAGCAGTTATTATATTGAATAAGCTTTTCTTTACTATTGCATTATTTTATTCCTCTTGCCATTTGACTTGTTCAAATATTTACATTAATGTTGTTGGCCTACAGATTTTGATCATTGCCTTGATATTTCCACTAAATCCACTGATAAAACTAGAAACATATTAGGATTCAGGTAGTGAAGGGTTTAACGCATTCATTAAGGACTTAATCTCCTCAAACCTATAAAAATATTCTTCCTCACCCCTATCTTATTTAGCACATTTTTTTATTAGTTAATACTAATGTGTTGTTGGTACATGTATTCCATTATTCAGCCCTAATATTTTGGATTCCTTGCAATTTCACCCCTCAACCTCTTCAATTAGACCTTCGAATTTCAGCTCTTTTTACAAAGTTGTTCTTTCTTTTGGATCTCTTCAATGTGATCCTCAGTTGAATTTAATACTTCAAATTTCGTTCAATTAAGCCCCTGATGGAACAAAATTAGCCTTTCAAAACTTTAATTGTGTCCCTAATCTTCCAATCTTTGCGAATTGATCTGAATTAGGAATCCAAACTTTATTTTTCTTCAATTGAGTCCGTGATTGAATCCACGAATCCCATTAGAAGTATAATTAACTGCATAGAATTAATTAATTCTTCCAAATTTTGCCCAATTGACTTTCAAACTTAATTTTTACTTCAATTAAGTCCTTAATTAAGTCAATTAAACCTATTGGAAATTTAATTAAGTCCTTGAACTTAAAGAATTCTTTCAATTTACGGTCAAGTCTGGATTTCAACCTCAACTTTATTTTCGTTAAGTCTTTCTTCAGTTTGTCTTCTCAAAATATCGCAATGTGACTATTCTTCTGGCTTTTTGACCTGTTGCAGCTCAAAAACTTATCTCCCCATTTCCCTTGGATTTTTAATTTCTGATTTTTTTAATTAAAAAAATTTATTTTTTTATAAAACAATTTTGTGAGATCCGAAACTGGGTTATGACATCAACCATCAACCGAGTGTTAGATTTTTTCCTCGACGCCGCAAGAACCCTATATAAACTCAACTGAAACAGACCATCAAGTTTGATCCTAAAACAACCCAATTTAAAAGGAATAGCATGAAAATAAAACTTGAGCAAAAAAAATATTATTACAATGCACAATATTATGGTGTCTTCAGCTCAACCAATTGGGCTGTCTTATGAGAAAATGAAAGTAAAACATCATATTTAAATACATAAAAAAATTATATCAAATCCTACCAGTGCTCAACCCATTAGGTTGTTTTATGAGAAAATGAAATATAGTAAGAAAAAGAAGTGAAAAATGGTGGTTATCCAAAGACTTAAATGTTATCGTGCATCATGTGCATCATAAAGACACTTATTATTGCAAACAATTTAAACTAGTACAATTCAAGGTAGAAGAGAATGGGCTTAAGCAACAGGTGCCAAGGCTATCATAGCAGCACAACGGTTCCAGATTTGGTCACCCTTGGCTGCAACAAAAGTTACTTTCTCCTTTGGCACTTTCGAAATGAATAGTTTTATGAAATCATCATGGCAAGCTATCCCCGTTGTTATATGCTTTTGGCAACAATATTCTGATGGGGTATTGTTGGTGTATATACTATTAGAGATTTCTATTGCACAACGCTCTGTCACCTTTTTGTGGCACTCTTCCAAATGTTGAGAAAGCTCTGGATTTTCTTCATTGGTACGAATCGCAAACCCTGGTGTAATGATAAGCATACCGATAAAAAGAAACAGTGTTGAGGAGATGTTTTTGCCAAAACTTCCCATGTTTGTTACAGCAATATATTCTTGTACTTGGATACAAATTTGATGGATGCAAATAAAATAACATCATTCAAGTCTAATTTATAGGTACGAAAATACTTCAAAACATTTAATTGATTTGATAGCATTGATTAATATTTGTATGTTAAGAGTTGATGAAATCCGTTTCAGAAAGTTAGTTCTTGTTAAAAGGGAGTGTTCAAGTGGTTTTGATAGCAACGTATTCAAGCATAGTTAAGTAATTATGAGTTACATTTACATGAAGACTGATTATACGAAAAAGATTGATACATTTAGAAAATTGCTCAATAAGATCATTGTTTTGGTATAATAGCATAATCCAATTAAATGGTTTACAAATATAGATAACATACAAACTCTAGTTACGTTAATATTATCATGTAACTCTTGTTCTTTAATGTGAACTTAACCTATGCATTTATCTTACCTTAATTGTAACTCGTACCGGTAATAAAACGCTACAGCACAATACAAGAGATTGTGAACAAGTTTTGGAGTTCTCAACTTATCGCGTTTAGCTTCTATAGATTTCATGGCTCCACAAAGGTTATGTGAAAATACTGGAGTTCTGCCAGGCTGCAACTCACCCGACTTAGTATGTCTAGATATGGTATAAACGAAGTTCAATCCTAAAAACATCATCAATTTCGATCCTAAAACAGCCCGATTTAAAAGGAGAAAATGAAGATAAAACTTAAAGGAAAAAAAAAAAAACAGACCATTACTACAATCCATGATATTATTGTGTCTTGAGCTCCAATGAAAGCTTAATAATTTTAAGGTTCTTCGTGAGACAATGAATAGTGGAATTATAGTCCTTTCCAATTGGGCCCCTAAACCACTGGAACTTTGCAATGAAGCCCCCAATCACCCTAATATTTTGGATTCCTTGCAATTTCACCCCTCACCCTCTTCAATTAGACCTTCGAATTTCAGCGCTTTTTACAAAGTTGTTCTTTCTTTTGGATCTCTTCAATGTGATCCTCAGTTGAATTTCATACTTCAAATTTCTTTCAATTAAGCCCCTGATGGAACCAAATTAGCCTTTCAAAACTTTAATTGTGTCCCTAATCTTCCAATCTTTGCGAATTGATCTGAATTAGGAATCCAAACTTTATTTTTCTTCAATTGAGTCCGTGATTGAATCCACGAATCCCATTAGAAGTATAATTAACTGCATAGAATTAATTAATTCTTCCAAATTTTGCCCAATTGACTTTCAAACTTAATTTTTACTTCAATTAAGTCCTTAATTAAGTCAATTAAACCTATTGGAAATTTAATTAAGTCCTTGAACTTAATGAATTCTTTCAATTACGGTCAAGTCTGGATTTCAACCTCAACTTTATTTTCGTTAAGTCTTTCTTCAGTTTGTCTTCTCAAAATATCGCAATGTGACTATTCTTCTGGCTTTTTGACCTGTTGCAGCTTAAAAACTTATCTCCCCATTGCCCAAAATATTCTGGATTTTTAATTTCTGATTTTTTGATTAATAAAAAATGTATTTTTTTATAAAACATTTTTGGGAGATCCGAAACTGGGTTATGACATCAACCATCAACCGAGTGTTAGATTTTTCCTCGACGCCGCAAGAACCCTATATAAACTCAACTGAAACAGAGCCGTCAAGTTTGATCCTAAAACAACCCAAGTTAAAAGGAATAGCATGAAAATAAAACTTGAGCAAAAAAAATATTATTACAATGCCACAATATTATGGTGTCTTCAGCTCAACCAATTAGGATGTCTTATGAGAAAATGAAAGTAAAACATCATATTTAAATACATAAAAATTTATATCAAATCCTACCAGTGCTCAACCCATTAGGTTGTTTTATGAGAAAATGAAATATAGTAAGAAAAGAAGTGAAAAATGGTGGTTATCCAAAGACTTAAATGTTATCGTGCATCATGTGCATCATAAAGACACTTATTATTGCAAACAATTTAAACTAGTACAATTCAAGGTAGAAGAGAATGGGCTTAAGCAACAGGTGCCAAGGCTATTATAGCAGCACAATGGTTCCAAATTTGGTCACCCTTGGCTGCAACAAAAGTTACTTTCTCCTTTGGCACTTTCGAAATGAATAGTTTTATGAAATCATCATGGCAAGCTATCCCCGTTGTTATATGCTTTTGGCAACAATATTCTGATGGGGTATTGTTGGTGTATATACTATTAGAGATTTCTATTGCACAACGCTTTGTCACCTTTTTGTGGCACTCTTCCAAATGTTGAGAAAGCTCTGGATTTTCTTCATTGGTACGCATCGCAAACCCTGGTGTAATGATAAGTATACCGATAAAAAGAAACAGTGTTGAGGAGATGTTTTTGCCAAAACTTCCCATGTTTGTTACAGCAATATATTCTTGTACTTGGATACAAATTTGATGGATGCAAATAAAATAACATCATTCAAGTCTAATTTATAGGTACGAAAATACTTCAAAACATTTAATTGATTTGATAGCATTGAGTAATATTTGTATGTTAAGAGTTGATGAAATCCGTTTCAGAAAGTTAGTTCTTGTTAAAAGGGAGTGTTCAAGTGGTTTTGATAGCAACGTATTCAAGCATAAGTTAAGTAATTATGAGTTACATTTACATGAAGACTGATTATACGAAAAAGATTGATACATTTAGAAAATTGCTCAATAAGATCATTGTTTTGGTATAATAGCATAATCCAATTAAATGGTTTACAAATATAGATAACATACAAACTCTAGTTACGTTAATATTATGATGTAACTCTTGTTCTTTAATGTGAACTTAACCTATGCATTTATCTTACCTTAATTGTAACTCGTACCAGTAATAAAACGCTACAGCACAATACAAGAGATTGTGAACAAGTTTTGGAGTTCTCAACTTATCGCGTTTAGCTTCTATATATTTCATGGCTCCACAAAGGTTATGAGAAAATACTGGAGTTCTGCCAAGTTGCCCCAGGCTGCAACTCACCCGACTTAGTATGTCTACATATGGTATAAATGAAGTTCAATCCTAAAAACACCATCAATTTCGATCCTGAAACAACCCGATTTAAAAGGAGAAAATGAAGATAAAACTTAAAGGCAAAAAAAAAAAAAAAAAAACAGAGCATTACTACAATCCATAGTATTATTGTGTCTTGAGCTCCAATGAAAGCTCAATAATTTTAAGGTTCTTCGTGAGACAATGAATAGTGGAATTATAGTCATGTTCAATTGGGCCCCTAAACCACTGGAACTTTGCAATGAAGCCCCCAATCACCCTAATATTTTGGATTCCTTGCAATTTCACCCCTCACCCTCTTCAATTAGACCTTCGAATTTCAGCGCTTTTTACAAAGTTGTTCTTTCTTTTGGATCTCTTCAATGTGATCCTCAATTGAATTTCATACTTTAAATTTCTTTCAATCAAGCCCCTGATGGAACCAAATTAGCCTTTCAAAACTTTAATTGTGTCCCTAATCTTCCAATCTTTGCGAATTGATCTGAATTAGGAATCCAAACTTTATTTTTCTTCAATTGAGTCCATGATTGAATCCACGAAACCCATTAGAAGTATAATTAAGTGCATATAATTAATTAATTCTTCCAAATTTTGCCCAATTGACTTTCAAACTTAATTTTTACTTCAATTAAGTCCCTTAATTAAGTCAATTAAACCTATTGGAAATTTAATTAAGTCCTTGAACTTAATGAATTCTTTCAATTACGGTCAAGTCTGGATTTCAACCTCAACTTTCTTTTCGTTAAGTCTTTCTTCAGTTTGTCTTGTCAAAATATCGCAATGTGACTATTCTTCTGGCTTTCTGACCTGTTGTAGCTTAAAGACTTATCTCCCCATTGCCCAAAAATATTCTTGGATTTTTAATTTCTGATTTTTTTGGATTTTTTAATAAGAAAAATGTATTTTTTTATAAAACATTTTGGGAGATCCGAAACTGGGTTATGACATCAACCATCAACCGAGTGTTAGAATTTTTCCTCGACGCCGCAAGAACCCTATATAAACTCAACTGAAACAGAGCGTAAAGTTTGATCCTAAAACAACCCAAGTTAAAAGGAATAACATGAAAATAAAACTTGAGCAAAAAAAATATTATTACAATCCACAATATTATGGTGTCTTCAGCTCAACCAATTAGGATGTCTTATGAGAAAATGAAAACAAAACATCATATTTAAATACATGAAAATTTATATCATATCCTACCAGTGCTCAACCCATTAGGTTGTTTTATGAGAAAATGAAATATAGTAAGGAAAAGAAGTGAAAAATGGTGGTTATCCAAAGACTTAAATGTTATCGTGCATCATGTGCATCATAAAGACACTTATTATTGCAAACAATTTAAACTAGTACAATTCAAGGTAGAAGAGAATGGGCTTAAGCAACAGGTGCCAAGGCTATTATAGCAGCACAATGGTTCCAAATTTGGTCACCCTTGGCTGCAACAAAAGTTACTTTCTCCTTTGGCACTTTCGAAATGAATAGTTTTATGAAATCATCATGGCAAGCTTTCCCGGTTGTTATATGCTTTTGGCAACAATATTCTGATGGGGTATTGTTGGTGTATATACTATTAGAGATTTCTATTGCACAACGTTTTGTCACCTTTTTGTGGCACTCTTCCAAATGTTGAGAAAGCTCTGGATTTTCTTCATTGGTACGCATCGCAAACCCTGGTGTAATGATAAGTATACCGATAAAAAGAAACAGTGTTGAGGAGATGTTTTTGCCAAAACTTCCCATGTTTGTTACAGCAATATATTCTTGTACTTGGATAAAAATTTGATGGATGCAAATAAAATAACATCATTCAAGTCTAATTTATAGGTACGAAAATACTTCAAAACATTTAATTGATTTGATAGCATTGATTAATATTTGTATGTTAAGAGTTGATGAAATCCGTTTCAGAAAGTTAGTTCTTGTTAAAAGGGAGTGTTCAAGTGGTTTTGATAGCAACGTATTCAAGCATAATTAAGTAATTATGAGTTACATTTACATGAAGACTGATTATACGAAAAAGATTGATACATTTAGAAAATTGCTCAATAAGATCATTGTTTTGGTATAATAGCATAATCCAATTAAATGGTTTACAAATATAGATAACATACAAACTCTAGTTACGTTAATATTATGATGTAACTCTTGTTCTTTAATGTGAACTTAACCTATGCATTTATCTTACCTTAATTGTAACTCGTACCAGTAATAAAACGCTACAGCACAATACAAGAGATTGTGAACAAGTTTTGGAGTTCTCAACTTATCGCGTTTAGCTTCTATATATTTCATGGCTCCACAAAGGTTATGAGAAAATACTGGAGTTCTGCCAAGTTGCCCCAGGCTGCAACTCACCCGACTTAGTATGTCTACATATGGTATAAATGAAGTTCAATCCTAAAAAACACCATCAATTTCGATCCTGAAACAACCCGATTTAAAAGGAGAAAATGAAGATAAAACTTAAAGGCAAAAAAAAAAAAAAAAACAGAGCATTACTACAATCCATAGTATTATTGTGTCTTGAGCTCCAATGAAAGCTCAATAATTTTAAGGTTCTTCGTGAGACAATGAATAGTGGAATTATAGTCATGTTCAATTGGGCCCCTAAACCACTGGAACTTTGCAATGAAGCCCCCAATCACCCTAATACTTTGGATTCCTTGCAATTTCACCCCTCACCCTCTTCAATTAGACCTTCGAATTTCAGCGCTTTTTACAAAGTTGTTCTTTCTTTTGGATCTCTTCAATGTGATCCTCAATTGAATTTCATACTTTAAATTTCTTTCAATCAAGCCCCTGATGGAACCAAATTAGCCTTTCAAAACTTTAATTGTGTCCCTAATCTTCCAATCTTTGCGAATTGATCTGAATTAGGAATCCAAACTTTATTTTTCTTCAATTGAGTCCATGATTGAATCCACGAAACCCATTAGAAGTATAATTAAGTGCATATAATTAATTAATTCTTCCAAATTTTGCCCAATTGACTTTCAAACTTAATTTTTACTTCAATTAAGCCCTTAATTAAGTCAATTAAACCTATTGGAAATTTAATTAAGTCCTTGAACTTAATGAATTCTTTCAATTACGGTCAAGTCTGGATTTCAACCTCAACTTTCTTTTCGTTAAGTCTTTCTTCAGTTTGTCTTGTCAAAATATCGCAATGTGACTATTCTTCTGGCTTTCTGACCTGTTGTAGCTTAAAGACTTATCTCCCCATTGCCCAAAAATATTCTTGGATTTTTAATTTCTGATTTTTTTGGATTTTTTAATAAGAAAAATGTATTTTTTTATAAAACATTTTTGGGAGATCCGAAACTGGGTTATGACATCAACCATCAACCGAGTGTTAGAATTTTTCCTCGACGCCGCAAGAACCCTATATAAACTCAACTGAAACAGAGCGTAAAGTTTGATCCTAAAACAACCCAAGTTAAAAGGAATAACATGAAAATAAAACTTGAGCAAAAAAAATATTATTACAATCCACAATATTATGGTGTCTTCAGCTCAACCAATTAGGATGTCTTATGAGAAAATGAAAACAAAACATCATATTTAAATACATGAAAATTTATATCAAATCCTACCAGTGCTCAACCCATTGGGTTGTTTTATGAGAAAATGAAATATAGTAAGGAAAAGAAGTGAAAAATGGTGGTTATCCAAAGACTTAAATGTTATCGTGCATCATGTGCATCATAAAGACACTTATTATTGCAAACAATTTAAACTAGTACAATTCAAGGTAGAAGAGAATGGGCTTAAGCAACAGGTGCCAAGGCTATTATAGCAGCACAATGGTTCCAAATTTGGTCACCCTTGGCTGCAACAAAAGTTACTTTCTCCTTTGGCACTTTCGAAATGAATAGTTTTATGAAATCATCATGGCAAGCTTTCCCGGTTGTTATATGCTTTTGGCAACAATATTCTGATGGGGTATTGTTGGTGTATATACTATTAGAGATTTCTATTGCACAACGTTTTGTCACCTTTTTGTGGCACTCTTCCAAATGTTGAGAAAGCTCTGGATTTTCTTCATTGGTACGCATCGCAAACCCTGGTGTAATGATAAGTATACCGATAAAAAGAAACAGTGTTGAGGAGATGTTTTTGCCAAAACTTCCCATGTTTGTTACAGCAATATATTCTTGTACTTGGATAAAAATTTGATGGATGCAAATAAAATAACATCATTCAAGTCTAATTTATAGGTACGAAAATACTTCAAAACATTTAATTGATTTGATAGCATTGATTAATATTTGTATGTTAAGAGTTGATGAAATCCGTTTCAGAAAGTTAGTTCTTGTTAAAAGGGAGTGTTCAAGTGGTTTTGATAGCAACGTATTCAAGCATAATTAAGTAATTATGAGTTACATTAATACATGAAGACTGATTATACGAAAAAGATTGATACATTTAGAAAATTGCTCAATAAGATCATTGTTTTGGTATAATAGCATAATCCAATTAAATGGTTTACAAATATAGATAACATACAAACTCTAGTTACGTTAATATTATGATGTAACTCTTGTTCTTTAATGTGAACTTAACCTATGCATTTATCTTACCTTAATTGTAACTCGTACCAGTAATAAAACGCTACAGCACAATACAAGAGATTGTGAACAAGTTTTGGAGTTCTCAACTTATCGCGTTTAGCTTCTATATATTTCATGGCTCCACAAAGGTTATGAGAAAATACTGGAGTTCTGCCAAGTTGCCCCAGGCTGCAACTCACCCGACTTAGTATGTCTACATATGGTATAAATGAAGTTCAATCCTAAAAAACACCATCAATTTCGATCCTGAAACAACCCGATTTAAAAGGAGAAAATGAAGATAAAACTTAAAGGCAAAAAAAAAAAAAAAAACAGAGCATTACTACAATCCATAGTATTATTGTGTCTTGAGCTCCAATGAAAGCTCAATAATTTTAAGGTTCTTCGTGAGACAATGAATAGTGGAATTATAGTCATGTTCAATTGGGCCCCTAAACCACTGGAACTTTGCAATGAAGCCCCCAATCACCCTAATATTTTGGATTCCTTGCAATTTCACCCCTCACCCTCTTCAATTAGACCTTCGAATTTCAGCGCTTTTTACAAAGTTGTTCTTTCTTTTGGATCTCTTCAATGTGATCCTCAATTGAATTTCATACTTTAAATTTCTTTCAATCAAGCCCCTGATGGAACCAAATTAGCCTTTCAAAACTTTAATTGTGTCCCTAATCTTCCAATCTTTGCGAATTGATCTGAATTAGGAATCCAAACTTTATTTTTCTTCAATTGAGTCCATGATTGAATCCACGAAACCCATTAGAAGTATAATTAAGTGCATATAATTAATTAATTCTTCCAAATTTTGCCCAATTGACTTTCAAACTTAATTTTTACTTCAATTAAGTCCCTTAATTAAGTCAATTAAACCTATTGGAAATTTAATTAAGTCCTTGAACTTAATGAATTCTTTCAATTACGGTCAAGTCTGGATTTCAACCTCAACTTTCTTTTCGTTAAGTCTTTCTTCAGTTTGTCTTGTCAAAATATCGCAATGTGACTATTCTTCTGGCTTTCTGACCTGTTGTAGCTTAAAGACTTATCTCCCCATTGCCCAAAAATATTCTTGGATTTTTAATTTCTGATTTTTTGGATTTTTAATAAGAAAAATGTATTTTTTTATAAAACATTTTTGGGAGATCCGAAACTGGGTTATGACATCAACCATCAACCGAGTGTTAGAATTTTTCCTCGACGCCGCAAGAACCCTATATAAACTCAACTGAAACAGAGCAGTCAAGTTTGATCCTAAAACAACCCAAGTTAAAAGGAATAACATGAAAATAAAACTTGAGCAAAAAAAATATTATTACAATCCACAATATTATGGTGTCTTCAGCTCAACCAATTAGGATGTCTTATGAGAAAATGAAAGTAAAACATCATATTTAAATACATAAAAAATTATATCAAATCCTACCAGTGCTCAACCCATTAGGTTGTTTTATGAGAAAATGAAATATAGTAAGGAAAAGAAGTGAAAAATGGTGGTTATCCAAAGACTTAAATGTTATCGTGCATCATGTGCATCATAAAGACACTTATTATTGCAAACAATTTAAACTAGTACAATTCAAGGTAGAAGAGAATGGGCTTAAGCAACAGGTGCCAAGGCTATCATAGCAGCACAACGGTTCCAGATTTGGTCACCCTTGGCTGCAACAAAAGTTACTTTCTCCTTTGGCACTTTCGAAATGAATAGTTTTATGAAATCATCATGGCAAGCTTTCCCCGGTTGTTATATGCTTTTGGCAACAATATTCTGATGGGGTATTGTTGGTGTATATACTATTAGAGATTTCTATTGCACAACGCTCTGTCACCTTTTTGTGGCACTCTTCCAAATGTTGAGAAAGCTCTGGATTTTCTTCATTGGTACGAATCGCAAACCCTGGTGTAATGATAAGCATACCGATAAAAAGAAACAGTGTTGAGGAGATGTTTTTGCCAAAACTTCCCATGTTTGTTACAGCAATATATTCTTGTACTTGGATACAAATTTGATGGATGCAAATAAAATAACATCATTCAAGTCTAATTTATAGGTACGAAAATACTTCAAAACATTTAATTGATTTGATAGCATTGATTAATATTTGTATGTTAAGAGTTGATGAAATCCGTTTCAGAAAGTTAGTTCTTGTTAAAAGGGAGTGTTCAAGTGGTTTTGATAGCAACGTATTCAAGCATAGTTAAGTAATTATGAGTTACATTTACATGAAGACTGATTATACGAAAAAGATTGATACATTTAGAAAATTGCTCAATAAGATCATTGTTTTGGTATAATAGCATAATCCAATTAAATGGTTTACAAATATAGATAACATACAAACTCTAGTTACGTTAATATTATCATGTAACTCTTGTTCTTTAATGTGAACTTAACCTATGCATTTATCTTACTTTAACTGTGCTGTAGCTCATACTAGTAATAAAACGCTACAGCACAATATAAGAGATGGTGAACAAGTTTTCAATTTAGAGATGGGACTTTTTGAAGGAGTAAAGGTGAGACCACGTGGATTGGCTTCTATAGAACCGGGTGCAGAAATCATTGGGGTTACTGGATCCACCCAATTTGAGGATTACAGCTGGGATTTTAGATGGGGAAGACCCAACAATGTGGAATTTACAGGAAATGCTAGGGGAGAAGTTATTTCTTTGGCAAGGAGTAGGGAGGGAACTGGTAGTGTTGAGATTGGTTTGGCTTTGAAGAGGCATGAAATGGAAATTTTTGTTTCGTTCTTTGTTAACAACCTAAAGAACTATAGGCAAATCTCAAAATAGTTCTTCAAATTATAATTCAATTCTCAATAAAGCATCAAAGATTTTCTTCTCAACAGATTCAGTAAGTCAAAATTGAACCTCTCATTCATATCAATTACCAACTGGGCCTTGATGGTTAGATTACAAGAATCTAGTGGCCATATCTGGCCGTTTTCCGAGAATAGAAGGGCTTAATGCCAAACACAAGCAAATTGAGCAATAACAAATGCCATGATCAGTTGTTACCATAACCATGCTCGACAAACAAGAATAGAAACATCAGTAAAGCATGTGGCCACAACAGCAACATCAAACATATAAGAAAAGAAGAGAGAAAATACATAACCTCAAACATATAAGAAAAAAGTATGAGAGCAAATACATAACCTGATAGTTCTTGCTTGTATATTTACGGTTTTATTCTTATGACAAAAGTTACCGTCTTTATAATTGAAACCCTAAACAAGAACCAATAGCAACAACAAATCTCAAGTGTTTTATGTCTTGTTTTGTGTAAGAGAGAGAGTGAGAACGTGTGTTTTGCGTGTGGGACTGGGGGAGAGAGGGCAGTAGAAATTAAAGAGCCAACTTGAGGTGCAAGAAAAATTTGCGAGCAGTTATTAAAATAGTGAAGAAACAGAATTTGAGGAAGCAATCAAAGCAAAAAGCACGTTTCTGTATATTCGTATTTTGTACACTGTATGAGTTGGCAATGAGCAGAAAAAGAAAATGGAGATTGTAAGAGAAAATTGTTGCAAAACAGGAAAGACGGCCCTTTAATTCTTGGTATGTCGTCATGGGACTTTTTGAAGGAGATAAGGTGAGACTACTTGGATTGGCTTCTATAGAACCGGGTGCAGAAATCATTGAGGTTACTGGATCCACCCGATGTAACTTGTTTGTGTAAAGTTACTACAACCTTAAAGCATTTAGTCGATGTTAGGATTGTTGCCATTAATGTGCAACAATCATCAATGGACTGCACCGTCCATTGACAATGAAGCATCTGCAGCCTATTACCATTGTCAAAGGCTACAATAGTAGGTGGGTATTGTCAAACAAGTTGCACCAACCATTGACAAAATGGTGCAACCCATGTGCTGCCACCATTAGTGCCATAATTTATGGCCAAGTTGTCTTACCATTTATGCCTATAAATAGATGCATAAGTTAGAGAGCAAAATGAGAGAGATGCCACTATAAATAGATTTATAGCCAAGTTGATTTTTGCCCAAAAATAAAAGTTGTCAAAATGATGTTTTAACCATACCATCGTGTAAAGGAGGACGAGATGAGCACACTGGTGAAAACGACAAAAAAATTCAGACATCAGACATGGCTGCACGCGCTGGCGAGGCGTCAGCCCACGCGCGCAGACATGCCCCCACGCGTGCCACGCGTCTTCTTTGCCCGGATAGGCTGACCCGACCTGAATACCAGACAATCCAACCCCCGAATACCAGACGACCCGACCCATGTGACTAACCCAGATAAGGATGACATCATCATGATGTAATCATGGCGTCAGCATGCATAGTTGGCATGCCATGTCAGCGATCAATCAGCTTACACGTCAGCACAGTGGGACCCACCTTCCATGTCATCAGCCACAAGCCAAGCCGAGTGGAGCTGAGTCGAGCTGTGAGCCGAGGGATAGGATCCAGTGTTGTTGATCCTAGGTGCAACCGGAGTTGAGATTGAATCTAGGTCATTAATCAGACCAGAATTGTTTTGATCAAATCTTAGCCGTCTGAAATGCGATTTGGATGATTTCAGACTTGTTTCCAACTAATTTGATCATTCCAGATGCAATGGTATGGTCTGATTGTTGAGATTGAGACCAAAAGTGGTGATGGTGAATTATTAAAAGAGATTGCCCGATCATGAGGCATCTAAAGGTCATTATGGTGGTCGATAGAAAGCCGCAACAAAGCTAGCAAATGGTTGTATATACGGAAAGACAGTACGGTGGATAGATACGTTCTAAGAAGTTCTATCTAGGAGATTGGGTTTTAAGCGGGACCGGTGTGACCCCTCCAAATCTTTCCTGGGAACTTGCTTAGTTGAAGGATCATCCACACGGTACTATTTTCGTATATGTAACAGTTTGTAATGAAATTGTTGAAGATTAGCAAGATGATGGCATAAAGGGAACAATTGGGTTCTATATGTTCAAGGATCTGATGGAGTGATGATTTCTCCAAAGAAGTTAGATTCGGTGACTGCGATTTCTCGAGAGTAGAATTGATGAAGACCCTGATAATGGAAGAGAAATACAACAAGGGGATAAAGGTTGGCACCCTATTTTGACTTGGATAGGTGTTATGACAGGATAAGCTGCTGTCAAACATAAAAGCAAAGAATTGAGAGAATTCTAGAAAACAGAAATTGCATGAGGGCACACGGAGATTGTGTAGGAGTACCCGTAGGATCCAACAAGGTATTGTAATGAGACAATAGGTGCAAGGAGAAGAAGAGTTCCCAGATGAAGCTCAGAGTAGAGACTGTGTGAAAAGTTGTACACCAGGAAGTCTCTTGTGCTCTTGATGAAGACAACATGCGAGGACCTTTCCAATACATGCAAGGATGGAAAGATGAGCTGTTGCAGAGGCACCTACTTGAGGGGGTGCAAACACCTGTGATAAAAGGCAACCGCCTATGATGAAAGGTGAAGACACCAAAAAAGAGTTGGTGTAGGTGGAGCTGTTAAGTGCGATGATGAAAGGTGCATAAGCTCCAAACATAGAAAATAAGATGGAAGATTGCGATGAGTGTACTGCAACTTTCTCTTTCTATGTGATCAGTGGCAATGATCTCTCCCATAGTCCACATGGTGGTAGATAATCTTAGAGCCACCGGAGTCATCCCCGATGAAGGAGGATGAAACCGCTCTAGACGAGTGGAGACACCTCAGACAGAAGGTGTGTGGGCCATGATATAAGCCCAAGTACAAACTGTCTCAAGATGACAGGCGAAGACACCTAATACAGAAGGTGTGAGGGCCACAATATGAGCCCAGGTTCAGACCGCCCCATGACAGGCGGAGACACCTCAAATAGAAGATGTGAGGGCCATGAAATGAGCCCAAGTACAGACCGCCTCATGACGGGCGGAGACACCTCAGGAGAAGGTGTGAGGGCCATGATAGGAGCCTAATTACAGAACTCTCAGAGCCAATGTGATGGCTGGATATGAGTGGACAGGTGTATGGATAGCCAATGAAATGGCTATGATGAGTATGAAGACAAATGCAAGATTGACTTTCATGGATATTGCCGCCATGCTAAAGATCAATGAGCTAGAAGACATTTGCCTTGGACAATAAATGGATGACTTGTGGAGCATTAAGCGACTGCTATGTAGGAGCAGAGGGCATGTGCAGGTTCCGGGAACAAGTTGACTCTTGTCAAGGTGGTGAGCTCGATGATGGCATTATAATACTCAGAGTATGAAGACAGATATGGATCAACTTTTAATGGGTTGTCCCCATGGTTAAAGGTGGAGACTATTTGGACTCTTGGGACTAAGAGCAGGAGACTCACGGAGAAGTAAGGCGTGGTTCCTAGAGTGGAACAAAGGGCAGACGCAACTCCGAGATGAGTAGACTCTTGGAAAAGTGGTGAGCTCATGATCACATTGAAATACTCAATGATTGTCGCACTCTGGAATATCCGTTTGAGGGGGTGTTGTAAGCCTTGGTGTAAGGCTTGATAAATTATTCCGGACCGAGCATGGTTGATACGCTCAAAAGGGAATGTTGTGTGTCTTAGAGACAAGCATTAACACTCTTCAGATGAGATATGGTAGATCATCTGGTTGAAGTGATCATTTGGAGTGAGCAAAGGGGTGCTTGGGTGACTCTGGTGATTGAAAGGTTTGGCAAGTACTTGTAAACTTGGCTAAAGACGCTCTCGGAATGGTAAGCTTGGAAGAGCTGCAGAATGCAAGCATGTGCTGAAGAAGCAAGAGGACAATTGCCCCACATAAATGGCAAAGGGGGTGATTGTTAGGATTGTTGCCATTAATGTGTAGCAATCATCAATGGACTGCACCGTCCATTGACAATGAAGCATCTGCAGCCTATTGCCATTGTCAAAGGCTTAATGGTAGGTGGGTATTGTCAAACAAGTTGCACCAACTATTGACAAAACAGTGCAACCCATGTGCTGCCACCATTAGTGCCATAATTTATGGCCAAGTTGTCTTACCATTTATGCCTATAAATGAGGCATAAGTTAGAGAGCAAAATGAGAGAGAGAGAGAGAGAGAGAGAGTGCAGAGCCAAAGATGTGAGAAATATAGGAGAGAGTGGGTTGCCAAAGGCAGCCAGCAGTAGCTGTCATTGCAGCACTGCAAAAAGAGAAAAGAGTGAGGTTGAGAGTTGCAAAGAGTGGATGATTCCTCCTCCTCTATTATTGTAAATTTTGTTCTCTCCCTATATAATCAAATGGCTTCTCTCGTGGATGTAGGTGATTTGCTGAACCACGTTAAATATTGTGTCAGTGTGCTTAGCCTCTAATTATGGGACACTATCAGAACATCACCAGTCGAAATTCCCAACAGTCGAATGATGCTATAAAGTTTTGCACTCTTGATCATAATCAGGCTCTGGTTTCCTTACCAACAGACCCACGCCTTGATGGTTAGATTACAAGAATCTAGTGGCCATATCTGGCCATGTTCCAGCATCTGCAGCAAGATAAGTTTATCATCCAATAGAAGGTGCTACTCTATAGCTCTTCATAATGCTTTCTTAGAACCTCAAAGTAACTCATATAGAAAATATTTGCAACTAAGTTTGTTTCTAGAATTTGAGATTTATAAGAACCCTAGTTTGTAAGTAATCTTAAATTGTTCTCGGATGCTTCCATGAGGGAGAAAGTTTAGATTGCAACCCTAAAAGTGAGGTAACTGGCCTCGGTAAGTTATTATCTAGAGGTTAAGCTAAAATTCCAAATATGCAGAACAGTGGTTATGCCATTGGGTGTATCAACAATGTATTGAGAACACTAATTCCTAAGCTGGATAAGCAAAAGGCTCAAATGAAATGTCATTAAGAAATCAAAATAACAACCAGAAGAAGGAACCTGAATGAGATTTCCTTCAAACTAGATCACTGAAGGTTCACACGTCAAAGTTTAAGAGACTGTACAAGTTGCTAATTTCAAACAAAGTTCAGTATTCTATTATTCAGCGAGTGAGTGAAATAGTAACTTAATCTTCACAGATACAAAAACAGTTTAGTCAAACTACCAATATCATAAAGGAAACTCCGTATATCTGCATCGTACTATGCAAGTTGTGAGCCTGTGCTATAAATTAAATTAAGTCAAATAAATTACGATAAATTTATTTGATAACAACTCCCTTCCTGCAACTAAATTGGGGGTATTACTCTAGAAAATTTGATTGCCTTGTTTTCAACAAAGTTTGTTATCAAATGTCAAAGTTTAACATATTTCAATAAGTTCAGATGCAAACACAGACGTTTTTAGACAAAGAACTAAGATAAGAGGAATTACAGTTAATATAGAAGTTATGTAACATGTCAAAATACTCATAGCACAGTATGTGAATCGCTGGAGTTCGTCAAAAATATTTCATTCAAAAGAATCCTTTCTGCGTGTACCAAACCATTTTGGTTGAATACAGCACTTTGAAAGTGCAACTAATGATCGGTTCCAAAATTTTGGTAAATAGAAGTAATCCAGTATGAACACTTACAGCTCATTGCTGTCTACCTGGCCAATGATGGAGCAAGACCAGTATTCGTCTAAAGGCCAAAATTGCATGTCTGAACAAATTCCATAATATCATTGTCTACATATTTAGTCGAGAGATTCTTGTATTGGTTCATTGCAATGTCAAGCCAAGGTTTCATGTTTCCATTATATTGAATGACAGCAGCATTGCTGACCTCGTCCATACTAGTACTTGGATTATATCCGAGGCCAAGCGCATGCCAAGATTATCACCGCCAAAAAAAACATATGTAATTCTATCGGTATTTATTTATTTCATTGGTATTTTTATCAGTGAAAATAACAAATCACTAACAAAAAAATTGTATGCAATTCCATTGGTTATTTTTTTTTAATAATACCAACAGAATGAAACCATTAGTGAGTGTTTGAGAATAATATAAATCATATCATGAGACCTTACCTAACAGCTTAAGCTATTGGGTGAGATGGTTCTTTGACACGGTATTAGAGCCTTGGTGATCAAGCGGTCACGTGTTTGAATCTCACCATCCCCATTTATTTGATAAAAATTAAACACAAGATAGTGTGGGTCTGTGCAAGCTTCAAGCCCAAAGGGCTTTCACTTGAGGGGGTGTGTTAAAGAATAATATGAATCATATAAACAATAGCACAATGGCATTTACGGTAATTCCTTTTGAATTCTATGGAATATACTGACGGACTTAATCCGTCGGCCGTTAGTGATGGTTTAAGAATATTTAAAAAAATTATTAAACATAAATAGAAAATAATTAAATTAATATAAAAATAAAATATTTATTACAAATTTAAAAATTTATAAGTTGAAATAAAATTAATCTATAATAGAGGGGCTGGAGAAGGAGGTGGCCGCAGATCTCCGTCGAGACCATGGGGCCAATAAGAGAGAGCACATGTACTGTCCATCTATGATTTCAGCTTCATATGCAATTGACGGAGTTCGTCCCCTATGTCGTTCTGTCTCAACAGCAATATAGGTCGTCCAAGCTTCAACTTGTTGGTTTAAAATTGACTTGAACTTCAAAGTTTGAGTGCTTGAAACTGATTGTGAGCATCCCATGGTTGAAACACTTTGGACCATCCACAAATCCTCGGCTATAGTGTTTTAGATATTGAACACCCAATTTCTGTCAGGTCTACCATACAATCCTGCTTCCAACCACAAATCTGGATTGACTTCTCGATGAGTCAAAGCATCGTCCCCGTATCTCTTCTTCAACTAGATGTTTTATGTATGCTAAAAAAAATTCAACAAATTCAAAAAAATAGTAATTCAAGAAAATAAATTGTTGAAATCCAACATACTATAAAGTGTTAAGCACGGCTATCCACAAGCTATTGCACCCCTTTTCAATGGTCATCATTCCACATGTGTGTTTCTACAACAAGCTCTATCAGTATTGGTTCACGTCCAAGAACCGTAGCCTGTAAGAGAAAATTGTTTTTAGTTAAACATATTCATCTAAAGCAACATATTACAAAAAAGATGTTATAAAAAAAGAATCTTACCGTCCGCTTTGCATGTGAAACGAATGGAATGGATCTGCCAGTGTGTGTGGTAATGGAATAGTGAATCTGTCAATTTTGGTTCTCCATATCGGATTGTGACTGTTGCACAAAACGCTCGAACATCACTTGTTGAATATATTCTACCCATTTATGTATGGAGGTCTGAAATCCTTCCAAACTATCATGTCCTTCCAACCTAAAAGCTCTCTTTCTTTGCATATGTTTTTGCTTTCTTTTGCATCTCGTATCAAAAATCACACAACATATATGGTGCAAATGAATTATCTGTTAATAAATAAAAAATAAAATTTTAACATTTGGATTAAAAAAAATTATCATGATTTTAATCTTACCCTCCTAGCAACAACGTTGTTAGCTCTTTCTCGTAAAACATTTTCCTTGTATTTCAAAATTGTAAAAGAATAATTTCATTAATATAATAATGTTTAAGTCAATACTAACCTTAAACCTTTTGAACCTTGCATCAATTATAAGTTTCCATTCAGGATCTTAAAAACCTACCTCCATTTAAACAATGGCACTTCCATCAATGATTTCATCACCGATGTTATGCTTTGGACATCCTTAATATTTATCAACTTGAAATTGCCTTCGTTAATTGAAATTAATTTTTTTTAATTATTAACATGTTCTTTATTTTTTAGTAGTTCCTGAAAAGAAAACAAACTTACATTAAATTGTTAGGATTCCACTGGGCATAGTACTTCCTAGTAAATGGATCTCATTCTAAAGGGACCCCTTTAGGCATGGAGACATTGCACTCGAAGGGCCTTATCGAGAGTGGGTGTATGTGACTTAGGTGCTAGTTCTCCTAGCAGAGATCTTGTCTATACAATGCGCTATTAACATTCCCCTAGGCATTTACTCAAATTAAAGGATTAGGATACCATAAACCATTTTGTTGTGAAAAATAAAAATTGGCAGCACCTTTTCTATACAGGAGACTACCAAAATTTATTTTACATACAAATACACATCAATTTAAATTTGATTGCCACAAACCAGTTGATTTTATTCAATTTCTTAAATTAAGTATTGAATTTGAAGAAAATGAAAAATATAAAACATTGTTACAATACATCCATGAACATTAAATTTTGCTACACCAAGTTAAGCAATTGCTGAGAATTTTTTTCATTTAAGGAATTGCTAGTAAAAATTCTATTTTGGTCATTTTTATATATATTTTTTAATTTTTTATTAATATATATTTATGATAGGGCAAACCTAATTATTGAATCTTTACTTTTTAACTGGAATTTTACTTTATAAATAGCAAAGCTTCTTTTCTTTAATTTTTTTAATGTATACAATTATTATTGTCGCACGTGGAGGCATGACATCATCATGGTGTTGGTCTTGGCGTGCTTTAAATGTGCCTCCCTCCTGAGCGAGGTATGGTGTTAAATGGGAAAGGAAATGGTTTCGGGTTTAATCATGAAATTATTATTAAGGTTCAGGAGTCTCCATCTAGTATTATGGTTACTAGAAACATATGGTCTGCGAGAGTTTGGGTAAGGAACTGGTTGTGCAAGGAGAAGACGCATCACCCCTAGTGCACCCTACCTAACGTAAGCTGCATTGTTTTTTTATTATTTTTCTAGGTTGAGTTTCTATTTGTTGGTTTTTTTCTAAAGTTTAAGGCAGATCTCCCTTCGTGAAAGAGTCTCTACCTTATCGGGTTTAATCCTACCTAACCATTCGGAAGTTTAAATTTTAGTATCGCATTTATTTTACATTTTGTATATTTAATTCTTGATGGTGTACTCTATTGTATAGTTTTACACCCACAAATATTAAAGTCTATATCTAAACCCTAATATAAAATGAATAAAATTATTGGAGAAGGTTTTTTGAAATTTTGGTTGAACCCTGACAGATAATCATAAATTGCTTATGATATCCATTTTTTGGATTTTTAAAACATGAGAAAGATGCGATTTTTTATCTTTTAATGAAAATATGTTTGGAAACTTTTTAGGATTTGGTCATATGCATGAAAACAAAATATTTTTTTTTTGTTTTTTTTTTGTCTTTTGAAAAGGGAAATTAATTTAAAGTTTTGAGATATATTTTTTTAATCTTTTTTAGAAATATTTCGGAGAAAATCGGGAATTTTAATACCGAATTTGTATCTTACAATGTAAAAATATAACCCAATATTATACAAAATTAATAGAAAACATGCGAGAAAATCAAAAATATTTTGAAACGCCCCTTGGGAATTTTTTGGAATTTTTTGTTTTTTTAATAATATATAATATTATATTATTATAATTATATTATTATTAAATATATGGGATGGACCGGACCCGACCGGCAGCCTAACAGGTATGGGCCGTTTCTTTTTCTTTCTTTTTTGGTCTGGGTCGGACCCGACCCGGCCATTTAAGCTGGGCCATCACAGGACCAGCCCAAACTTGAATTATCATTTTGCAGGCAACACAACCAAGAATAAGGAGAAGGAGGAGAAGAGAGAACGGGAGGAGGGTTGCTCAGCTTGGAGATTGTGGAGGTGATAAGGCGGTCCAGCTGGCGGCTCAGGAGGAGTTGGAGGAGGGAGTGGTGGTCAGTGTCAACTGTGGGAAGAAAGAGAAAATGCTCGCAGAAAGGGGAGAGAGATGAGTTCGTAGCGCCAACTCTATCGTCGGTGAGGAGCTAGGTTGGTGGAGATGGTGGTGGTCAAGTTGGTGGTGAGAGTGGTGGTGGCTAAAGGCCACCGTGGAGAAAGAAAGAAGAAAAGGTGGCAGAGAAGAAAAGGTTAGGGGGGGGGAAGGATTTTTTTTTTTTGGTCGACTTTGGACTTCTCTCTTTCAGACCATGAAATTGAAATCCATTTATAGGGGATGAGAGAGGGATGTTTGGTCTCCACTTGTGCCAATATTGGCCCTCGGTTTGACCCGAAAGCATCCCTACTGTTGGTTAAAAATGGCAATGATGAACTGTCAGTTTTGTGCAAGAAAATAGTTGGTTGGGTTGGCCATTTTAGGGCGGTTCCACTTGCCTTTGCAGCCTCAATCAGCCCGAACGGTTCACACTAGCGTGTATTCAGGGGTTAGGTGATCATTTTGGTAAAGGTTTTGTCCAATTTGATGGATAAATGAGTCGTCAAATGCCTTAGGAAGGAGGTCACTCGAGCAACCTCGCTGAAGAAGAAGATGAACAATCATCTTCCAAACGGCGTAGTTTTGGCCAATTATGCTTTAGTCCTTCGATTTGTGATTTATTTCTAATTACACCCCTGATTAGCTTCAAACTTTCAATTTTATTCAATTTTACCCTTGACGAACTTTAATTCAAGCCCTGGATTTCATTGCCTTTTTTATTTTGATCCTCGGTTTCAAATTTGACCCCCTAATTGGCCATTAAACTTTCAACTTCTTCAATTTCACCCCCGGGTTCAATCAATTAAGCCCCTATCGTTCAACACCTTTTGCAAAATGCTCCTTGGCTGTGAAATTCTTTAATTTAGCCCTTAATTAACCCCAAAACTTTGATTTTCTTGCAATTTTTTCCCTGATTTCAATTAATTGACTTTGTAAAAATTAAACTTGGTTCCCTAAAATTCTAATCTTCTCAATTAGACCTAAATTGGGATCCTAAACTTAATTTTTTACCAATTAAGCCCCTAATAAAATTAATTTGACCAATTTAAAGTATAATTAAGTCCTTGCAGCTAATTAAATCCTTTAATTGGACCCAAATTAATTCTCAAACATAATTAAACTTTAATTTAGCTCATGACTAAATCAAATTGACCTATTAAAAATCTAATTATATCCTTAAGCTTAATTTTTAAGCAGATTCGTCCAATAATCATTTAATTTGACTATGAATCTGCATTGTTTCTCTATTTTTTGGTAAAATAAGGCTCGGGTTAGTTGTTGATGTATGGGTCACATATCGGGTTGACCTGAGTCAATGTAAGAATAAAAATGGTTATTATTGTCATAACTCAATTTTGGGTTTCCCCCAAATTTATCCTTTTCTTTTAAAATTAAAAACAAAGAAATTGAAAAAAAATGAAAAGCAACGAAAAAAAATGAAAACAGACTAAGATTTTGGACAAAATCAACCCAATTATACCTTAGATTGAAAGACAATACAGATTCAATGTCAAATTAAATGATTATCAGATAAATTTGCATAAAAATTAAGTCTGGGACTTAATTAGAGTTTTAATAAGCCAAATTAATTTAATTCGGGGTCCAATTAAAGGTTTAATTAAGTTTAAGAATTAATTTGAGTCAAATTAAAAAAACTAAATGAAAATATCCAAGACCAAAGACTAAGATGAAAAAGGCATTAAACTGAGGGGGTCATTTTAAAACTTGGCAGAGGTAAAATTGAATTGATTCTTAGAATCCAAATTCAATTGACTTAATTTAATAAATTAGGAGATTATGATTGGAATTAAAAAGGGGTTAATGACCTAATTTAGGTTAAAAACCCAAAAACAACATTGTTTCATTTAAATAAAACAATGCATTTTGGTATTGTTTTGACCAAAACAATTAGGGACATTTAATACTCCATCTCTCCTCTAAAGAAGACAAGACACACCATCCTCACCCCTGACTTTGTATTATACCCCCAGACCCTTTTTGTGCCGGTTTGCAGCCCCGCAACCACTACAATAAATGGCTAAAACCTCTGACCTGGCCAGCTTTAAAATATTGGTTTTGTACTACCAAGTTGTTGGCTTATGGCCAAAAATTAGGATCATTCCTAAGCAAATGAATGGCCACAACCAATGCCCAAGAAACACCTCATGTTCTTCTTTCATCTCCTTTAAATAAGGGTGTTTTGCATGCAAAGGGGAGGAGAAAAACATAAACCAAAAGAGACCCCTGCACCAGCCTAAACAAAAGAAAACCAACATTATTAAACTCAAACCAGCCATCCTTTTTGTACCAAACCAAGGATAAACAAAAATCAAACCCTCTTTGGAATAATACCACTCTTTTTTATAGCCAAGAAAACCAAAAAACCTTACCAACAACCACCTTCACCGCCATTATCATCACCCTTGAATAGCCATGCCAACGAACCTTCTCATCTCTAACAGCCACTAGTTACACTGCCACCAGCTCCACTATAAGCCATAAGCAACCACCAACTACTCTAGCAACCCAAGCCGCCAATGAAAACTCCCCCAAGCCAGGTATCCCTCCTTTGACTTCTTCCTTTTTTTTGCAAATTGTATTATGTTTTTAAAGGAGCATGCAAAACATCAAATAATTCACATTCTGCTTCTGAAGATAAGGAATAAAGTTAGACCTTGGTTTCAACCCAACTTGTGTGGAGGGGTTGGGTCCAGGCCACACGTATAAGATAGAGCTCGTTGGACCATCTGTCAGCCTAACCAATTTTGAGCAGGTTGGGCCTGAGCCCAACACTTGTAAGGGCTTGGGCCTCGAGCCTAATAGGCCAAGCCCAACCCAGACCTAACGGTGTTTTTGGCAAATTATGAGAAGAATTAAAAACGTAGATATATATAAGAGAAGTAAGAAAGGAGAAATAAAAAGTAAGGAATTATAAGTAAAGAAGGTGAAGAATAGAGTAAAATTGAAGGTTGACAAATCAAAAGTCTATAACTTTTTATCAAATCATCATAATTTGACAACAATAAACAAAACAAAAAAGCAAAACCTTTAAACAACCAACTGTTTGGCTAGAGGCTCGCTAAAGCTAAATTGAAGCCTAAAATAAAATAATATCATATCTAATAACAAAACTCAACTAAAAGTTCAAATAATTTGAACCCAAAAACACAAGTTAAAGCCTAATCTCCTAACCCATGAACAATGGTCGGGCTATCCTCCATCATTAACGATCATACGCGTGTGTCATACGCGTGTGTGACGTGTCTTGAATTCGATGTCCCCACCACCCTTTTCATTCAATTTAGTCCATGATTTGTCAAAATAAAGGTATGAACATTCGTTTCAGTTCAATTTTTGTAAGGCCCAAACTCAAGCCTAAGTCAGCCCAAACCCAACAAAACTAACCTAAGTATTTAAAGAAAAGGTTGCAAGAGAAATTTATTTTCCTCTTTCTTTTTCTTCCTTTTTGTCATGACCTCCTCTTTAAAATCCCAAAGGGATTTTGGTTTTTAAGCTTTAGTTTGGTTCAAGAATTGTTGAAGAAACAAGTGTTTCTCTCTTTGTTATTTTTTATTATGGTTTATTTATAGAATGATTAGACAAGATATTAAGGTTTTGTTATGATTTTGATGATTTCATGATCTAGGAAGTATTATGGTGTTATTTGGCTTAAAATAAACTGATTTGATTACTGGAATGATGGGATTTCGAAGATCAAGTCATCTATTTTTTGGTTCTGCAGATTCAGGACTAAGAGGTCAGGATTCTGGAAATTCCGACCAACCAGTTGACTGGTTCACTTGTTGTTGTTGGTCGACCACTTGGTCAAACCCGGTCAACCAGTTGCTTTGTGTAGTGATTGACCGGTTGGTCAATCCGGTCAACTGGTTGACCCTGTAGTGGTAGATAATCGAGTTTGTTAGGTTTGATCAGTTTCGGTTATTGACACAACCAAAAGATTAATGTCTTCTCCCAAATGTAGGAGTGTCGAAGTAATAAATAACCCGACAAGACCGGGTCGAACCATAGGAAGGTTAACCGTATAAACTACAAATAAAAAAAATAGATAATAACAGAAAAAGGAGTTGAAGAGAGCTTTGAGATGTGATATTGATATAAGGATTAAATAAGGATAATATAAGTGTCAAGGTTAGAGGATCCACTAATGGTATTTCAAACAAGTAAAGTATAAACTCTTTTTATTACTCAACTGGAAACCACACACAAAGGAGGTTCCAATCGGATTATAAATTGTTAACATGATTACATTAGTTATCTTATTCGGATAATGCTAATACTTGTAAATGTTGTTAGGTATTCATGATTATAACTTATGTTAACAACAAATCAAGTTCCTTTCATAGCACAGGTGTCGGTTATACCATACGGTTGGGCTATGAAAGTGTCAAGTATTTGTTGTACCAAGAGTTATACAACATAAATCTAGATTAACCATTTAACAAGCAAAGTATTAAAAGTAAACAAGATAACAAATACAAAACGTGTTAGTATCAAACATTAAAGTCCATGTTGAGTTTATAATATACTTATTCTTACACCATTAATGTAACCTTTTCACCTTGACATAATAAACTTAGCTAAACATAATAAAAGAGAGAAACATAAATAAACAAGATAAGAACATAAATAAGATATAAGTTAACTAAGTAAAGAAAAGGAAATGAAAAGCATAAACAAGAGATTAATATAAACAAAACTTAAGCATTACAAAAATATAAAGAAAGAGAGAGAGAGAGAGCAAGAACATGATCTTGATCTAAAAACCAAGATGCCTAAATGCATGGCAAATGCCTCCTTTTATAGGCCAAAATTTGGAAATATTGATTTGATGACTAATTGTTGAGTGCGTGGCCACATCTTGACTTGGTGACAATCCTTATCTTCTTGTCTGAACAAAGCATCATTGCTAACATCAGAATTTGAACTGATTGTCCTCATGAAAGTTCTAGGAAATTGTCTCAGCTTTCCAACAAAAAACGATCAGTGCATTTGGACTTCTAGAACTCGAGATATGGGCTGAACACTGAACAATGGCTGGGCTGCAGGACAGATTCTGACTTCTCCGTTGTTGCTAAGATTTGGACTTCCAAACAGCAGAATTGAGTCTTTGACTCCTATGAATATTTTAGGCCTATGTCTTAGCTTTCTAACCATATAAACCAAATTGAAATCCAAGATTTACAGCTCCAGATATGACCCAATGACTAAACAGTGTTCCAGTTTGGACTAAACCAAGATCTCTTTTCTAAGCTTGCCCCTCTCTTTGTCTTCTCAATTTCAGTAGTTAAACTCATCAATCAATCATTTGATTTATGTGCTAGGTCTACATTTAAGATGAACATTTACCATAAATTAAAGGTATCTTATAGTGTCAGATTTGTTATTATAAAACATACTTTAGTTAGGGAGTTATTGATACTTCAAGTGCAAAATAATGATATAAAACATAGATAAAAATGCACTTTTAAGTACTAATCACACCCCTCAACTACCTTATTACTAGTCCCTAGTAATCAAAGCGTTAAAATAGAAAAACAATTTGCAAGTTCCCAAAGCAAGGCATTCATCATTCAACTTCCATTAATCTATCCAGATAAACAAACTCTCATTAAATTTATATTTCTGCTTCATATTTCTTAAACAAGATATTAATAAACCTTCCTTTTTATGTGCTCAATGTACGAAAACATAGATAATGGGGGCTTTTATTGGAAGAAAATAATATTATGTTCTAATGTTTAAGATTAACTTCCTTAGGTGGGATTATTATCTCTCTTTTTTCTTTTTTTTTCTCTTTTGTTTTCTTTTTTTAATATATATACATATAACTTAAAACACAATGCATCTTTAACTCATGTAACGAGCTTTCGGTTAATGACTCATAGACCAGTTGGTCTTAGGGCATTAGGTGTTGAGACACCCCTAAAAGTTTAGTAACTCGAGTTGCAGATACTAATACGTAGATAGTGCAATGTTTGATTCTCTTAAGCTTTTCTCCTTAACCTATGTAACAAGCTTTGGGCCAATAGCTCACACGACAGTTGACTTTAGGGTATTAGGTGTTAAATTTTTTGCAATCGCATTTGGAGGCAAAACGGGAAAATACTTTTTCAATTTTTCAAGAGTGGTGTCCAATTTCAAATGAGAATTGGAGAAGAGATGCAAAGAAAGGAGAAAGAGCAAAGAATTGCACAAATATATACACAGATGTCGGCTATTATGGGAAACTAAAATAACCGACTTAAGAGTCACGGAGTACCATTATCCGCCATTTGATCAGGGTGAGAGAGACTAACAAAACAAAATTCACACCAAAAAGAAACACAAAAACAATGTGAGAAAAAGAATCAATCTTTATATACAGGATTACTCAATTCAATAAAGTCATTTTCAACTAAAAAATTGTCAAAGTAAACTTTCAAACGATACCCATTTACCTTGAAAACATTGTCTTTCTTTGGATTCTCGATATCACAGACCCTATATGGATACACATGTTTCACAATAAATGGACTACTCCATCTTGATCTTAGCTTTCCAGGAAATAAATGGAGTCAAGAATTATAAAGTAAGACTTTTTGACCAACATTGAATGTTTTTCTCAGTATTTTCTTGTCATGACACTCTTTGATTCTTTCTTTATGAATTCTTGAATTTTAATATGCATCATTTCTTATTTTCTCAAGCTCATTTATTTGTAATTTTCACAGCTGACTAGCATCATCAAGGTTAGAATTGAAAGCTTTAATAGCCCAATAAGCTTTATGTTCAAGTTCCACAGGCAAGTGATAAGGTTTTCCATAGACCAACCTATAAGGTGACATACCTAATGATGTTTTAAAAGTAGTTCGATAAGCCCAAAGTGTATTATTAAGTCTTAAAGACCAGTCTTTCCTGTTAGGGTTCACTATTTTCTCCAAGATCTGTTTGATCTTCCCATTAGCAAGTTCTACTTGTCCACTTGTTTGAGGATGATAAGGGGTGGCAACTTTGTATGTGATTCCATATTTCTTCATTAAAAACTTTAATGACTTGTTGCAAAAATGTGTTCCACCATCACTTATCATGACTCGAGGGATTCCAAATCGACTCAAAATATTTTCTTTCAAAAACTTTATCACTATTTTATGATCATTGTTTCGACTTGGAATTGCCTCTATCCATTTTGAAACATAATCTACCGCGACTAATATGTACAAGAAACCAAATGATGGAGGAAATGGACCCATGAAATCTATACCCCAACAGTCAAAGATTTCAATGACAAGAATAGGATTTAAAGGCATCATGTGATGTTTTGAAATAGATCCCAACTTTTGACAAATTTCACAAGTCTTGCAGAATGCATATGAATCCTTGAACATGGTGGGCCAGTAAAATCCACTTTGTAAGATTTTTGCAGTTGTCTTTCTTGATGAGAAATGACCCCCACATGCCTCAGAATGACAAAATTTAATGACACTACTTACCTCATTGTCAAGAATGCATCTTTGAAAATTTGATCAGGACAATATTTGAATAAATAAGGGTCATCCCAATAAAAGTTTTTTACTTCGTTCAAGAACTTTCTTTTGTCTTGGGTACTCCAATGAGCTGGCAATTGTCCTGAAACAAAAAAATTAACAATATTAGCAAACCAAAGCATTGTAGAGAGGAAAGTAAGGATTCATCAGGAAAGTAGTCATCAATTGGTGTGATGTCAGATCTCGAATCTGTTGTCAATCTTGACAAATGATCTGCGACAACATTTTTTGTGCCTTTCTTATCTTTGATTGTGATATCAAATTCTTAAAGTAACAAAATCCACTGCACCAATCTAGCCTTAGAATCTTTCTTAGAAAGAAGATATTTCAATGTTGCATGATCACTAAAAACAACAACAAGTGAGCCAACAAGATAAGACCTGAATTTTTCACATGCAAATACTACTGCAAGTAATTCTTTTTCAGTGGTGGTGTAAATTTATCTTAGCACTATTTAAAGTTTTACTTGCATAGTAAATCACATAAGGTTTCTTATCTTTTCTTTGTCCCAAGAAAACACCAACGGCATAATCACTAGCGTCACACATTATTTCAAAAGGCAATGGCCAATCAGGAGGTTGAATGACAGGAGTAGAAGTAAGCAAGTTTTTAAGTTTAACAAAGGCTTCTTCACAATGTTTAGTCCATTTAAAAATATTATCCTTTGTTAGAAGGTTACTCAAGGGCTTAGATATTACACTAAAATCTTTGATGAACCTTCTATAAAAACCAGCAGGTCCTAAGAATGATCTAACATCTTTAATAGATTTTGGTGTTAGCAAGTTAGCAATTAACTCAATTTTAGATTTGTCAACCTTAATTCCTTTCGATGAAACAATGTGACCAAGTACAATGCCATTTGTTACCATAAAGTGACATTTTTCCCAATTCAGTACAAGATTCTTCTCTTCACACCTGCTCAAAACCTTTTCTAAGTTAGTCAAACAATCATTAAATGAATCACCAAAAACAGAAAAATCATCCATAAAAATCTCAAGAAAACGTTCAACCATATCACTGAATATGCTAAGCATGCATATTTGAAATGTGGCTGGTGCATTACATTATCCAAAAGGCATTCTTCAATAAGCAAAAGTACCAAATGGACATGTGAAAGTAGTCTTCTCTTGATCTTCCAATGCAATTTCAATTTGATTGTAACCTGAATAGCTATCTAGGAAACAATAAAATTCATGACTTACAACTCTTTCTAGGATTTGATCCATGAAAGGTAAAGGGAAATGATCTTTTCTAGTCATTGAATTAAGTTTTCTATAGTCAATGCACATGCGCCAACCAGTAATAGTCCTAGTTAGAATTAACTCATTTTTCTCATTTGTTATCACAGTGACTCCATACTTCTTGGGTAGAACTTACCCATTTGCTGTCAGAAATAGGATAAATGATTCCATTATCTAGAAGCTTAATGACTTCATTTTTCACTACTTCTTTCATATTAGGATTAAGCCTTCGTTGCATTTCTCTAGAAGGTTTAGCATTTTCCTCCAAATAAATCTTGTGTGTGCAAATCAAAGGACTAATTCCTTTTATGTCAGTTATGGTCCATCCTAATGTATTTTTGTGCATTTTCAGAGTTTGTAATAACTTACCTTCTTGATGTGCATTAAGTTTGGAAGAGATTATTACCCAAAAAAAGTTTCATTTTCTCCTAAAAATGAGTATTTGAGATTGAATTGTAACAAAATCAAATCAGGTTTTGGTGGTTAAACACTTGAAGGTATGGACTCAATTGATTGTGGTGACAATTCCTCAATTTCTAGTCTCTAACTATTTGCCTTTAATTCTTCCTGAAAATAAACCATTTGCAAATCATCAGATTCATCAATCTCAGATTCACTGGAAGTGGTTTGAAATTGATCATGAACTAATTTTTCAATAAAGTCCACTTCCTGTAAATCATTATCATCTCCAGATTGCTTACACATGTTGAAAATATTTATCTCCAATGTCATGTTTCCAAAAGATAACTTTATCAGTCCATTCCTACAATTAATCAATGCATTAGAAGTTGCAAGAAACGGACATCCTAAAATAACAGGAAATGAATTACATGCTTCAACAGGTTGTGTTTCCAAGACAATAAAATCCACAGGATAAATGAATTTATCGACTTGTACTAACACATTTTCAACTATTCCTCTAGGCACTTTTACAGATCTATCAGCAAGTAAGAGAGTTACAGAAGTTGGTTTTAACTAACCTAGATTAAGACTTTGAAAAACTGAATATGGAAGTAAATTCACACTAGCTCCAAGATCAAGTAAAGCTTTTTCAATTTTATGTTCTCCAATAAAGCATGAAATTGTAGGACAACCAGGTCTTTATATTTCAAAGCATTATTATTTTGAAGAATGGCACTTACTTGTTCGGCTAAAAAGGCTTTCTTTTCCACATTCATTTTTTTCTCTTCATAATGCATAAATCTTTCAAAATTTTAGCATAAAAAGGTACATGTTTAATAGCATCCAACAAAGGTATATTGATCCTTACCTGCTTGAAAGTTTCAAAGATTTCAGGGTTGTGATTGACTTTCCTTTGTTTGGTCATGGCATGAGGAAATGGAAGTGTTGGCGAGGAATCAGTCTTTTCTTTGCAATGTTCATATTCAACCCCTTCCTTACCCTCAGAGATTAACTCATCATCTTTCTCACAAGGTTCAAGAATGAGTTTTTCAATAACCTTACCACTGCGAAGAGTGATGACTGATTTGACTTGATCCATGTGTTGGCTTCCGGAACTACTTGCATTTCCATTGTATTGCCCTTTTGGATTTTGCTGTGGTTGAGATGGAAACTTACCTTTCTCTTGAAAACTGAGAGCAGATGTGACCTTTGCAAGAGTATCTTTAAAATCTGTCATGCTTTTCAATGAATGCATGCAATGTTTCCTCAAGATTTCTTCTAAGAGGTGGAGCATAAGGAGGTGCATAACCATTAGAATTTTGGAAATTATGGTGTGCTTGAAATGGTAGCTATAAAGTTTGTGCATCACTCTTCCAACTGAACTTTAGGTGATTTCTCCAACCAGAGTTGTATGTTTGCGAGTATGGGTTATGATTGGGCCTTTGAAAACTGTTTAAAGCATGGGCTTGTTTATGGAGGCATTCCCTAAAAGAAGGCAAAGTTGGACAGTCATTGGTTGAGTGTTCATTGGTTTCACGGATTTGACACACAATGTCTTGAATAGATTTTAGTTAACCACTCTTTTTTTAATTCTGTGCCTCGACTTTTCTAGCTAAAAATGCAAATTTAGCTTGGAGGTCATGATCTTCCCTAAGGTTGTACATTCCTCCACTAGATGTATGAGATTGAGTTTTACTTGGTGCCTCATAAGTGCCTGCAGTGCCCCAATTTTGAGCATTTTTAGCCAGCAAATCTAGGTTCTCCATTGCTTCATTAGGGTCTTTATCTTCAAAAGTTTCATTTCACATCAATTCCACCATTTATCTATCTTTAGGTGTTAACCCTTTATAAAAATGTGAAACCAATCTCCATGTTTCAAAACCATGATGAGGGCAAGTATTAAGCAAGTCTCGATACCTATCCCAATATTGGTAAAATGTTTTTCCTGGTTTTTGAGTGAAAGTGGTGATTTATCTTTTGAAAGAGTTCGTTCTGTGAGATGGAAAAAACTTCTTTAAAAATTATTGTTGCATTTCATCCCAAGCACGAATATATCCTAGTCTCAAATTTTGTAGCCATGTTTTAGCTTAATCTTTTAATGAAAAGGGAAAAAGCTTTAATCTGATGGTGTTTATGCTACAATTTAAGTCATTATAGGTGTTACAGACCTCCTCAAATATCCTTAAATGCAAGTATGGATTTTCTAAATCTAAACCATGAAAAGAAGGTAAAAGTTGAATAATGTCTGGCTTAAAATTAAAATGAGATGCATCGGGGGGGAAACTATGCATGAGGGTACACTTGTTCTTGTGGGATTCATGTGGTCTCTAAGTATTCTAACACGGTTATTCTCATTATTCTAATTATGAAGCGACTGGTTATCTTCTTCAGCCATATTTTTTGAAAATGATGAGGATACCCTATAAAGTCTACCACTTAATGTACGTGACCAAACTCTCATGCACGTGTAGGAAGAGAATAAAAGGAAAAAAAAAAGAAAAGGAAACAAAATAAAACAAAACAAAACAAAACAAAAGAAACAAAAGTTAAATCAAATGAAAAGTGAAAAGAGAAAATAAAATAAATATTATAATTTATACAAGAATTTACCTCCCCTGCAATGGCGCCAAAAACTTAACACGACCAAAAGATTGATGTCTTCTCCCAAGTGTAGGAGTGTCGAAGTAATAAATAACCCGGAAAGACTGGGATCGAACCATAGGGAGGTTAACTGTATAAACTACAAATAAAGAAATAGATAATAACAGAAAAGGAGTTGAAGAGAGCTTTGAGATGTGATATTGATATAAGGATTAAACAAGGATAAAATAAGTGTCAAGGTTAGAGGATCCACTAATGGTATTTCAAACAAGTATAGTATAAACTCTTTTTATTACTCAACTGGAAACCACACACAAAGGAGGTTCTAATCGGATTATAAATTGTTAACATGATTACATTAGTTATCTTATTCGGATAATGCTAATACTTGTAAATGTTGTTAGGTATTCATGATTATAACTTATGTTAACAACAAATCAAGTTCCTTTCATAGCACGGTGTAAATCCCGAGAAAAAAAAAACCAAGGCTAGATTAAATTAAAGAAAATAAACTAAACTAAAAAGAAGTGGGGGCAAGAACAAATACACTTAAAGAAAATGGGGCCTAAATGCAAATAAGAATAATTATAGAGCATAAATACTCCTATTCTCACCAAAAACAGATCTGCAGCTACGTAAAGAAAGAAAAGAGGGAGTTTTTATATCTATTTTTACAAATCAAGAGAGAAACACCAAAATTTCAAAAACCCATTCCAGATTGAGGGTTATAGGTAAAATAAACCTTGGTGGGAAAGGGATTAACAAGAAAAATTGAACAAGAAGAGAAGAGGGGGGGTCGGCTGTCATTAGAAAGAAAAGGAGGGATCGAAGCCTTGATTTGCATCAGGTAAGATATTCTAAACCTGGTCTTATGAGTCCTTTCAAGTCGATTATGAATTGATGCCTGGATGTTAATTTATATATTGAGTTCTTAGACTTGAATTGAGGAAAAAGTAAGAGTTGTTAAAGTAAAGAACTTCATGTGTGGTGTGTAAATGGAAAGGTTGATGAATCTGGACAGTTTCGTCTCTTGACCTTCAAAGAGATTTTGAGTATGAGAATGAAAGAATTAGGAACAAGTTCCTTCATAGAAATTATAGTTTTGGATATTTACTAACTAATGAAATTGTTCTTGCTCAATTTGGAGTCATAGAACTCCAGTTATGGGTCACCAACCGAGACTGGGTCATGACAGACCCTATAGGGTAGTAGGTTTGGTTCATTGATGAGCAATTTTGACTATCTTAGAGGCAGAACTGGGTTCTTCGCAAAACATAGAACTTGTAGCCTCATGTCTTACCTTTCCAACGCCATAAATTTTACTTGAATTGGAGTTCTATAACTCCAGATATAGTTAAAAATCTGAGGAGAGGTCAGACAGTAACAGTTCAAAAATGGACAGTAACAGTCCAACTGTTTGTTGATGAGTGATTTTGACTACCTTAGAGGCAGAACTGGTTTCTTCTCAAAACATAGAACTTGTAGCCTCGTGTCTTACCTTTCCAACGCCATAAATTTTGCTTGAATCGGAGTTCTATAACTCCAGATATAGTTAAAAATCGGAGGAGAGGTCAGACAGTGACAGTTCAAAAATGGACAGTAACAGTCCAAGTGTTTGTTAATGAGCGATTTTTACTATCTTAGAGGCCGAACTGGGTTCTTCTCAAAACATAGAACTTATAGCCTCGTGTCTTACTTTTCCAACGCCATAAATTTTGCTTGAATCGGAGTTCTATAACTCCAGATATAGTTAAAAATCTGAGGAGAGGTCAGACAATAACAGTTCAAAAATGGACAGTAACAGTCCAAGTGTTTGTTAATTAATGAGTGATTGTGACTACCTTAGAGGCAGAACTGGGTTCTTCTCAAAACATAGAACTTGTAGCATCGTGTCTTACCTTTCCAACGCCATACATTTCACTTGAATCGGAGTTCTATAACTCCAGATATAGTTAAAAATCTAAGGAGAGGTCAGACAGTAACAGTTCAAAAATGGACAGTAACAGTTGGACAGTAACAGTCCAAGTGTTTGTTAATGAGCGATTTTGACTACCTTAGAGGCAGAACTGGGTTCTTCTCAAAACATAGAACTTGTAGCATCGTGTCTTACCTTTCCAACGCCACACATTTGGCTTGAATCGGAGTTCTATAACTCCAGATATAGTTAAAAATCTAAGGAGAGGTCAGACAGTAACAGTTCAAAAATGGACAGTAACAATTGGACAGTAACAGTCCAAGTGTTTGTTAATGAGCGATTTTGACTACCTTAGAGGCAGAACTGGGTTCTTCTCAAAACATAGAACTTGTAGCCTCGTGTCTTACCTTTCCAACGCCACAAATTTTGCTTGAATCGGAGTTCTATAACTCCAGATATAGTTAAAAATCTGAGGAGAGGTCAGACAGTAACAGTTCAAAAATGGACAGTAACAGTTGGACAGTAACAGTCCAAGTGTTTGTTAATGAGCGATTTTGACTACCTTAGAGGCAGAACTGGGTTCTTCTCAAAACATAGAACTTGTAGCCTCATGTCTTACCTTTCCAAAGCCATAAATTTTGCTTGAATCGGAGTTCTATAACTCCAGATATAGTTAAAAATCTGAGGAGAGGTCAGACAGTAACAGTTCAAAAATGGACAGTAACAGTTGGACAGTAACAGTCCAAGTGTTTGTTAATGAGCGATTTTAACTATCTTAGAGGCCGAACTGGGTTCTTCTCAAACATAGAACTTGTAGCCTCGTGTCTTACTTTTCCAACGCCATAAATGTTGCTTGAATCGGAGTTCTATAACTCCAGATATAGTTAAAAATCTGAGGAGAGGTCAGACAATAACAGTTCAAAAATGGACAGTAACAGTTGGACAGTAACAGTCCAAGTGTTTGTTAATGAGCGATTTTTACTATCTTAGAGGCCGAACTGGGTTCTTCTCAAACATAGAACTTGTAGCCTCGTGTCTTACTTTTCCAACGCCACAAATGTTGCTTGAATCGGAGTTCTATAACTCCAGATATAGTTAAAAATCTGAGGAGAGGTCAGACAATAACAGTTCAAAAATGGACAGTAACAGTCCAAGTGTTTGTTAATTAATGAGTGATTGTGACTACCTTAGAGGCAGAACTGGGTTCTTCTCAAAACATAGAACTTGTAGCATCGTGTCTTACCTTTCCAACGCCACACATTTGGCTTGAATCGGAGTTCTATACCTCCAGATATAGTTAAAAATCTAAGGAGAGGTCAGACAGTAACAGTTCAAAAATGGACAGTAACAGTTGGACAGTAACAGTCCAAGTGTTTGTTAATGAGCGATTTTGACTACCTTAGAGGCAGAACTGGGTTCTTCTCAAAACATAGAACTTGTAGCATCGTGTCTTACCTTTCCAACGCCACACATTTGGCTTGAATCGGAGTTCTATAACTCTAGATATAGTTAAAAATCTAAGGAGAGGTCAGACAGTAACAGTTCAAAAATGGACAGTAACAGTTGGACAGTAACAGTCCAAGTGTTTGTTAATGAGTGATTTTGACTACCTTAGAGGCAGAACTGGGTTCTTCTCAAAACATAGAACTTGTATCCTCGTGTCTTACCTTTCCAACGCCATACATTTGGCTTGAATCGGAGTTCTATAACTCTAGATATAGTTAAAAATCTAAGGAGAGGTCAGACAGTAACAGTTCAAAAATGGACAGTAACAGTTGGACAGTAACAGTCCAAGTGTTTGTTAATGAGTGATTTTGACTACCTTAGAGGCAGAACTGGGTTCTTCTCAAAACATAGAACTTGTATCCTCGTGTCTTACCTTTCCAACGCCATACATTTGGCTTGAATCGGAGTTCTATAACTCCAGATATAGTTAAAAATCTGAGGAGAGGTCAGACAGTAACAGTTCAAAAATGGACAGTAACAGTTGGACAGTAACAGTCCAAGTGTTTGTTAATGAGCGATTTTAACTATCTTAGAGGCCGAACTGGGTTCTTCTCAAACATAGAACTTGTAGCCTCGTGTCTTACTTTTCCAACGCCATAAATGTTGCTTGAATCGGAGTTCTATAACTCCAGATATAGTTAAAAATCTGAGGAGAGGTCAGACAATAACAGTTCAAAAATGGACAGTAACAGTTGGACAGTAACAGTCCAAGTGTTTGTTAATGAGCGATTTTTACTATCTTAGAGGCCGAACTGGGTTCTTCTCAAACATAGAACTTGTAGCCTCGTGTCTTACTTTTCCAACGCCACAAATGTTGCTTGAATCGGAGTTCTATAACTCCAGATATAGTTAAAAATCTGAGGAGAGGTCAGACAATAACAGTTCAAAAATGGACAGTAACAGTCCAAGTGTTTGTTAATTAATGAGTGATTGTGACTACCTTAGAGGCAGAACTGGGTTCTTCTCAAAACATAGAACTTGTAGCATCGTGTCTTACCTTTCCAACGCCACACATTTGGCTTGAATCGGAGTTCTATACCTCCAGATATAGTTAAAAATCTAAGGAGAGGTCAGACAGTAACAGTTCAAAAATGGACAGTAACAGTTGGACAGTAACAGTCCAAGTGTTTGTTAATGAGCGATTTTGACTACCTTAGAGGCAGAACTGGGTTCTTCTCAAAACATAGAACTTGTAGCATCGTGTCTTACCTTTCCAACGCCACACATTTGGCTTGAATCGGAGTTCTATAACTCTAGATATAGTTAAAAATCTAAGGAGAGGTCAGACAGTAACAGTTCAAAAATGGACAGTAACAGTTGGACAGTAACAGTCCAAGTGTTTGTTAATGAGTGATTTTGACTACCTTAGAGGCAGAACTGGGTTCTTCTCAAAACATAGAACTTGTATCCTCGTGTCTTACCTTTCCAACGCCATACATTTGGCTTGAATCGGAGTTCTATAACTCCAGATATAGTTAAAAATCTAAGGAGAGGTCAGACAGTAACAGTTCAAAAATGGGCAGTAACAATTGGACAGTAACAGTCCAAGTGTTTGTTAATGAGCGATTTTGACTATCTTAGAGGCAGAACTGGGTTCTTCTCAAAACATAGAACTTGTAGCCTCGTGTCTTACCTTTCCAACGCCACAAATTTTGCTTCAATTGGAGTTCTATAACTCCAGATATAGTTAAAAATCTGAGGAGAGGTCAGACAGTAACAGTTCAAAAATGGACAGTAACAGTTGGACAGTAACAGTCCAAGTGTTTGTTAATGAGCGATTTTGACTACCTTAGATGCAGAACTGATTTCTTCTCAAAACATAGAACTTGTAGCCTCATGTCTTACCTTTCCAATGCCATAAATTTTACTTGAATCAGAATTCTATAACTCCAGATATAGTTAAAAATCTAAGGACAGGTCAGACAGTAACAGTTCAAAAATGGACAGTAACACTTGGACAGTAACAGTCCAAGTGTTTGTTAATGAGCGATTTTGACTACCTTAGAGGCAGAACTGGGTTCTTCTCAAAACATAGAACTTGTAGCCTCATGTCTTACCTTTCCAACGCCATAAATATTTCTTGAATCGGAGTTCTATAACTCCAGATATAGTTAAAAATCTGAGGAGAGGTCAGACAGTAACAGTTCAAAAATGGACAGTAACAGTTGGACAGTAACAGTCCAAGTGTTTGTTAATGAGCGATTTTGACTACCTTAGAGGCAGAACTGGGTTCTTCTCAAAACATAGAACTTGTAGCCTCATGTCTTACCTTTCCAACGCCATAAATTTTTCTTGAATCGGAGTTCTATAACTCTAAATATAGTTAAAAATCTGAGGAGAGGTCAGACAGTAACTATTCAAAAATGGACAGTAACAGTTGGACAGTAACAGTCCAAGTGTTTGTTAATGAACGATTGTGACTACCTTAGAGGCAGAACTGGTTTCTTCTCAAAACATAGAACTTGTAGCCTCGTGTCTTACCTTTCCAACGCCATAAATTTTTCTTGAATCGGAGTTCTATAACTCCAGATATAGTTAAAAATCTGAGGAGAGGTCAGACAGTAACAGTTCAAAAATGGACAGTAACACTTGGACAGTAACAGTCCAAGTGTTTGTTAATGAGGGATTTTGACTACCTTAGAAGCAGAACTGGTTTCTTCTCAAAACATAGAACTTGTAGCCTCGTGTCGTACCTTTCCAACGCCATAAATTTCGCATGAATCAGAGTTCTATAACTCCAGATATAGTTAACAATCTTAGGAGAGGTCAGATTGTAACAGTTCAAAAATGAGGCAGTAACAGTTGGACAGTGATAGTCCAAATATAAAGAAAGGAATGATGACTAGGATTGGACAAAGAACGACAGTAATAATGAGTGAAATGAGAAAAACATAAGTACTAAGAAATGACTAAAAGAAAGACTTATTGGTTTTTGATATGGTTATTATAAAACATATCCTTGAGCGAGGAAAATTTATGAGATAAACCTGTGATTTGCAGGAGGGACCACAGACGTGGTGCAACAGCAGCAGCAGGGGAGCACGAGTAGATCTTCTATTGCAGGTAGGTGATTCACACCTATGCTTTCTAGTTAAATTCCATGATTTAATATATTTTTGATGTGAAATGTGAATTACTGAATGTATGTGTATTCAAGGTGAAAAGTTGTTATGTGAATTGCCAAGTGATGAAATTATCACTGATAAAGGAAATATGAGAAGTGTGATTTGAGGCATAAACTAACATACATTGAGTGTATGTTAGGATCCCGAGTAAGGGGATCACCATGTATTGTCTAGCATACATTGAGTGTATGTTAGGATCCCGGGTAAGGGGATCACCCTGTATTGGCTAGCATACATTTAGTGTATGTTAGGATCTCGGGTAAGGGGATCGTCACGAATGGACTAGCATTCATTTAGTGTATGTTAGGATCCCGGGTAAGGGGATCTCCACGTATTGGCTAACATACATTCAGTGTATGTTAGGATCCTGGGTAAGGGGATCACCATGTATTGGCCAGCATACATTTAGTGTATGTTAGGATTCCGAGTAAAGGGATCGCCTTATATCAACTCCTATGGGGTGGTGATGACGATGCCAGTGAAATTGGTATCGGTAATGTGATAAGCAAAAATAATCACGTTGATCTTATAAGGTCTGGAATGAAGGTTGATAGTGGCAGAGGGAACGGTTATTAATAGTTTGAATAAGGAAGAGATTTTAATAAATAAATAAATAAATAACTAGAAGGGAGAAGTAAATGAAATATGAATGCATGTTACCCTGTTGAAATCATTAGATATTCATATTGTTATATTTATTGTGATATTCACCTTGCAATAATATGTATTTTGTTTCAGGATCATCACATGCACGACAGGAGTAGATCTTAGCTTATGTTCCCTTTTTGAAATCTAGGTTCTAGGGAGTATACCCTTGTATTTTGTAAACATGAAAATGTTTGTATAACTTAATTTGTATAATAAATGTTTAAACTTGATTGAATGAATTTAACGTTGTAGTTTATATAACCATATTTCATATCTATGTATTTATATTCATTTAAATTATCCATCCATAATGATATTTTTGTTATATAATGCATATCATAAATATTATGGTTGATAGGTGTGAGTATAATTGTGGAATTGAAACCCAGGATGATTGGGTCGGGAATTAAGTTATGAGATGCGAACTGTTAGAAGTGTAAACAGGTTACATGTCAGTAACTTAGGACCTTCCGGTATAGGGGGGGCTCCGTCGAAATTCCGGTAGATGTTAATACGAAGACCATGAATATGTATATATAAAAAAAATTTAACTACTCTGTTTTTCTATTGACATGAGATTGTGGTTTTATCCCAGAAATGGGGGATGTTACAACAGGTGTCTGTTATACCATACGGTTGGGCTATGAAAGTGTCAAGTATTTGTTGTACCAAGGTTTATACAACATAAATCTAGATTAACCATTTAACAAGCAAAGTATTAAAAGTGAATAAGATAACAAATACAAAACATGTTAGTATCAAACATTAAAGTCCATGTTGAGTTTATACTATACTTATTCTTACACCATTAGTGTAACCTTTTCACCTTGACATAATAAACTTAGCTAAACATAATGAAAGAGAGAAATATAAATAAACAAGATAAGAACATAAATAAGATATAAGTTAACTAAGTAAATAAAAGGAAATGAAAAGCATAAACAAGAGATTAATATAAACAAAACTTAAGCATTACAAAAATATAAAGAGAGAGAGCAAGAACATGATCTTGATCTGAAAATCAAGATGCCTAAATGCATGGCAAATGCCTCCTTTTATAGGCCAAAATTTGGAACTATTGATTTGATGACTAATTGTTGAGTGGGTGGCCACATCTTGACTTGGTGACAATCCTTATCTTCTTATCTGAACAAAATATCATTGCTAACGTCAGAATTTACAGATTGTTCTCATGAAAGTTCTAGGAAATTGTCTCAGTTTTCCAACAAAAAATGAATCAATGCATTTGGACTTCTAGAACTCAAGATATGGGCTGAACACTGAACAGTGTCTAGGCTGCAGGACAGATTCCAACTTCTCCATTGTTGCTAAGATTTGGACTTCCAAACAGCAGAATTGAGTCTTGGACTCCTATGAATATTTTAGGCCTATGTCTTAGCTTTCTAGCCATATAAACCAAATTGAAATCCAAGATCTACAGCTCCAGATATGACCCAATGACTGAACAGTGTTCCAGTTTGGACTGAACCAACATCTCTTTTCTAAGCTTACCCCTCTCTTTGTATTCTCAATTTCAGTAGTTAAACTCATCAATCAATCCTTTGATTTATGTGATAGGCTTGTATTGAAGATGAACATTTACCATAAATTAAAAGTATCTTATAGTGTCAGACTTGTTATTATAAAACATGCTTTAGTTAGGGAGTTATTGATACTTTAAGTGCAAAATAATGATATAAAACCTTGATAAAAGTGCACTTTTAAGTACTAATCAGTTATGTTCGGAATCGATTGGGTGAATTAATTCGATTTTATAATTACAATTTGCTCTCTAAGTTTAGATTTTAAACTTTTATGTTATTTTGCTTTAAGTTATGTTTTAGTGTTTTATGTATCCGTTATAGGTTTTGCATTCGTTTGCCTTTTGTTTTTGTTTTTTGGGTGAGTGGGATAATCTTTAATATGCATGTAATATAAATAATTATGTTTATTGATTATATGATGAGTACAACTAGTTAATTTCTTGAATATTTATGTGTTACTTTATTTTTCGAGTAATCATCTATTCTTGAATTTACACTCGCATTCTGTTGAATTAAATTTTATTTGATATGACATTTGTTTGTTTTGATAATTATGTGAATATCTATTATGTCTTGATATAGGACTTTTCAGAAACTTCATGCTAACAAAGAGTAGGTAGTCTATGTGCACATAGTATTTTGTATATCTAACTGGTGAGAGAGGCACCAACCTGTGGTGACTGATCCTCCCGTAGTGGTCACCTTTAGGTTTTAATTGAGTTTGGGTTTCGATAATGTCATAAATATTATGGATTATTTGTTTAGCTTTATCCAATGATGAGAATTTTTGAATTGTTATTTGATTTTATTGATTTTGAAGAATATAATATTATGAAAAATATTGAGCCGCTACAAAATCTTTATATAATTTATTTTGATATGTAAGTTTTGAGACTTAACGTAGGTAGGGTGTCCTTATAACACCACTCCTGTGTTGCCAGTCATGTACCCAGGATTTGGGTTGTGACAATTTTGGTCCCAAAAGCTTCAATTATTAAACAAAAATAAATAATCTTTTTTCCAAATCAAGCATTAATGGAGTGTCATTTTTTTTCCTTGACACCTCAAGCACCCTATATAAACCCAACTGAAACAAACCATCAAGATTGATCCAAAAACAACCCAATTTAAAAGCAATAAAATGAAAAAAAAAACATTAAGTTTAAGTTTATTACAATCCACTTTATTATTTTGTCTTGAGCTCCTACGAAAGCTCAAGAACTTTAAGTTTATTCGTAATATTTGTTTATCCATGATATGAGCATGAGTATCATTATTAATTAATAATTTGTTTGCTTACTTTCTAACCCAAGCAGTCATAAAACCTATACAAGCAATAATTAATAATCAACAATCACTAATTATCGCCTTGGTCAAGAAGAATTAAACAAATGAGATAATTTTAGCCTATTTATATAGTTTTTATCTAAATAAAAGAAATCAGATGACATCTCTGTTATAAAATAGGTAAAAACAAAACCTCATAAAACTCGTTCATATCTTTTTTTATTTCTACTATATTATATTAGTTCTTTAAAATTTATAAAGGAATATTTTGAGTTATTTGTTAAAAATAAATAAATTTGAATATTTATCGAATAAACATGCTTGTTTTTAAATATTAATGATTGTATACGAAGTTTGATGATTTTGATTATATTAGTATGTTTGGTTCTTAAAGTGTATAAAAGAAATATAAGGGATCATGGGTTTCTGAGTTGGTTCTTAATTCTTTTAGTTTCATTGCTTTAATTTTGTATACATAAACATTTATATCAAATTTTAGAATTTCCAGTAGTTTTTTGTCTTATGAGAAAATAAAATATAGTAAAAAAAAGAAGTAACAAAATGGTTATCCAAAGACTTCAATGTTTTCGTCCATCATAAAAACACTTATTGTTGCTTACAACTTATATTAGTACAATTCAAGATAGAATAGAAAGGGTTAAAGCAACAGGTGTCAATGCTACAATAGCAGCACAATGGTTCCAAATTTAGCCACTCTTAGCTACAACAAAAGTTACTTTTTCCTTTAGCACTTTTGAAATGAATAGTTTTATGAAATCATCATGGCAAGCTTTCCCGATTGTTATATGCTTTTAGCAACAATATTCTGATGGAGTATTGTTGGTGTATATAATATTAGAGATTTCTATTGCACAATGTTTTGTCACCTTTGTGTGGCACTCTTTCAAATGTTGAGAAAGCTTTGGATTTTCTTCATTAGTACGAATCGAAAAAACCTGGTGTAATGATAAGTATACCGATAAAAGAAAATAGTGTTATGGAGATGTTTTTGCCAAAACTTCCCATGTTTTTTACAGCAATATATTCTTATACTTGGATAAAAATTTGATGGATGCAAATAAAATAATATCATGCAAGTCAAATTTATAAGTAAGAAAATACTTCAAAACATTTTATTGATTTGATAGCATCGATTAATATTTGTATGTTAAGAGTTGATGAAATCCATTTCAGGAACTTAGTTCTTGTTAAAAAGAAGTATTCAAGTGGTTTTGATAGAAACGTATTCAAGCATAATTAAGTAATTATGAGTTAAATTTACATAAAATTCTACGGAAAAAAAAAATTAAAAAATTGCTCAATAAGTTCATTGTTTTAGTAAAATAGCATAATCCAATTAAATGGTTTACAAATATAGATAACATACAAAGTCTAGTTACGTTAATATTATTATGTAACTCTTGTTCACTAATGTGAACTTAACGAACATGTTTTTATTAGCTAATATTAATGCTAATGTTGTTATTTGTATTCCACTATTAAACCTTCAAGTTACAAATGTCTCTCATCTAAGCTAACTTATTGATCATGTCATTTGATTCTTTTGCATGTAACAATATATTTTCTTTTAAGATTATATCCTCAAGAATCAATATTGAAATTTAGAAATTGGATCCCTGACTCTTTTGTTTTTACTTTCTTTCTTTTGATTTTTTTTTTTATTTTTTATTTTTCTTTTTATAAATCAATATAAAAGAAAATTACAACAAAAAAGAATGAATAATTAAATAAAAATGTTTAAACTCTCCCAATTAATTCCATTCTTTTTTACCCCTCACAACATTAAGGCTGATAGGAGAGATGATGTGAGGGAATTCAATATGGTGGAGAAAATAGTGTTAAGGTCTCCTTTAACCAAAAAAAAACTTTAAGAATGATAGGAAAGAAGAAGAAGAAAAAGAGATTGAGATTGAGATTGAGAAGAATTAAAGCAAAGAAGAGAAGATGCAATTCTACATCAACTATAATTTCATCCTCCTAATATTAATGCTAATGTTGTTACTTGTATTCAACCAATAAACCTTCAAGCTATAAATGTCTCTCCTCTAAGCTAACTTATTGATCATGCCATGTTAATTCTTCTGCGTGTAACAATACCTTTCCTTTTAAGATTATCATCAAGAATCACTAGTGAAATTTAGAAATTAGATGGCTAACTCTTCTAAATTTTTCCATGTGGAATCCTTCTTGTAAAAATCACATCAATGGATTAACCTCATTGTAACTGCTATGTTACCCTTTTTCATATCTTATCAAAGATAGCTATTGGACTAAACTTAACTCTTTTATACTCATCACATTGCCTTCTTTCACATTTTGGACTTCTTTCCTGACCTCTTGCACTTCTTCTATCATATGTATTTCTTTCATGGCATATTGATGCCTAGGTGCACACTTTTCCAACATTGCTCTAACCTCCTTCTCTGATCATGTAAATTTTTAGAGTTTTGTCTTGGGCTAGGAGGCTATTCTTTTTTAGAATGGTTAAAAGTCTTTGGTGGTGGTTGACCTGGTTGTCGATCCTTGCTATATGAGTGAGCAGTTATTATATTGAATAAGCTTTTCTTTACTATTGCATTATTTTATTCCTCTTGCCACTTGACTTGTTCAAATGTTTGCATCAATATTGTTGGCCTAGAGATTTTGATCATTGGCTTGATATTTTCACTAAATCCACTAATAAAACTAGAAACATATTAGGATTCAGGTAGTAAAGGGTTTAAGGCATTCATTAAGAACTTAATCTCCTCAAACCTCTCAACATATTCGTCCTCATCCCTATCTTATTTAGCACATGTGTTTATTATCTAATACTAATGATGTTCTTGGTATATGTATTCTATTATTAAGCCCTAATATTTTGGATTCCTTACAATTTCATTGTTCGCCTTCTTCAATTAGATCCTAAAATTTTAGGGCTACAAAGTTGTGCTTGGTTTTGGATTTCTTCAAAGTAATCCTCAATTGAATTTCATACTTCAAATTTATTTCAATTAAGCTCCTGATGGCACCAAAGTAGCCTTTCACAACTTAATTTGTATCCTTAATCTTTCAATCTTTGCGAATTGATCTAAATTAGGCATCCAAGCTTTATTTTTTTTTCAATTGAGTCCTTGATTGAATTCACAAAACCCATTAGAAGTATAATTAAGTCCATAGAATTAATTAATTCTGCTAATTTTCACCCATTTGACTTTCAAACTTCAAATTTATTTTAATTAAGCTCCTGATGGCACCAAAGTAGCCTTTCACAACTTAATTTGTATCCCTAATCTTTCAATCTTTGCGAATTGATCTAAATTAGGCATCCAAGCTTCTTTTTTTTTCAATTGAGTCCTTGATTGAATTCACAAAACCCATTAGAAGTATAATTAAGTCCATAGAATTAATTAATTCTGCCAATTTTCACCCATTTGACTTTCAAACTTAATTTTTACTTCAATTAAATCCTTAATTAAATCAATTAAACTTATTGGAAATTTAATTAAATCCTTCAACTTAATTAATTTTTTTAATTTTGATCAAGTTTGGATTTCAACCTCAACTTTTTTTTCATTGATTCTTTCTTTAGTTTATCTTGTTAAAATATCAAAATGTGACTATTCTTCTGACTCTTTGACCTGTTAAAGCTTATAGACTTATCTCCTTGTTTTTCAAAAATATTTTTGGATTTTTAATTTCTGATTTTTTTTAGATTTTTAAATAAAAAAATGAATTTTTTTATAAAACTATTTTGAGAGATTCGAAATTGGGTTATGATATCAAGCATCAAACGAGTGTCATATTTTTTTTCCTCGACACCACAGAACCCTATATAAACCCAACTGAAATAGACCATCAAGTTTGATCCTAAAACAACCCAATTTAAATGGAATAAAATGAAAGTAACACTTGAGCAAAAAAATATTATTACAATCCTAAGCTCAACCCATTAGGTTGTCTTATGATAAAATGAAAATAAAACTTCACATTTAAATACATAAACATTTATATCAAATCCTAAAAAAGAAGTAACAAAATGGTTATCCAAATCATATAGATACTTGTTCATGCATACAAGTTATACTAGAACAATTCAAGGTAGAATAGAAAAGGTTGAAATAACAGGTGCCAACACTACAATAGCAGCACAATAGTTCCCAATTTGATCACCCTTAGCTACAACAAAAGTTACTTTTTCCTTTGGCACTTTTAAAATGAATAATTTTATGAAATCATCATGGCAAGCTTTCCCAATTGTTATATGCTTTTGGCAACAATATTCTGACAGAGTCTTGTTGGTGTATATACTATTAGAGATTTTTATTGCACAATGTTTTGTCACCTTTGTGTGGCGCTCTTCCAAATGTTGAGAAAGCTCTGGATTTTCTTCATTAGTATGAATCGCAAAACCTGGTGTAATGATAAGTATACTAATAAAAATAAATAGTGTTGAGGAGATGTTTTTGCCAAAACTTCCCATGTTTGTTACAGCAATATATTCTTGTACTTGGATAAAAATTTGATGGATGCAAACAAAATAACATCATTCAAGTCTAAGTTTATGTTGTAATATAATAGCATAATCCAATTAAATGGTTTACAAATATAGATAACTTACAAACTCTAGTTACGTTAATATTATTATGTAACTCTTGTTCTTTAATGTGAACTTAACTTGTGCACTTATAGTACCTTAACTGTAAGTAATAAAATGCTACAGCACAATATAAGAGATTGTGAACAAGTTTTGGAGTTCTCAACTTATCGCGTCTAACTTCTATATATTTCATGGCTCCCAAAGGTTTTGTGAAAAGACCGGAGCTCTTCCAAGTTGCCCTAGCCTGCAACTCACCTGACTCAGTCACCGACTTCTCTCTCCCTCTCACCTTCCTAGACATTGCATGGTTGAAATTTCCTCCAACTCAGCAAATTATATTTTAGAGAAGGGACAACCTTCTTCAATTTAGTAATCCTCCCCGGGCTAAAAAAATCACTCTCCTCAATTTAGAGATGGGACTTTTTGATGGAGCAAAGGTGAGACCACGTTGATTGGCTTCTATAGAATCAGGTGCAGAAATCATTGGGTTACTGTATCCACCCGATGTAACTTGTTTGTGCAAAGTTACTATAACCTTAAAGCATGTAGTAGAATGATGCTATAAAGTTTTGCACTCTTAATCATAATCAGGCTCTGGTTTCCTTACCAACAGACCCATGCCTTGATGGTTAGATTACAAGAATCTAGTGGCCATAGCTGGCCGTGTTCCAGCATCTGTGGCGAGATAGGTTTATCATCCAATAGCAGGTGCTACTCTATAGCTCTTCATAATGCTTTCTTAGAACCTCAGTGTAACTCATGTAGAAAATATTTGCACCTAAGTTTGTTTCTAGAATTTGAGATTTATAAGAACCCTAGTTTGTAAGTAATCTTAAATTGTTCTTGGAGGCTTTCATGAGGGAGAAAGTTGATTGCAACCCTAAAAGTGAGGTAACTGGCCTTGGTAAGTAATTATCTAGAGGTTAAGCTAAAATTCTAAATATGCAGAACAGTGATTATGCCAGCCCATTGCTCCAAACAGAATGTCCAGAATTCCTAATTTATTTCAGATGCTGTTCACTAACCATCACTCTCAGCAACATCATATTGCTTATGCCATCATCAGCCTAAGCATTCTAACTTGCACTGCCATCTTCCCAAAAGCATCTTTTATAGTTCTCAATTAAAGAATAGTACCTTGCATATAGACCGACAATTTCCAGATCAACAATCTACTTACAGATTTCGATTTAAATGTCCAACAAACAGATAGAACAATGCCAAGTGACCTCCAAAGTCCACAAACCCATATCTATTGCACAATTCTTATCTTTGGAGCAGTGAAGTTAAAACAATCAAGAAGAAAATTATTGGAGTAATAAAAAGTTGCACAAAAGATAGCATGCACACAAGATGTTTACGAGGGTCATAAGGATAGAGGAATCAAGATGTAACAAAACTAAATGCGAAAACCGCACATAATGGCATGATAGATGAATTACTGCTGGTTGTATCAACAATGTATTGTGACCTCTAATTCCTAAGGTTGACCTCTAATTCCTAAGGTTGACCTTCATGCTATTTAGTTAAGCTGGATAAGCATATGATATAGTGAGACTTGCCAAGTTTAGTCAAAAGGTTCTTGCATGAGTCATATAGCAAGCATAACAAGCTTGGGAGAGCATTAACAAATTTTAGCTTAGTTCAAGAAACGATGAGATTTTCGCTTCCATGACCCCCCTTAAAAAGTACTTAGCTTCCTCTACTTCAGATGAAGAATTTTGCACTGCCAACTAGAAATTCATCCTCGATCTGTTCCCAAGTATATATGCATATTAATTAAATCTTTGTCTACAAACACCTCCCTTCCTGCAACTAAATTGGGGGTATTACTCTAGAAAATTTGATTGCCTTGTTTTCAACAAAGTTTGTTATCAAATGTCAAAGTTTAACATATTTCAATAAGTTCAGATGTAAACACAGATGTTTTTTGACAGAACTAAGATAAGAGAAATTACAGTTAATATAGAAGTTATGTAACATGTCAAAATGCTCATAGCACAATATGTGAATTGCTGGAGTTCGTCAAAAATATTTCATTCAAAAGAATCATTTCTGCGTGTACGAAACCATTTTGGTTGAATACAGCACTTTGAAAGTGACAACTAATGATCGGATCCAAAATTTTGGTAAATAGAAGTAATCCAGTATGAACACTTACAGCTCATTGCTGTCTACCTGGCCAATGATGGAGCAGGACCAGTATTCATCTAAAGGCCAAAATTGCATGTCTGAACAAATTCCATATCATTGTCTACATACTTAGTCCAGAGATTCTTGTATTGGTTCATTGCAATGTCAAGCCAAGGTTTCATGTTTCCATTATAATGAATGACAGCAGCGTTGCTGATCTCGTCCATGCTAATACTTGGATTATATCCGAGGCCAAGCACATGCCAGGATTTGTCCAGGGACTTCGTCGTTGAGTAAAAGGTGATCAAGCCAGGTGGAAGAGTACCCAGTTTCCATAGAGTGCGTTCCTCATTCTGTGATCAGAATTTACGATGTAACTTTGTGTGGCAATTAAAAGGAGAAATCCTGTAAGAAATAAGTTAGTTGGAAAGGAAGGAAAGATGCACTTACCAGGCTCTGCCAATAATGATACTGCTCTGTGCATTTCTCCCGCCTCCATGCATCAAGATCAAATATATTCATCCCAAAAGCCCAGGCACAGGCCTTGGGATTAAACCCCTCCTTAATCAAAGGATGTGAAAAGTTCAAATACTGTGCATAACGATGAAATGATCCAAAGCAAGTCTCAACAGCTCCATTCACCTTACCATCCAAATCAACCTTCCACAACCCAGTCAAATCCTTCTGAACCACAACATCATCATCCAAAAACAAAATTTTATGCAACTTAGGATACATCTCTGGCAAATAAAACCGAAGATGATTCAACATAGACAAGTACTTAGGGTTCCGAAACTTCATATTAGTCGAATCTTTGGTAGCATTCTCTGCCTGATTCTCAAAATAAAACTTCTGCATATTAGCATTCTCAAGCTGCCTCAAAACCGGCACATATGATGAATTCAAGAATCTATACTCCTCCACTGCCTTGATCCCTACAAAAGCGCCACCTTCCACAGGCCGCATCCTAAACCAAACCTTCATAGCTGCAACATTCATCCTATCCGTAACCACGTGAAAAACATGTTTCCACGGTTCCTCCGCATTCTTCACCACAGACCTAATCACAACTGAAACCGCAATCACATTATCTGAAAAAATAGCATAATGATACAAACTTGGATCCTCAAACTCCTCCTTATACCCTTCCTCCTTGTACTTCTCCGGATGGGCAACCCTCTCCTCCACAAGCCTCATCGCCAAACAATGCAAACTCTTCGGTACAGACTTGGCAGAAATCAAGCTCGCAAACGCTCCATTCTTCTTGGCCTTAATTAACAACTCATTAACCGCAAAAATCGTATCTTTCAACTTCTGAATTTTTATCTGATTATCATAACTCTCCTTCGATTCCACTATCATTAACCTGGCAACTTTCACTATATCCTTAACTTCCTTCTCAAATTGCCTTAAAACATCCTCATCCACCGGACTACCCGGCTCGAAAAGCGAGGATTTATAACTCGGTTTCAAAGGTAAATCCGTTAAATTCTTAGCTAATTCATCAAACATTCTTAACTGTTTAGAAATATCAAGCTTGAGCTTTCTCGCATACGCGGCGTATGCATTGACTAAAGTCATGTGATCATTCGCTTGTTTATATATCAAATCTAATCGTGTTTTTAAGGGATCTGATTTAACCGCCAAAAAGGTACGTTGTACGTAAGCATTTCCGCTACTAGGCAGTGACTGTTCCACAAATCCAGCATTCAAAAACGCAAAACAAATAAATGAAGTCAACGAATTGAATTGAATTGAATTGAATTATTACAAAAGACATGTAGTTTTAGTGAGGTTTCGATGCTTACGTCGTCTTCGTGATGGTGATGGTGATGGTGATGGTGAGAGGAGAAGAGAATGGAGAAAGTAGCGAGGAATAGAAGAGTGAAAATGGCAGAGATGAAGATCCGGTAAGAGAAAAAAGGGCGGAGTCCACCGTTGATGCCGCCGCTGCCTCCCCCTCGGGTTCCTCGGGCCGCCACCGCCATTGTTGGATTTTAATCAGGATCTGAATTATGTTTTTTTAGCTTGAAGAAGTGGAAGGGGAAAGGTCGTTGTTTTGTTGGAGATCTCTTATGATCTTATCTTAGTTACGCGTACTTGTTTTATATATATATATATATATATATATATATATATATATATATAGATTTTGGATTTTTCGTCATAAATAAATATGAATGGTTTTGTATTTTAACTCCTATAGATTATTCAATATCTCACTTCTATACTTGGGCAGTATTCTGGGAACGTGGTTTTATATCTAGACAGCGTTTGGCAGTTGAAATCATGTTTTTAAAAATTTAAAATTTATTTTTTATGTTTTTAAATTATTTTAATATATTGATCAAGGTTGTCAATTCCGTTTCGTTTCGTCCGGAATGGCCGAAACATTCCATACCAATTCAAAAAACGGAACAAAACGGAACAAATTTCATCTCATTTTAAATCTCGGTCCGTTCCGGATTTTTCGGCTAAATTCCGCCCGAAACGTTCCGGTTTCATTCCACATGTTCCGTTCCGCTCTTGAAAAGTCATTGAATCAAATTGAACCTTGCTCAATTTCATTAACTAAACCACCCGATTATAAAAAGCTATTTTTCATTACTATTTTCAATAGCAATGATATTAATAATAATATTGAAAATTATTATTACTATTTTCATTAACAATGATATTAATTTTTTAAAATTAGATTTATCACTAATATATGTGGTTTATATTCATGTTGTTTTTTTCATGTTTATACTTTGTAAGAATTTGAGCAAAACAAAGGATGCTTTAGATTCCATTAGCCACTTGATAACATTGACCTAACTTTATATTTAAAATATTTTTGTTAAAACATTTTACTTTCATAATATTTTGTTAAAAATATCTTATTATTTATTCGATCTTTTTATATTATGTATTCATTTTTTTTCTTTTTTATAATTAAATAATAACATAAATTGAAAAGAAGCATAAGTGAAGAAAAAAAAAATTTATCCCACGTTGAAAAGATACTATTGTAGTATGTTATCTTTTTAAGTTGAAGTATTTAAATTAAAATGATTTTTTTATCCTATATTAGAAAAACATAACTTTTTTCTTGTGAATATAAAGTATATATACTAAAGGGTTTCAAATCTCATATTGAAAAAATAATTTTTTTCTTGTGAACATAGAGTATATATACTAAAGGGCTTTAAATCCCACATTGAAAAAATAAAATATTTTTCTAGTATTTATATAGTGAACTTTGAAAATTTTTAATGACTAACTAAAAAATATATAAAAAAGATGGGTCTTTGGCTAGGAGAAAAAACACATTTGAGAAAAAAAAAAAAAAACTAGATCTCAACTAGGTTTTGCTAGGTCGCCCGGGCCACGGGTCAATCGGGTTTTGTCATGTTTTTTCTCATCCTGATCTTTTGTCTTACCCAGACCGGTTCAGCTACCGGGTCAACCAGGTTCAATGACTATGATTTGAAGTGGTGTTTCATAGTTTGTTTTTATTTGCTTTCTATGAATTTATCTTGATCTCTTGATCTAGGTTATAGATTTAACAAGTTAATCCAAGTTGACCCGGGTTATTTTTTGGGCTGCTTTTCTAATTGATTTTTTTCCCGATTTTTTTCTTTAACATCGAGCTGGTTGGAAAATTGAGCTTCATAATTTTTTTCGATTTGCTTCTTATGGAATTTTCCTGATATTATAACCCGAGTCACGAGTTTAACAAGTTAGTCCGGGTTGACTTGGATTGTTTTTTTTTCTTCTTTTTAATTGATTTTTTTTCAATTTTATCATTCAATATTGAGTTGATTGAAAATTGAACTTTATTTTTGTTTTACTTGCTTTCATGAGATTATTCTAATTTCATGACCCGGATTAATTACGGGTTTGAGAGGTTGACTCGGGTAGTTATTTTTGTTTTTTTTTTTCAATTTTATCTTTCAATATTAAGTTGATTAGAAATTATCTTTCATAATTTATTTTGATTTATTTTTTATATAGTTATCACAGTCTCATGGGTCATAGATTTAACGGGTCAATTCGGATCGATCCAATATGTCACATTTTCAATATTTTTTAAGAATATTTTCTAATATGTCATTGTATCAATACATTTTTAAAAAAATATTATTCAATATACATCATATTTTAAGTTTATGATTAATTTTTTTATTATTAAAAAGCACATTAGAAATGTTTGGATAGATATTTTTACTTAAAAAAAAAACAATCCATCCGAGCACAACACAAGCCAATAATCTATTTCTAAATGAAAGTTATTTTAGTTTTTGAGGATAGAGATGATCAAATGAAGAAGTTGGAATATCACCTTTCTCTCACTTTTTTCTTTTCTATTTTTATTTTTTTTTAAATTGTTGATGAGAGCTTGATTTTACAGAACCCTTTTTCTCCCCAACTCAAGGGGCAAGAGGAAAGATTTCTTCGTTCCTTGAGCTAAAGACAGATTTCTTCGACACAAGGGTGAAAAGACCAACACTAATCTAATTAATTATACAATTCTTGCACTTGAGGGTCTAGCTGCTGTAGTCAATCGTGTGTCTTGTTCTGTCCCCGTCCCGGGTTCGACCCTCTATGTGCACGTCTGTTACCCCCGCGGTGCCTTACCTGCTCCTGGGCTTGCAGGATGTCCAGTGGGCCGTGGGGAATAGTCGTGGTGCGCGCAAGCTGGCCCGGACACCCCACGTAAATCAAAAAAAAAAATATACAATTCTTGAAACTATCTAGGTGGCTTGGAACTAAGAGATTTATTTTTTCTGTGGTCTCAAGTTCGAGCTTTTTGGTTGCTTATATAATAATCATTGGAGGCTTACATGATCGTTAACTTTAGGGTCCATAGGATTAGTCGAAGTATGCGCAAACTGACCCGAACATCCATGTTAAACTAAAAAAATTATACAATTCCCGAGTCCCAATTCCCATTTCTTTCCCTTTTTGGTGCAATTAAAATTAGGATCAAGCAATGAATGATGCAATTCAACATCTAAATTTTTAGATGGAAAATTCAATGGGGGGAAAAACAACAGAATTATAATTCACTTAAAAACATCAACAAAATAATAGGTTTATGATCTTAGCTATAACCAAGTGCTACAACATATTCATCTTCAAGAAGAATCTATTTTTGAATTACAACAAGATTAGAAAGAAAAAGGTTTGAGAAAATCTCACACACAACAATTCTCCCATTAGTCTTTTTTTCTTTTTCTTTTTTTTGCGAAGAAGATCAATTTAGACACCACCAATCTTCAATCCAACCATCTAGAATGAAACGCAATGTGTTTAGAATTTTCTGTAAAAATCTCAGTCCAATTCAACGGTTAACAAACTGGAAACCAGAGAATGAAGGAAGACTGCTCAAGCTGTCTCGTTTGGTTTTTCTCCCATGGTCTCTCCTTTTCTCTTGCAAAGCCTTTCAGCACAGCAGTGCCATTTGCTATTTATATTAGAGGAAGCTGACACTGTGCACTTAGAAGCTTTCCTCTGTTGTTTATTTCAATTGTGTGGTAGTCCCATTATCATATGGTGCGGGACCACACACAACAATTCTCCCCTCCGTTATCCAAATCGCAATATCTGATTGTGTAATTATCAGAATATTAATCATCTTTTTGTTTACACAGTAATTCAGGAGACAAATTATTGACTCTGATTGCGTGTTTGTCATGCGGTAGATCATAGTGCTTATTTGTTATTTTTTTTCATTATGGTTAAGTAGTGAATTATGAAAATCCGTTGATTGTTTTAGTTGATGACGGGAATTTGATGCTGATATTGGGGTTAGATTTTAATCCATAGAGGTTCAACGTCAAGTATGGATGATGCACTAGCACATTGTCCTTAACGGAGGGTTCCAGCTCTCACTGGTGCTGTTAGTGCTTGGGTTTGATGAACTGTGAATGTTAAGATTTAAGGGTTTTGAAATCAGTGTTGAATTACTCGCTGTGTTCATCAGTGAGTCCAGATTTGTTAGGGAGTCAGAGTCAGATATATTTACTTTGGTTTCTTCCCTTCTGTTTTCGTTATTTGCTAGAAAGGTGTTTTGCTTCTCCCCTGCTTCTTCCATTGGGGCATTTCTGTTTGTATGAAGTGTTGGATAGTAGATACAATTCTGGGAATGGAAGCTTTGCTTTGTGAAAAGTAGATGCCGCTGAATTATGAACAAGGTATGAGAAAATTTTAATCTCCAGATGACGGAAAATATTTTGCAATGGGAAAATGGGCCATCTCCTTTCTCTTATCACTGCATCCTGAAGCATGCCATCCCCTGATTTCAGTGTGTACATGTGAGAGATGGATCATTTTTATGCCAGTTGATATTGTTGTGCATGATCTAAATTATCCTTTAGTAAGGATGCTTAATCGTGGTGTTTGAGATGGAAGCTAGCTTCTCAAGCCTTTTTACTTCATTTTTGTGGCAACTTTCTGGGTGGGAATTTATTTTGAAGTCTTGTTCCGGAAACATCATGCTTTCCAGAAAGAAGAGAGATGTGAAAATAAATTTAAAAAAAAGGGCCACAACTTGATCTCTGCTGGGCTGTGAACACTATACAGGATAAAACAAATTACCAGCTAAACTCAGACAAGCCGCTTTCAAAAAGCATGGAACAGTAATTGGGATTTAGTGGGTAGCCTTATGATGTGTTTTTCTATCGTTATCATATTGTTTTTCTTGTTATAGTAAGTTGCATCATAAAACAACACAAGCCACCTCTGTGTTACATCAAACACTTTCCCATCCCAACGCATCTGTTACTTCCTCGATTTTGTTACGCCTGATGGAAGTGCTTCCTTTCACTCACGATGGCTTATTTGTTTCGATAAGATGCTTTTATAGAGTTCATTGTATCTTCTTTCGGGCTAGAGTTTAGGCAATTGATCCTTAGTCAAGGCTCTTACAGATGATTTCTGAGAAGGGATCTTGTGGGGTTTTACTCACGAGTCTTTAACAGGCACTGCTTGCAATATCTTTTTGTGTTTCAGTATGCCTGTTGTGCTGCTTATAGTGTGAGTATTAATGAGATTTGTATGGTCTGGTGTTCTCATGTGATTTGGTGACAGCTTAAGAATATCCAAGCACGAATATGTAGCATCGAATTGCTCAGTAATTTAAAGATACGATCCAATCGTGTTATTCCACTACTGCTCATTCTCTTACAGCTAAAACTGGGGCTGGGACTGGTTGACTTTCACAAACAGAAGAACCAAAAATGGGAAAAAAAGTAGACTAAATATGTTGCATCCATCTTAACCTAGCAAATCTGAAGAACTTGTGATGGATTGGTTTGAGGACTCAGCTCTAAGATAAGCCGTATCACAGGTGATGTCTTCCAGGCCATTCAATGAAGGGTAAGGGCTACTGAGTTGCATGTCAGTGAGCACTTGACGTAGTTCAGAAATCTCCTCTTTGAGTTGATTATTTTCTTGCACTACCTGATCATGGCACTCTGATACATGGTTCACCTTATCTACGAGCTGGTGATTTTCATTTCGGAGCCAAACCACCTGTGACCAGAGCTCATCTAGGTGTTTCTGCTTCCGCATGCGTGATCTGCGTGCAGATTCTCTATTGGAAATCATCCTTCTCTGTTTTCGCTCATTGATAAGAGAGAGTTGTTGCTCATCTGCCTCATCAGAAGTTGAGTGGCTGCTTATACATGATGCTTGTAGACTGAATTCTTGAAGCTGAGGAGGGATCTGGAAATTATAGGATTGATTAGTGAATTGGTTAAATTGAAACATCTGTGAGTTTTCCTGAGTCATGCTGAAATGAGCTGAATACGGGGATGAGTTGGGAGGAACTAGATAATGGAGTCCTGCAATCTCATTTGGCTGCATGGCTAAAAGCTGGAGAAAACTTTCAGGATCTAAGCCTCGGAGTTCGAAGGTGAATTACTCTAGTCTGGTATTGTGTTGAACGGGGTTAGAAGTCCAAGGTTCAGTCGCCTTTTATAGTGAGGGGAGAGTTTGAGGTGACCCCACTGTTGGCAATTTGGAGTAACAGAAGCAAAGCTTCTTGAGACATAGACCACTAGAGCATCATGCAGATCATGTCATTGTTCTTATGTAGCCCTTGTTAATGTATGCACATGAACACATAATTATAACACTAAGAGCTCGTGTACTGCTTGCCTTGTATGGTCATGCTATGGCTATATGCGTGACGACAATGACGTGCACTCATAATAAGGTCCTGCATTTTGTGTCGTGGATAATCATCTGATATCCAATGATGCTTACATCAGGAGGGGAGTTCATATTGCGGGAGAGTACAATTATATCAATGGGGAAATGTTTGAGCAACAGAGAGCGAGGCAGAAAATAGGGTGCTAGAAGTCAATCTTCAAAGTGGAGGTGTATTATTTCAAGCCAAGTTTATTTAAGTAGTTTACTTAATGATCTTAGGCCAATAAGACTCTGTGACGTATGGAACTGGAGGAGAGGGAAAGCCAAGCCTTTTTCTAACCATATTTTGGAAAAGATTATACAACAGAGTGAATGACTCGACAGCCACTTCACAGAAATAAAATAATGGATTAAGAGTGTGCCCGTTTAAATTGATTTTCTGTATGCACATTCTCTCATGTGGAATACCTTGGTATCCTTCATGCATGGCATGACAGGCATCGTTGTCCTGGGAATTATTCAGGGAGTGCAGACTTTGGAGGATGGGCAGAGCCTGTAAACCCCTGCAATCTGTGTTCTTTTTTTCTTTTTTGGGTTTTGGAGGATGGCCAGAGCATAATCCGGCTATATCTGTGGAGACAACTTTCTTTGCTAGGATGTGCTTGAATGCCAAGTTCTAAAAAAGCTTGCTTTAAAATCTTGAATTTCTTATTCATGTACATGTAAACATGGATTAAAACTGTCTTTCATGTGCATGATGATACAAAAGCAGCCATAATCTGTAATCTTTCAGCTTGATTAGATATCAGAACACTATGGAAACAGGGGTGGCAACTTTTAAGTGGTAGTTACGTGTGGTCCAAGATGTTCTTCGTACTAATTGGAAGAGGCCAATAGTTTTTGATTGCCACATATCTATCGACTATATTTTATGCTTATATAATGCATAGAAATTCTGACCCCCAGCAGGGAGATTTGACTGAGAAGTGGGATCTTTAATGGTGGGAAAAAGCGATGGCTACTTCTATAGAATCGGAAGGGAAATGGAGGTATTCTTCAGATCTTCCCCAATGCAACAATGGACTGCATAATTCGCTGCTGATCTCCTTGCCAAAACCCGATCAAGACTACAGCTGCTATAAAGCGCTAGAGAAAGACACCTTAGCAGTCATTTCTCCCTCCCATGGAATGCAAAGCTTTCAGTAAGCAACCCACAAGGCCATTTATCTGTTCAAAAGATGCGAGGTTGCCCCGTAGAGGGCACACGCCATTGAAATGCGTAGTGGGCTGTTTCTTTCACTCTGTTAACAGTAACTTCCACCCAAGACCACTAGTTTGAGGATATTAGCGAAACCAGAGTCACATTTGAAGCTTTCTAGGGCACCCAAGTCAAATTATGTAGGCTCTATTAAGAAACTTGGAGAAGATTTGCTTTGATCTTAGCCACACTATCAAGCTAGTCTCACACCTAGTGGAAAGGAATGATCTCAACAAATGGTGATGGTGGGGAGGAGCAGGGGTGGTGATATAGATGTACTTCGATGGGCAGGTCCTCCACTAAACGAAAAGCCTCCCCAAGACATCAAAAACTTTACTAAAGGAAAATGCTCTCTCTCCCACACTTCAGGTTGCCTGATCAGCTTGAGTGGATCATATGGTCAACGATATCATTAGACAGATGTGGACTTGTCTTTCTTTTCTTGTCTCGAGCTTGTCCATGCCTCGTTGCGAATTCTTTCTCCTAAAGATCTGTGTGGATTTTCAGAGTAGAGGGTGGATGAGCTCTACAAGACTTTATGGTGGTATATCATGTTTTGTTCATTGTACTTGTATTGTACACACAGTATAGTAGTTTCTACACGTTTGATAGTGTGGTAACGAATTAAAATTCTTTTTGCTTAAAAATATATCAAATTTATAATTTTTTAATTATTTTGTTAGTTGTACTTGTATTATATACACGATAGAGCAGATTTGAGGGTATTTAAAAGTGTGGTAACAGTTGCGGCTCAAAGTGTTTTTCGATCAAATATACATCAAAGTAATGTTTTTTTATTTTATCCGTTGTACTAGTATTGTACACACAGTAGAGCAAATTCAAGGGTAATTTTTTAATTATTTTGTTCGTTGTACTTGTATTATACACACAGTAGAGCAGATTTAAGAGTATTTAAAAGTGTGGTAACAGTTGCGGGTCAAAGTACTTTTCGATCAAATATACATCAAAGTAATGTTTTTTTTATTTTGTCCGTTGTACTTGTATTGTACACACAGTAGAGCAAATTCAAGGGTGTTTGGAAGTATAATAGCGGTTGCGGATCAAAATATTTTTTACTCGGAAATACATTAAAATAATATTCTTTTTAATTATTTTTATATTAACACATTAAAATAATTAATAATAGGCCATTTAAACACGTTAATACCGCTATTTCTAATCAAATAAATCTATAAAAATAAGAGATTAAAGGGCAACTTAAATTGATTCACGAAACTCACACACGAATTAACCACCCGCCATCCTCTTTCTGACGTGAAAGGAATGATTACCACCGTCATCTTTTCCTCCCCGAGCTTGCATATCTTATCGTGCGCTTCAAATCATTTCCAATGTTTCCTCCCTTTCCCAACCTACCCTTGACCCTTGACACGAGATCACTCAATCCAGGAGCATGGTAGGGGTAGTTTGGGGACGTAAATATATAAATTAGAAAACATTTCCCTAGAATAAAGGTTTTGGTCATGCACGGATGGGTACTTGATTTAACTGCCTACCTCAATCTTTATGGTACCACAGTGACCCATGAAGGCAAAAAAGCAAGTGTGTGACAAAGCACGAACACAAATTCTACTTCGATTATTTTTTTTTTAGTATAAAGTATTTTTATAGGCTTTCACATACCGAGTCTATTTTTTTTATTAATTTGAGCTTATCCTCGAATAATTCATAATAATGTTTTTATAAAAAAAGATTCAAATTGAATACTTGGACTAATAATGTGTGGAATAAACTCATTTATGAACTATATTGTACATGAAAAGGTCCACCATGATTTATTTTGCTTTATGAGCTCTAGGCCGACGAGAAAAACGGGGGCGCACGATAGATGTCACAGGTGGGACCCTGCTAACAAGCGCGCGTGGGTGCCTAGTGCACCAACCCAGCTCCCTATTGCTTAGCCTGTCTATTCAACCAAAAAAGAGACGGTCTTTCTTTCTATAGGGCTATTTGCTTTCTTTTTTTTTTGTGTTTTACTTTGCTTTGTTTCGTTCTTCCCCCTTCATCTTTTCCGAAAGGGACTTTTTTTTTTTTTTTTTTGCAGGTTCCCTACGACATCCATTAAGAGGAGCTTTGCAAATTGGGTGTTGTCACTAGCGCCATTTGTGCACCCCACTAAGGCAACCTTGACAAATTTTGTGGATTGTGATACCATTAAAATTAAGGGTATCAAGATTTTATCTTAGGGCAAACTTCTAACAAGTCCCCCAACTATCTAGTGATTCTTGATTGAATGCCCAAATAACTTCTTTTTTTTTCTTTCTACTCAATTGGGTCCCTAAAATTTGAGGAAAATTTCAATTAAATATTTTTGATTTTGATTCCAAACTTGACTAGTGGCGATTGAATGAAGATTTTCTTATGATTAACTTAAATGGTCAGCCAGTTGGATAAGTGCAAATCAAATGGGAACACCTGTGACGTTTTGGAGCAAAAGCATAGAAATTCCATGCATCTTCTCCACCAGCAAGTTCCCTATTTCTTTTCCTACAAAAATAAATTTTCTCTGATGAGGTCATGCACGGGATCTCCAGGGATTGGTCGATAGAGGATAAGCTCATCATCAGCTATCACCTTCTTCATCATTTCTCCTCTTTTAATTACGCATTTAATAAAATGCCCTTCGATGGACTTATAATTTCTTAATTGCAAGGTCATTGTTTAACGCAAGAATACGATAGTCATCATCCTGGATGCAATGTGTAATTAAATGCTGTTGCTTTTTTTTTTTTAATAGAAAAAGTTTGAGAGCATTATTATGGTTGTTTTTTAAAGTATATTTTACTTAGAAATATATCAAATAATATTTTTTTTATTTTTTTAAAATTATTTTTAATATCAACGTGTTAAAATGATCTAAAAATATTAAAAAATTATTAATTTAAAGAAAAAAATTAAAATTTTTTAAAATATTTTAAAAACATAAAAATAAACCGGACTTAAATCACGCATAGACTGATTTATTGCTGCTTACGCACTTGCAGTAAGGTCTTGTTCCACTAACAAATGTGGATAATAAAGGTGTTTCGTTATTTTATTAATTTCTAAATGGGCATTAATATATATATATATATATATATATATATATATATATATTATGATTGACAGCATTTTATACATAAAGCTAAATCTGCTCGGTATTTTATGGTGGACTGTGAATAGTGCAATTCACGGTAAAATACTGATTTTATCCTTTAAAAACTAAAAAGGTAAACACATGCTCACGAGTAAAATATTATTTTTATACTTTATTGTGCAATTACGCTCATGTTCTTGGAGAAAAAACAAAAAACATGAAAAATAATGTTTGAGGGAGGGGTGTTTCTAAAATTTCACACTTTTCTATATAGTGTAATTATTACATAGCACCTGGGGTCAATTTTTGTTGCCTACTGCCGGGTGGTATTTCTGGTTTTTTAGCCTAGATCTTTCTTGGGAAGTGGAAAGTGGTTTGATTTATTTTTATTTTATTTTTTGGTATTTTATTTTTTATGATTTTTTATTAAATTTAATCTTTATTTTTTTTTAATATTTTTTCTGATTGCATTTTATTTTTCAATTTATCCCTAATCATTTATTTTAATTTTTTTATTGAATTTGATCATCATTTTTATAATTACAATTCCTTTTATTTATAGTTTTTTTCTTGATTAATTGTTTTTTTTTTGCAATTTCATCTTTCATTGTTTAATTTCATTGAATTTTCATATCATATTTTATGTTTATTTTTTTTATCATGTTTTTAAAACCTAGCCAGGGAATCAACCCTTGTCATGTCTCATGTCACGAGATGGGTCGAATGACCGGAGTTACCGAGGTCAATCGGATTCTTTTATTGTGTAGGAAGTAAAAATGATATTATTTTAATAAAAAAAATAATGGCATAAAAAAAATCAAAGAGTTTGGATATGGTTTTCTCCTTGCTAATTGCTTGATTTTTTATTAAACTAAAAATTAAAAATGTTATTGTTTTGATTAAAAAAAAGATAATAGAGAAAAAACTCAACGGGCTTTGACTTGATGTCCCACCCAGCTAATCGTGTCATTTATCATCTTAAGATTTTGACCCCGTCAAGCCAGGTTATTTTTTCCTTATTTTGTGGGACTCACCCCAACTTAGGCATCAAGTTACAAGGTTCATGGGTCGACCCACTTGGTTAAGTTGGGTTTTGCAATAATATTTTTTTTATGCTGTTTTAGATTAATATTTTTTTCTCTCAATTTTCATCCCTCAACATTTAGTTTATAAAGATTATTGCGCTGTTATTTTTTTGAATTTTCCTTCTATGAGATAATCTCATTTTGATGACCCGGATCATGAGTTTATTTTGAGTGAACCTTGTTAGTTTATTGAGATTCTTGCACCATTATTTTTTTGAATTTACCTTGTATGAGATAATCAGGTTCTGATGATCCGGGTCACGAATTTATTTTAAGTGAACCTTGTCATTTTCTTAAACTCTTTTTTTTTTAATTATTTTATTTTAGTTTGATTCTTCAATATTTGACTAATTCTGAATCATCCTTCATTATTTTCTTTTTTTTAATATTTTCCTATAATTTTTGCAATTGCCCAATTTTGCAATTTGTTTATAATCATTGCCTTTTCATTTATTTGTTTTATTAGATGTAGTCGATCTAATTACCTAAATTAAACAATTGCTTAGCATGAGATTTTGTTTTTTTTGCAATCTCCCGTGGAATAGCACGAGCCAAAACATATAGTTGTTTTTTTTTAAGAAAAGGTAAATACAATTTCATAATCTAAAGTTTATACCATATTTTTTTTTTCTTATCCACAAGAACTATTCACCTTTATATATACACACACACACACATACACACACACTGTTTTTCAAAATATTTTTTTCTTGAAAAGACATCAAAATAATATATTTTTTTATTTTTTAAAAATTATATTTGATATTAACACATAAAAAATTATTTAAAAATATAAAACAATAATTAAAAAAAAACACGATTGAAACCGCATTTCCTAACATGGCATACCACTTCATCACATATTTTAACATGCTTACAATTAATAACACGATTAGGTAGCTATCACTCTCATTGTTGTTATGAGATCATCCATTATTTTGCAGTGTAGCAAATGCAAAGCCAAATACCATTTAACTTTTGGCATAATCAACTAGGATGGATTTCATATATATCACGGTGAGTGAATAATACATAGAAAAATTTCATAATTTTTCCTCAAGACTAATTGTATGTGACAATTGTTTTTTTCTTGCAAGTTTTATCAATTTATGCTTATGATTAATAATCTATTTGCTTTCTTGGTAGCCCCAAGTAGTTGTACTTGTATATATATGTTCGATTATTCTAAATATATACACACCCAATTCCCCCCTAAATTAACTTTGACTAGAAGATGGCTAAACTACAAAACTTTTTCATCTTCATGACTCAATAGGTTTCAGGCTTCCACCAGTACTGATGGCGGCGATGTAAATATTAATATCCTCTTAATTTGCTTGAAAAAAAAAGAAGAAATCACACGATTTCTTGGACGCCGCTTGCCTGCTGTTCACGGAGCCGCTGATTTCATAAAGTTCTCAAATCAGGCAGCCCATCATCAAATATTCCTGAATCCATGATTTATATGATGAAACTTTACCAGAATTATCAGAACAATCATGAATGTACATATCCCTTCATAGCCAAAGATGTGGTTTGCTTGTGATATGTACCCTTCAGTATAGGCATTGTTCTTCCACTTGTTGCTTGTCCATGTTTCAGTGTCCTATGTGTTGTTTTTTGTTTTTTCTGTTCTTTTGCTCCAATATATAATCTTTGATCTCTTTTGCCATCAAATCACAATATATTTCTCCACTCCAAAGTTCTTTGACCAAAGTCTCCCATCATGCTACAGCTAAAATCATCTCGGAACAAAATTTAGGTCATGAAATATAGGGTATTTCATGGGGTAAAGCTAGAATTGGTCCAATCGATTTCTATGGAGAGCAACGATTGATTGGAGTGAAGAACTTTTTCCATGATAATTCCCGCTTTCCTAATGGCTAAAATCATTAATTTATTCTGTCCATACTCGAAATAAATTATTTTGAGTTGGCTACAAATTAAAAACCTGTTTGGCCTATAAAAGGAATAATTTCTTCGATCATTTTTCATTCTAAAACCCTAACTTTTTTCATTGTTCATCACACTTTATAGTAAAGAGAATTCGAAGATAAAATGTCACATGCACAAGAGGAGCCACCTTTGCACACTAGTTTTATATATACGCATAGAGTTGTACTGGATATTTTCTAAACCATTATTTAGTTTTTGAGCATAATATTGTCCTCATTTAGGCAAGGCATGAATCGCCTGATGAAAGTTATAATTAGCATTTATGCTGCCATGACTAGCTAGTATATCTCTGTTCTAAGGCCGGCTACAAAAAACATGCATATAGGCTATTTTTTTGAACGGCGAGTCATGTTCATCATGAATATTCCGATCACATTTCTTTAGACGATGAGGTTTTAACGTTTAAATTCGTTGGTTTCGCGTATCAAATCAAGTCTAGGAAGCACTAACAAAGATCAATGGTTGCGAGAGGCCTCCTTTCTTCACTTGCCTGTTAGGATTGAGTTAGTGGGGGTGAGTCAATTTGGATTTGCCTTGGTGCTCCTTGCCTTTGGTATTGGTCTTTTTTTGCTTATTTGTCAAAATCAGATTAACAAAGTAGTTTAACAACAAAACAAACAGTAATAAATTGGATTATAAAGTTCATAACAGACAAAAATAGCTGGAAATAAAGAAGAACCCTACCCCTCAAGGGTGGTGAAATGGTGAAGGAAACAACGTCAAAAGGTAAATGGTGTGGACAGGGCACAGTGGGTGGCTACTGAAAAAAAAAAAAAAAAAACAGTAAGGATTTAAGCGTGAGCAATATCATATAAAGAAAACAAAAAGGAGGGCACCAAGGCAACATCTCCCTTAACCATCATTTTCCACCCCAAAATGATTGAAGTAATAATTCCGAGTCCCCACACTCATTAAAATAAATACCATCTGAATCAGAAAGACAATGGTGTTTGTAGAAATATTGAACAAAAGCCAATCCCAAGGGCCACAGCCATATACTCTCTTGTGTGTAAGCAGTCGTTTTTCTAGAGGGAATTATGAGTGCTTAATTTGTTTGATAGCTCTTGTGGACACCATGAGAGCCATGAGGCTCCTTCCATTACTGAAGCTGACTTGTTTGTTTGTATTTCTTTTTTGTGTTGGTTATTATGTGTTTTTGATCGATGGCGATGGCACCCTTTTAATAAATACATGGTTACTGGGCAGCACACAAATGGCCGGGGAGGAAGAAGAAGAGAAGTGGGCGGATACAATAACTGCAATGTAATTTAACCCAACTTGATAACACCATTTTCATACAATATACATATATAAATATTTATCACTGTTGTCATCAGTAGTGGACACAGGTCCCGGTTCCTTTCTTGTGGCCTGTCACTGGCAGAAACTTCCCTTGTTCATTGCACATTACTGCAATCAATAATGCTTTGGTTAAAATTAGTGTTTTTTTATTTTTATGAAGTCGAATATATTAAAGAAGAAGCTGGCCATCAAGAAGATGGAAACCAGCAAAATACAGCAAAATACAGGGAAGAAAACAACAGAAAACACAAAGAACAAACACACAGAACATACAAAAGGAATCAACTCCCTACCTCCCAACCAAGAATACACTAATAATTTCTCTAGAGATCCATAGCCGTGTGTGAATGAAGGAGCTACATATATAAGGATCGAATCCAACCTGCAACCTTTGCACCTTAGGAAGTTAAATTAATGTTGACAGTTAAATTAGTTAATACAGCTTGGAAAATTTCTTCTTCTTTTGAGATTGTTACTCGCATTGATCAAGTCATCAACGCACCAGGCCAATTATTCTGTTACATAGCTTTTGAAAGAAACATTGTGCAGTTTTTGAGGTAAGAAATAATAAATATTGTTCCTCAGATATATTCTTTTTATATCTCTTGTTTAAAAAATATAAAATTAATTCAATCTAAAATTATTTTTAAAAAAATTATTTTTATAACTTTGCTTTTATTTTTACAATCAAATATATTTTGTCTTCACTATTTTTTGTTCTTTTTATCCCTTATCCAGAGACAGTATCATTTGAGGTTTAATTTAGAAAAGTTTGAGTCTTGAGTTTTATAGAAATTGTCTTAAATAATGTTTATATATACGCTAGCGTTTGCTCACGTGAGAGTATTACTCAACTATTTATTAAATATTAATAGATTGTTTCAAAAGTTGAATTAATAGGAGAGGTAAAGCCATATATATATATATATATATATATATATATATATATATATATATATATATAACAAAGTAAAAAAAAATGATGGCGTGTCATTTTTACCGTGGTAAATTCGTTGGTAAACTTGTGAACACTGTTCATCATATCAATTACACAGTGAATTACCAACGGAATAAATTCCGTCGGTATTTTCCAAAGAGCTCCAGAACTGTTCACTTTCCAATTGCACTATTAATTGTTGTTTTTTACGAACAAAATCACCGACGGATTGAAAAGTCGTCGGTGTTATTTGGCGGTTTTCTGAAAAAATTCAATTAATTTAAAATTTTCATTTAAATATCACAGACAGAATCACCAACAGATTGAAAAATCATCGGTAATTGTTGGCGGTTTCTGAAAAAATTTTACGAAATTGAAAATTTAAATTAAATATTATCGATGGAATTACCGACAGAATAATTAAAAAATATTAATATTCAATTATTCGTCAGTAAATCCATCGCTAACACGCCCCAATAAAAAGCCTGAATCCCCTTATTTTACAAGAGACAGACTCATTTCTTATTATTTTTCTTCTTCTTCTTCTACTTCTTCATTATATGTAAAAAACATCAATATCTATTTCTTTCTCTTCTTTTCTCTCCTCATCTCCTTCTCTTTTTCTCCATACTCGGGTATGTCTTCTTCTTCTTTCTTCTTTTATCCTCTTAGTTTTTTTAAGTAATATGCTTTACGAAAAAAATTTCTCTCCTTAGCTTCACTTGCAACTACATTAAGGTAAGATTTTTCTTTTTTCTTCTTTTTTCATGATTTTTTTCACTATATTTGTTTTTTATTTTATTTGTAATTGTTTTTGTTCTTAATAATTGTATGAATGTTGTTGTGAGATTTTTTTTTTCATATGAGATCAATTTTTAGTTGATTTATTTATAGGATTTTTAAATTTTTAGCAATTGCAACTTTATTTTTTTTCATATGAATTTTTTTAGTTGAATTTATTTTTTCATTTTATTTATTTGTTGCAAATTTGTTTGAGTTGATTTTCTTATTCTTTTTTCCAAGCATTCTGAGTATATATTATAGAGTGTTGATTTATGTAATTTAATTATTTTATAATTTTATAAAATGAATTTTTTAAAATGTTTTTTAAAAATTACCGACGGAATTACCGATGGAATTTCTGTCGGTATATCCATCGGTAATAAAAAAATATTATTACCGACGCGTCTGTTCCGTCAGTAATAATATTTTTTTTTATTACCAACGGATTTACTGACGGATAAAAAATTACAGAGGAAAGATTCACCGAAGGAGAATTTCTGTTGGTGATTTCGTCGGTAAATTAATTACCGATAAAATATGTGTCTTATACCGATGAAAAAATTCCGTCGGTAAAACTGTTAAATCTTATAGTGGTGTGTGTGTGTGTGAAATTCCATATTATAAGCAAACTTCAAAATCGAAAAACAAATATTCTCCATGATATTTTAAGAAAAATTCAATATTGTCTATCACAAACAAAAAAGAAAAAGCGAACTAGAGGTTCATTTTTTTTTAATCCCAATACATGTGAATAGTTGTTTTCTTTTAAAAAGAAAATTAAAATTGATGGTATTTTTAGTTTATAAATAAACTTATTTTGATTATAAAATTAAAATAATTAAATTAAAATATGATGATAAATAATACAATATGCTTTAAGTTTTATTTTGATTATTAACATTTAATATATAAAAAAGCTACAATTGAAAACTCTCTAAAAGAATTGAGAAAAAATAAATCTTAATAAATCATTAAATACAGGACATTGATATATGTATGGCAATTACTATTAATTAATATTGTACTATTTATAAAAAAAATAATTGAATTAACGGAGTTATCTTTTCACTAAAATCTATTTACATTTCATAAATAAATAAATAAAGAATATGATGTGAATGAAATCTTTCATTAAGGCCTCCTAAAGTTTCGTGTGAGCATATTAGCATTAGTATAATATTAGATAATGACCAAAATGAACAATTTTTTTTTAAATATAAAAATAAAATGTTTAGGCTATGAGAGCTTTTTGTAGTTGATGGGTCAACCTTGAAACTTCCCAACCTGACTTCTTATCTAGTCTAGGTTTCAAATTAAATTGTTTAAGAGTTGTTTCAACATGAGCTCATAAAATCGACACCAACTAAATATCATGGCATTTGTTTGAGACAGCGATAAACAATAAAAAAGCAAACTGAAATAAATTACATAGCACAATTCAAAATCAATAAAATATTGAAGGATGAAATTGAAAAAAAAAAGTCAGTAACAAAATAAAGACCTGATTTCAAAGGATAAAATTTTAAAAAAATCCACTAAAAAAAATAACATTGAAACTTCCCAGCCTGACTTCTTATCTAATCTAGGTTTCAAATTAAATTGTTTGAGAGTTGTCTCAACATGATCTAATCGATTTGACAAGCTCAAAGATAATTTAGACAATTGACAAAAAACATGGTTTGACTTTAAAAAAGAACTTCAAGATTACATCATTAAGACGACGACAAATTGAATGAACTTGGATTTCATGGCCAAACCAGTGACCTAGTCATGGACTCCACCTAGTTTAATAATTTTCTTAAAACTATTTGTTATTTAATTATATGTTAATAAAAATAGTCACTCACAAAATTTAACACCAACTCAATGTCGAGATGCTTTTTTTAGATTGTGATAACACCATAAAAAAATTTAAATAAATTATGAAACTCAATTTTTAATCAAGTCAAGTTAACCTGCTAAACCTACGACTTAAGTTATGATAATAAAAATTTTTGTAATAATTTTTTATTTAATTATATGATAATAAAAATAAAAGCTCGCAAAATCGAGCACCAACCTAATATTGAGATGTTTGTTTGAGAATGTAATAACCTCATAGAAAGCAAATTTCAACAAATTATTAAGTCTAATTTCGAACCAACCCAAAATAACTCGCCAAATACATGATTCCAGTCATTAATTCCACTAGATTTAATAACCTTGGTTTTTTATGAAATAAATTTCTATTTAGTTATACAAAAAATCAGCGCTCGTAAAATCGACACCAACCAAATATCATGGCATTTATTTGAGACAGCGATAAACAATAAAAAAGCAAACTGAAATAAATTACGTAGCACAATTCAAAATCAATAAAATATTGAAGGATAAAATTGAAAAACAAAAGTCAGTAACAAAATAAAGACCTGATTTTGAAGGATAAAATTTTAAAAAAAATCCACTAAAAAAAGAAAATAAAAGGCATGTGATACTGGGTATTCCAACGTGCATGGGCCTCTAAAAAAAGCCTAGGCATGAGGGCCTGGGGCAAGCCCACGCAGTAGGGCCTCTTGTTTATTTTTTTTTCTGTATGAATAGGTGGATGACAGGTCATCTGCTCTTTGTTTATAAAAAAAAATACGAAAGACGATGTGTTGCTAGCTTTTCAAGATTTCATCCATCACAAGGTGCTAGAAAGTTAGACATCGCACTTCAAGGGATAAAAAAAATTATTTTCACCTATTTTGAATTGAAAATACCTAAAAAATACCATAAGAATCTCAATAAACTCATTTTTAGTTTAATTTATGATTTAATCAATTTAAAAATAAAAAATCAACCGGAATAAAAAACACATTCCCAAGCCCTGATCTATTTTTATTCAACACTTCAAAGAACAAAAGAAAAATCTAAATATAACTTTTCTCGTTAAATAAAATTTGTTGATGCCAAGAATAACGTCATTGATATAAAAGTTAATAACTTATAAATATTAATTTTCAGTTTATTTTTTTATAATATAATCAAACACTAAATTTTTTTCTAACTCAAACATCCAATTTTCTCAATCATTTTCTATAAAATTCACTTTCCCGCAACAAATGGATCTTAAAACTTATTCCTTTGTTCGTATGGGTTTATCAAGTTTGCTTTATCTTAAAATGGATTTTCATTTTTTTTTCCTTTTTTTTGAGTGATTTTATAATTTTTCAAAATCAACTTGAGGCGTTTTTTCTTTGTCATAAAGAGTAATCTAATGAGTTATCGAAGAAAATAATAACTTGCAAGCATTATTGCTTGATTTTAAAACTAAAGGACATACTGGAGAATAAGCTGTATATAAGAAAAATAATTGGCTAATTGTTATACTAACTAATAAAAAAGGTTTTTTGCCCTTTTTTTTAATCTTATAGTTTTTTTTTTCAATTCTTTCCTTTAATGTAGAATGTAGAGTTTTTATTTAATTTTATCTTTTAATATATGATCGATGATAAATAAGTTTTTGTATTTTCTATCATCTAATAAAATAAAAAAATATTTTAAATTAGTAGAATTCATAATTTAGATCATGAGTTTGGTAGAATGACTAATGTTAACTTGACTTATATGTTTTTTTCTTGTTACGTACCAGTTGACAAGATCATTTCGGGAAAACTTTCATGCAATTTAAATTTAAACTTAGGCTAAATGAAAAGTCAGGGTTATGATGTTTCACAAATAGTTACATGTGGCTTAAATAATTTTTATTTTTTTTATGTTTAAAGAAATTTTAATATGACCCACGACCTTAAAACTAGTTAACAAGAATTAAGTTAGTTTTTTTTTTTTAGTTTAAGTATTCGTGTAAAGAATGGCTTTAATTTATTTTTCCATATGAACAAATCACTTTACATAATTTCCTCTTCAGGAAATTCTTTGATTATGTCATTAGATAAAGTTTATTTTAGTTTATATCTTATAAATAAATAAATAAATAAATAAATGAGAACATTATAAATTTTACTGCCCTTTTATCTGTATAGATGATCTTTGATGAATTTGTCTTTAAATACAATTTTGTACCTTTATACTTTCATGGATATCTTTGATTATATGTTGTCTTTGACTAGAATTTTCATACCCATTATGCCACATGCCTGCCTAAGTTGAATTACTAATCATAACATCATTCTTTTCAGATAGTTTCAAATTAGTCAATCAATTTCGAGGCTTTTAGGTCTAAATCCTTGCACCATATATATGTCTATGGTGTAGATCCCATTATTTCCCAGTAGAAGATGCACTGTCTTGTTGAAATAGGCCGGTAGTATGAGGTTGGAGCGCCATAAGTTTCTCTTTCTCACAATCTAATGACTTTCTCTATTTTCTTTTAATTTCAGGGATTAAAATGTAACAAAAATAAGTTTTAGGATAAAATGTTTTTGACAATTAAAAAATACCTTGCACTCTTTTCTCATGGTCAAATTGGTCCCTAAATCTTTTCTTTTGCAAACACTTAAACCATTTTTTTTTTTATAAAATCAAGCATTAATTCAATGTCAAAGTATTATTTTATAAGCCACAAAAATGATTTTGTTTTGCAAAATTAAAAATTATTGTGATGTCAAAATGGTTTTTGACATCTCAATAACTTCATATAAAATAAATCAAAACAAATCACAAACGTACAATGTTAAGTAATAAATAAATAAAAATCAATAACCAAATTAAAAAGAAAACAATTAAAAGAAATTCATTACTACAATCCACGTTACACACGAAGTCTTGGTGCATGATGAATTGCCGAGTGAATTCAGCACAACCTGTAGATTTCTTTGGAATTTGAATTAACATGCATGTCACTATAGAAATATATATATCAGGTGAGGTCGTAAAAATGAAACGGTGTGGTATTTAAGGCTCGCTATTCAAGATTTATTGATAATCAAATGCATTTATAAAGGTTCTATATATGGTAATTGCATCAAGCTTCACCATAGGTTTCTTGGATTGATCCTGGATCTCTTCCACACTTTTAATAATGAGAAAAATAAAAACTTTTTGGGAATTTCAAGGGTTGATATTGAGAAAATTGAAATATAGTAATCCAAAGGGAATATTGTTGAATTTATATAAGGGCTAGATATAATTTTATTTTCTTTCTTTTTTCGTTTTCCTAGGATGGGTGAACATGTTTGCCTAATGCGAAGTGCCTGAGGGGAAACTTCCATGGGCGGGGAGGTGAAACTAATAAAGTAAGCGATGCAGTCCATTTTTTTAAGGCCACCAGCAGAAGGGATGGAAGATTATCCTTGGAATATTCCACTTAACTATCTAAATTAGCAATGATACTCAACACCAAGTAAAAACACTTGTTAAAGACAATTCTCAGAGCTAGGATCCAAGTACTCATCAATTTCGTTGATAGAGCTAGCTAGTTTAAATACATTCACTTGGGGCAATCCTCCATGCATAGGAAAACAGAGAATGCAACTACTTCAAACTTTCATGACAAATTTAAATTAAGATTAATCCTTGAAAGCTTCAGCACCAGACCAAAACGACTAAAAATAAAAACATTCTCGTATATCGTTTGCAGCCATGTACTAGAAACTCTAATTCTTCACTCCATGCAACATTCGATATGTATGTATGTATGTATGTATGTATTTAGTATGTGGGATGCATAGTGTTGAATCGAAATCAATGTACAGTTTTATTTTTAAATTTGATCTTGGAATTTAATTCTAGATTAAGACATTATATCACAGCAAACCTTTCCATGTATATTACCTTTAACATATATTGTTAGCATGCATTATATATGACGGAAAATCTAAAAAATAAAATTAAGACAAATCCTAGCTTTATGATTATGGATTTGCACGCTTGAACCTCCCTTTCTCCTTAAGGATTTGCTGTTAGAAAAAAGGTAGAAATAGAATTGTGTATTAAATATAAGTATGGATAGAAAACGGCTTAATTTAAAACTCTCCCATCCTTTCTTGTCTTAATTCCTTGCTCTTGTAGTAGTGTGACTGCCACACGGTTACAACCCCGATGCTCATCACCTTTGTATTTCATATATATCACCTCAATGTTAGCTCCTTCATTTTGCCCTTGAATTCCTCTCCAACTGTAGATGCAGCCATTTATCGTAAATCAACATGGCACAGAGATATCAGTCAGGTTTTCTATTTTTATTTTCACCACTTGATGAAAATGTCTGTTATTTGTCTCTGAGCAATGAGCACTTGAGTTTTAAGGCGACTGACATTCCAAGGCTGTGGCATATGCACATCTCAATATGTGCATAGATAGATTCATCGGACCCTTGGATAAATAGTTTGAAATTGTCACAGCTCGTAAGTAGGACAATTTTAATGCATAAAAATGAACGATGTCCTCTTTCACAGGGACAGCCAAAAGCTTTATAAATGGGCTCTTATTGGAAAGAAGGTTTCTCTCTCCCGCCAACTCCAATATGGCCAAGGTAATAATTAGATTAGAGGGTTCAGCTTTACTCTTTTAGCTCGTTTAATTAAAAAATCCATTAAGATGCTAATCATTCTATTTAGTAATTAGTCATAATCACATCTTCTTTTCTTTTTCCATTTCAGCACACCGAGAATGAATCGTGCTACTCGGTTGAGAATCCTAGCAGCCTTATCGTGGAGATGGGTGAACTAAGCCTCGAATCTCCAAATTTTGAGATGATGAATGACGACGAGGCAGCTACAAATATTGTAGAAGCAGCAGCAACCTCTAGCAAGAAGGGCATTTTCGAGAGATGGGCTAATGCATTGGTGATGGTGCCTTTCACCATCTTAACAAATCTCTTTGCTGCCTTCTGCACAGTCAATAGCAGCAACTCTTTTGGCCTCGCCCCTTTTAGTTTCCATTCACTGGTCTTCATCGTGATGCTCAATTTCTATACCTCAATCATAGGAATTGTTCTATGGCAAGTGTTTCCAATGGTGGCTAGAGGATTTCACCTAATGGCATTTCTATGCGCCTTGCTTTCACTTACCATTCTCTTTGGTGCAGTTCTTCCAATCCAACTCAATGGCGCGCCCTGGATTTGTATGGCACTTGTGGTGCTCATAGTTTTTGTCCTGCTTCTCCACAACCTCTCCCCTCATCCTTAGAAATCTTACGTCTTCAATGGAATGGATGACAAATAAGGGAACTATGAGTTAGAGGAAGAGTCAAATGTCGATTGAGTTTGAAGGTTGCTAGTTGGTTCTCGCCGAGATGTGCTGTGGCAATATATATATACTTATCCTAGTCAGACATTACCTTATGTGCTTTTAATTGATTGATTAGTACTTCGATGTCTATCAATCTTCCAACCATTCCACAAAAATAAAATAATAGTAATAATAATAATAATAATAATAATACTATCAATGAGGGAAGGAAAAAAGAAAAGAAAAAGGTTGTCGTTTATACGTGTAGTCTACAATGTATTGCTATTGCCTTTTGTCTAATTGTCTCTGCACTTTTTTTTTTTATAACGCAAAATAGTATTACGTTAGTACTAGAAGTAAATACAATAAAATAGGGATTAAAACTCTTAGTAGTTGAATTTAAATTTCAGATGAAATAAAGTGATAAAAAAATCAATACGTGAATTTTGTTAACTTGTAACAAATCATGTAAACTTCTTGATCTTCATCGGGTGAGTAATTATTTTAAATGAAGAATTTTTTTAATTTTGAGGTGAAAACATTTATAAAAAAAATAAGAAAATTTGAAATAAATTTATATATAACTTTATATACAAATTTGGATTTTGGCATAAAATCTCTTATTGTACAATTTTACGATATCGAGCATATCTCTCAATCCGATAATCGGATCGAACTGAAATCTTATCAGTTTTCTGATATATGTTCTTATCTTGAATAAAATTTCAGATCAATCAGAGTCTAGTAAGGAATTGTATGAGTGCAGATGTCAGCCAAAAATATAGACAATCACTACCAAAATTCTTATGTTTACCGACAGTATTTTCCATCGGTATTTGTATTATTATTCTGTTGGTAATTAATTTACCGACAAGATCACAAACAAAAATGCTCTGTTAATGAATCTTTTGTCGGTAATTTTTTGTCTGTCGGTAAGTCCATCGGTAATAAAAAATATTATTATTGATGAATTTAATGACAGGAAAAGTGTGCTAAAAAAAATTTACCCACTTCATTCCGTCGGTATTTCCCTCGGGAAGCTTATCATACAACCGATAAAAATACCATATGCAATTTCGTTGGTGATTATTTAAAAATATTTTTAAGAAAATCTATTTAACAAAAATAGAAAATAATTAAATAATTAAAATCTATTTAAAAATCCTATAAATAAATCAACTAAAAATTGATCTCATATGAAAAAAATCCTACAACAACATTAATACAATTATTAAGAATATAAAAATTTTAAAATAAAATAAAAAAACAAATATAATGAAAAAAAACACAAAGAAGGAAAAAAAAAGAAAAATCTTACCTTAATGTAGTTGCGAGTGAAGCTGAGATGAGAAAAAAAATATTCATAAAGTATGTTAATTAAAGAAAAACCGAGAAAAGAAAAGAGGAGAAGACATACCTGAGCATGGAGGAGAAGAGAAGGAGTTGAGGAGAGAAGAGAGAGAAGAGAAAGAAAGAAAAGGATGTTGATATTTTTTACATAAGAAGAAGAAGAAGAGGAAGAGGCCCGTGACATGACCAAAAGATTGATGTCTTCTTCTAAGTGTAGGAGTGTCAAAGTAATAAATAACCCGGCAAGATCGGGGTCGAACCACAGGGAGGTTAACTATATAAATTATAAATAATAAATGAAAAGGAATTGAAGAGAACTTTTGAGATGTGATATTAATGTAAGGACTAAACAAGGATAAAACAATTGTCAAGGTTAGAGAATCCACTAATGGTATTTCAAACAAGTATAGTATAAACTCTTTTTATTACTTGACTAGAAACCACACACAAGGGAGGTTCCAATCGGATTATAAATTGTTAACATGATTACATTAATTATCTTATTTGAGTAATGCCAATACTTGTAAATATTATCAGGTATTCATAGTGATAACTTATGTTAACAACAAATCAAGTTCCTTTCATAGCACAGGTGTCGGCTTTCCAACAAAACAAGAATAGGCGCATTTGAATTTCTAGAACTCGAGATATGGGATGAACACTCAACAGTGTCTGGGCTGCATGACAGATTCCGACTTCTCCGTTGTTGCTACCATTTGAACTCGAAAATGACATTTTTAAATCTTGGACTCTTCATGAAAGTTTTAGGCCTATCTCTTAGATTTTCATACATATAAACCAGAACTAAATCCAAGTTTTACAGCTCCAGTTATGATCCAATAACCGAATGGTGTTCTAGTTTGGACTGAACCAGCATCTCTTTTCTAAGCTTAGCCCTCTCTTTGTCTTCTCAATTTCAATAGTTAAACTCATCAATCAATCCTTTGATTTATGTGATAGGCCTGCATTTAAAATGAAAATTTATCATAAATTAAAGGTATCTTATATTATTAGACATGTTATTATAAAACATGCTCTAGTTAAGGAGTTATTGATACTTCAAGTACAAAATGATGATATAAAACCTTGATAAAAATGCACTTTTAAGTACTAATCAGCCCGTCTGTTGTGAAATGAGGGATTATAGTCTTTTTATTGGGGAATTCAACTGACAGTTTTACCGATGAATAATTAAATATTAATATTTTTAATCATTTTGTAGGTGATTTCGTCTATAATATTTAATTTAAATTTTCAATTTAATCAAAAATTTTCAGAAACCCGCCAAATAATACTGATGACTTTTCAATTTGTCGGTGATTTTATTTGTAAAGAACAATAATTAACAGTGTAATTGAGAAGTGAATAGTTCCAGAGTTCTCTAAAAAATATCGACGGAAGTCAACATGATGAACAGTGCCAGGAAGAAGTGAACAGTTTGCCAACGAGTTTACAAACAGATTTTACTAACGGTATGAATACCGTTGGTAATTATGTTGGTATAAATGACACGTCATCATGGTTTTTTACTTTGTTTTAATTCCTCTTTTTTTCCACTGTAATTTGCTCGGTATATACCGAAGGAATATTTTCATTGATAAAATTCACTACAAGTTATTGACAGAAACATTCTGTCAGTATTTCCATTTATGTTTATCAATTTTCTAGTAGTTAATGACACGTGGATTAAGTAGGGGTATTTTTTGTAAATGAATTTAAACAACCCCTACCCTTCTCTTTATGTGTTGGTTGAGTGTTCTAGCAACTCTAAAAAGAGAGAAAGAGCTTAAAATTTTCTTACATTCTTTTTCTTCTTGCTTCCATTACTTAAACCTTGGTGAGAGATCGTGCTAGTAACATAAAAGGTAAAGCTTTGTAGAGAAATTTTCACCAAAAAGTAATAATATGGGAAGAACAATGGGGGGTTATGACTTAGAGAGAGTGTATTTGGAGAGAGAAGAAAAGAGAGTTGGTGCCCTGGAAATCATATCTCTGTCATTCACCGTCTAATTGGATTGTGTTTTAGATATGTTGTGCATCTCATCACCCTCTGTAGGGATTGTGTTTATTTGTCATTTTTTGAGAGATATGATAAGCATGATATTTCTAGCGAAACCCACCTGGTCAGTCACAGTCGCTAGCTTGTTTCTCCTATCCACCGTTGGATTTGCCTGACATTTTATAGGGAGGTTTTTCTATATTTTTATTGTAGATTCTTTCGTTTTATTGATTTTTTTTTCCCGATTACATCTTTTAGCATTTGATTTGTTGGGGAGTGGACTTCTTTGTTTTTTCATGTATGATACTTTAGTTCTAATGACCTGTGTCATATGTTTTAAAAGTTATCTATCATATATTTTCAAACCAGGCCTGGGGATCAACCCGAAGCAAGTCACGAGTCAAGTTGGTTGATTTGGATGAACACGAATCAGGTGAGTTGACTCGGGTCAAGCCCTTTTTTATTTTATAAATATGTAAAAATGACATTGTTCCTCTCTAAAAAAGAAAAAAGTTTAATAGGTTTTGACTTGATCTTTCTAAGGCTAATTGGCTCGTCAGGCTATAACTCGAGTTATCAGAATTTTTTTTTTTAAACGCACTTGTGGCGCTAAAACATTTTATGATAAATTAGCATGGATTCGCAACATAGCATGGGCCCCTGTCCAGTATGACCTATATAATGATGTGAAGTGGATACTGAGAGAACTATTAAGAATTGTATGTTTAGATGACAATTTTTTTTATTATAGTTGTTGAGGTTTTTTTTCTTTACTGGAATAAACTTTCTTGTTGTTTTTTTTAGCAATGGTCATGGAAATTTTAATGACTTCATATTATTTTAAATATCAATCAAATTATTTTGTTCTACTAAAAATACAAGTTTTAAATAACATATAAACATTCCAATAAACAAAAATAAAAGTATAAACACTTACATAAAAATAAACTAAAAGGTCTATTCATGTTTAGCAAACATGACATCTTGTCATTTCGACCCAAAGACCATGTCATCATAAAATAGTTAGATCCATAGTTGTAAAACTCAACATAGAAATGGACTAGGGTAAGGCTCGAGTTATGGATTTGGAGGTTCACCCTAGACCAACTAAAAAAAAAAACTAAAAACAATGTTATTTTGAATAAAAAAATTCAGTGGGTTGCGGATCGAGTCTTTCTCGGGTTAACTATATTTTTTTAATAGGATCAATTCTTCTTCTATTTTTTTTCAACTCAGACCGTTCCAAGCTTTGGATCGACCAGATCGGCCCTAGTTTTATAACTGAAGATGGAACTCAATCAAAACACTTGATTAAAAGAAACTATAATATGATTTCATGTATTTGAATTGAAAAAACAAAAATAAAGATATCCAAATAAAAAAATAAGAAATTCATGAATCCATGCACACATGCTTCATTGTTTAGAAGTCTTCACACTATTTTTATGGCATTTGGATACATAGATTTCCCTTTCCCTTTTCTCAAGATAATATATCTGGTTTCTTTTTTTCCAAGTACTCTATGACAAATTTTCAAATATTAAGAAGATCTTCCAATCCATTTATTGTTAGCTTCTTATATGACATATGGCTTTTGTTTTTTTTTTTTCTTTTCCCTTTATAAATTCTTATTATGGCTCTTATACTACAAATTTAATTGTAATGCCTAGAATCTTGATTATCCCTCAAGATTAGTGATGATGTCCTAAACAATCAAGGTAATTTATATGTAAATTGAAAAGTGTCGAGGCCCTTTATCAAAGGGTAATGGTCACCTTATTCTATAATATGATGCATCAAGAAGTGAAAGTATATGTAGAAGATATACTAGCCAAATCAAAGAAAAAAAAAGATCATGTACAAGTTTTGAGAAAGTTGTTTGAGAGGTTACAAGAGTTTCAATTAAGATTGAATCATGAACAGTGTTTGTTTAGGGTAAAAACAGGAAAATTGTTGGGTTTTATGGTAAGCAGTCAAGGAATAGAAGTTGATCTAGACAAAGTAAAGGCAATCGAGGATATGTCAACGCTTAAGATAGAGAAAGAAGTAAAAAGTTTTCTTGGGCATTTGAATTACATAGACCGGTTCATATACCAACTTACAATAACTTACGAGCTTATATTCCAATTGCTTATAAAGAAAAATCCAAGGGTGTAGGATAGAGATTTCCCATCAGCTTTCAATAAGATAAAGAAGTATTTACATAACTCGTTTTTGATAGTACCCCTTGTGCCAAGATGACCTTTGATCTTGTATTTAACAGTGACGAAAACAGTTATGAGTGCGTGTTAGGCCAGCATGATCAATCTACGAGGAAAGAACAAGCCATTTATTACTTGAGTAAAAATTTTAATGATTATAAATCCTGGTACATTGTGATAAAAAGGCTATGTTGTGCTTTGGTTTGGAGTGCAAAAAGACTTGGGCAATATATGTTGTATTACACTACCTGGTTGATATCAAAATTGAATCTGCTTAAATATATCTGTGAAAAGCCTTACTTGTAAAGACGAATAGCAAGGTGGTAAGTGTTATTGGCAGAATACGATATCATCTGAAGGTTATAAAAGGTAGTGCAATTGCTGATAATTTAGCAAATAATGTTGTAGAAAACTATGATCCATTAAATTTTGATCTTTCTAATGGGGATGTGTTATCAGTTGAGGATGGTGGTTGAATGAATGAATGGTGGACCATGTACTTTGATGGAGTTGTAAACATATCAGGGAATGGGGCCGGAGCAGTAATAATATCCCTAGAAAAGAAGCAATATCTTGTTTCAATGAAGTTGTCGTTTGAGTGCACAAAAAACACAGTTGAATATGAAGCTTGTATCATCGGTCTAGAAGATGCTTTAGAGCTGAAAGTTGAGAAACTTGATGTATATGGAGATTCAATGCTAATTATCTGCCAGGTGAAAGGGAAATGCGTTATGCCATTGGCTGAGTCAATTTTTTTAATTTGAGAGTTAATTTAAAAAGAATAAAAACATGAACCAAAGGAAAAGAATTAAAAGAATAAAGACCAAAATGAAAAGAAAAAAAACATATACAGCATAAACTTGGATTGAAGGGTGAGATTAAATGCGCTATGCCATTTAATCTACCAGGTGTATATTTTCTGCCATTTTGCGCTGCCAGGTGTATATTATCTGCCATTTTTTTCATTTTGCGCTATGCCATTTAATTTGAGAGTTAAATTAAAAAGAATAAAAACATGAACCAAAGGACAAAAATCAAAAGAATAAAGACCAAAATGAAAAAAAAAACAAAAAACAAATACAACATAAACTTGGATTGAAGAGTGAGATTAAAAAAAATAAAACTTTTATAAAAAGGTCAAGGAAAAAAATACAAAATCATAGGAATAAGGATAAAATCTAAAACATCAAAACATAACTAAAAAAAAACAATTGAACATGCAGAATCATTGAACTTGTTTTTTTACATAAAAAATTCCTAGAAGTAAATTGAAAAACTTATGCACACATCTAACTAAATAAATCAATACTCATTGTGCAAAGATATGAAAAAAAAATCATCAACAATAAATAAAAATGAAACTAAAAAAACTAAAAGAAAAATATAGATCAAGATATTTAATATCTCAACACGGGTAATTTACCCTGTTGTGCTTAATAAATTTGTTTATCAAAATAAATTTATCATAAAAACCGACACAGACATAAAATTTATTGAATAAAAGAAAACAAAAAAAAATTATTATGCAAGACTGAATATATTTAAAATTTTATAAAAAATCAATATTTTTAAAACATAATCTATAGAAAATTTTAAAGAAAGCACAAATGAATCATATCAACCTCTTTAAAAATTAAACACATTCAATATCATTAAAAATAATCGCAATCTAAAAAAGGCTAAATAAGCGGGAAAATCACAAAGAAGTGGTATTAAATAAATCATATACATAGAAATTATTTTAAAAACTACATATAAAATAAGGAATTAATAAATAAAAAATGAATTTTGTTTTATATAAAAAAAAGAAGAGGCCTGGTAAGCCAGACATAGCTAGGCCTGGTATGCGAAGCTTAGTGCTTGGCCCATTAAGAAATGGCTCGCATGCAGGCCTTTATCTTAATAATAAAAAAAGAAGCTAATGGAACGGGCAACATGTCATATACCTCAATCATTTAAAAAAATGACACGTCGTCGGGAATCCCTAAAATTTGGCCACCATGGTGGCTAAAAAAATAGGATTCTATAGTTTTAGATAAATAAACTCATCTTCAACCCATTTTGATCTAACATACCTATAAAACATCCTAGGAACCTTATTAAACTACTTTATGGCTTTCAAAAATACATGACTCAAAATCAACCTGAAACCCAAGATTTTCATGAACTCAGATCTGATTCTTTAAACACTTTTAAGGTAAAAAAATAAATCTAATCTGAAATATCCTCATCATAAGAAACTATTTGACACAAAAATCAACCGTTTTGGTGGCTGAAATCATCATTAACAACTTTCTCTTTCTAAGCCAGAATCCAGCTACTCTTTCTCTCTTCTCCATCCAAAAAAGAACTGAAAATGAGAAAAACAAAGTTTGGTATCAAAATTCAATTTTTGAAAATTACATAGACATGTTACTTGAGCTCAAAAAGATGGGGGACAAAAATGAACTTTTGAAATAAATTTCAAATCCACTACTTATTATGCCCACCTTTTTCACTTTAGTCCCCTCCTTTTCAATTCAACCCCCCTCCTAAAAATATGCAATTTGGATGCTAATTCGAGTTCAAAATGGTTAAATCATGCAAAATAAAATTTGAGGACCAAATTAAAAATTAAAAAACAAACACTACTCAAATCCACAATGTTGTGTGAGGAGGTGAACAATAATAACAAAAGAACCTTTTTTAGTTTCTTTTAATTGGGTGGTGATTGAGCTATATATGTGTTTTTATTTTATTTTTTTCTCTATATGAAACTATTTCATTTTCATTTAATTTTTGCTTTGTTATTAAATAAGATTATTAAGACCTTTTAGAATAGAGAGTATATTTTTATAATATTGACAAGTATTTTTTTTTATTAGTCATTATTTTTTTTTATTGTTGTTGGCTTTTTTTTATAATCATATTATTAAATTAATCAAGTTTATTTAACCTATTTCAATGATTCGAGTTTTAAATTTTTCTTACTCCTTTAAAAGCACTATCATAATCTAAACATTTTGACTCAGCTCGTGTATAGTGTTTGATAATATAGTGTAGGTTACTTTTTAAAAATAGTTTTTAATTAAAAATATATATCAAAATAATTTTTTTATATTCTTCTTTATTTTTTTGTAACAGCACATCAAAATCATTAAAAAAACACTTTAAAAAAATTTAATAATATTGTAAACAAAAATATTTTAAAAAACAGGTTTAATATAAAAACTAACACTCACTAATAATGGTCTAAAAAAATGATCTCAGAATGTCTTTATTGCTAAAATAAATAAAAATATATACCACGTGACTAAATAATTGGTGCAACCATCTAGGTGGTGGCACAGTGGTAAGAGCTTGGGACCAAGAGGTTTGCTCCCTCTGTTGTCTCAGGTTCGAGCCCTGTGGTTGCTCATATGATGGCCACTGGAGGCTTACATGGTCGTTAACTTCAGGGCCTGTGGAATTAGTCGGGGTGCGCGCAAGCTAACCCGGACACCTACGTTAAACTAAAAAAAAATAAAATTGGTGCGATCAGATTTTAGTCGTGGATGATCATTGAAGTTATCCTGCTACTGTCGGAGCTTCTTCAATGACAAAGCTAGATTTGGGCAAGGGATGAAATTGATTAAAACAATTGTTAAAGGATAATATTGCTGACAAGAATATAGTTAGGGACGATTTTGTAGTTAACCTATTCTAGAGGACGATATCAACAGAATTTTAAAAGCCGCAAGACCCGCCAAAGCATGAGTGCCATGGTTCATGGCAGTCCACACCTCTCAATTATGGCTGTTAACAAGGCTTTTCTTCTCTTACCACGCAAGACCTTTATACAAGAAAATCCCACCTATACCCACCAACACTTTCTCCACACTCGCTCAAAACCAAACCCAACCACCCGCCAAGATCAGAACTTTTTCTCATATTTACCAAGAATGCTCGAAACAAAACTCTCTGAATCCTGGCAAACAAGCACATGCTCGAATGATTTTTTGTGGGTTTGAACCTACAACCTTTGTGTCCAATTGTTTGATTCAAATGTACATAAAATGTTTGCATTTGGACTATGCGTGCAAGGTGTTTGATAAGATGTATCTGAGGGATGTGGTTTCTTATAACTCCATTATTTCTGGATATGCTAGTTGTGGGGGAATGGATATTGCGAGAAAGTTTTTTTATGAGATGCCGGAGAGAGACGTGGTGTCGTGGAATTCAGTGATTTCCGGGTTTTTGCAGAATGGTGAGTGTCGGAAGTCAATTGATGTTTTTTTGGAGATGGGGAGGTGCGGTGTGGGTTTTGACCGAGCGAGTCTTGCTGTTGTTTTGAAAGCTTGTGGGTCTTTGGAAGAGTGTGATATGGGAATTCAGGTTCATGGACTTGTGGTGAAGTTTGGATTTGATTGTGATGTGGTCACTGGGAGTGCTTTGCTTGGTATGTATGCAAAGTGTAAGAGATTAGATGATTCACTTTCAGTTTTTAGTGAACTTCCTGAGAAGAATTGGGTTTCTTGGAGTGCAATGATTGCTGGTTGTGTTCAAAATGATCGGAATGTTGAGGGTTTAGAGTTGTTCAAGGAGATGCAAGGGGTGGGAGTTGGGGTTAGTCAATCTATCTATGCTAGTCTTTTCAGATCCTGTGCAGGATTGTCAGCATTAAGATTGGGTAAAGAGTTGCATAGCCATGCTTTAAAGAGTGCTTTTGGATCTGACATCATTGTAGGAACTGCCACTTTGGATATGTATGCAAAATGTGGCAGGATGGCAGATGCTCAAAAGGTACTTAGCTCAATGCCGAAATGTAGTTTGCAATCGTATAATGCCATTATCGTTGGGTATGCCAGAAGTGATAGAGGCTTTCAAGCTTTGAAGTCATTTCAGCTTCTGTTGAAGACTGGCCTTGGTTTTGATGAAATAACTCTATCTGGAGCATTAAATGCTTGTGCATCCATCAGAGGAGATTTGGAGGGGCGTCAAGTTCATGGATTAGCGGTAAAGAGTATTTCTATGTCAAATATTTGTGTTGCAAATGCCATCCTTGACATGTACGGTAAATGCAAGGCTCTTGCTGAAGCCTCTGATCTGTTTGATATGATGGAAAGGAGAGACGCTGTCTCTTGGAATGCAATTATCGCAGCATGTGAGCAGAATGGAAACGAAGAGGAAACACTTGCCCATTTTGCATCAATGATTCACTCAAGAATGGAACCTGATGACTTCACTTATGGCAGTGTATTGAAAGCTTGTGCTGGTCGTCAAGCTTTAAACACCGGCATGGAGATCCATACTAGAATTATAAAATCTGGAATGGGTTTTGACTCATTTGTGGGAGCTGCCCTCGTTGATATGTACTGCAAGTGTGGAATGATAGAGAAAGCGGATAAAATCCATGACAGAACAGAACAAAAGACAATGGTTTCTTGGAATGCTATTATTTCTGGATTCTCTCTGCTACAACAAAGTGAGGATGCTCACAAATTTTTTTCAAGAATGTTGGAAATGGGTGTCAACCCGGACAACTTCACTTATGCAGCAGTTCTTGATACTTGTGCAAATTTAGCTACTGTTGGTCTTGGGAAGCAAATACATGCTCAAATTATCAAGCAGGAACTGCAATCAGATGTGTACATATGCAGCACTCTTGTTGATATGTACTCAAAGTGTGGAAACATGCAAGATTCTCAGCTGATGTTTGAGAAAGCACCTAACAGGGATTTTGTAACGTGGAACGCCATGCTTTGTGGTTATGCTCATCATGGTCTTGGAGAAGAGGCATTAAAACTTTTTGAGCGCATGCAACTTGTGAATGTAAAGCCAAATCATGCAACTTTTGTTTCTGTCCTCAGAGCATGCGCACACATGGGGCTTGTTGATAAAGGGTTGCATTACTTTGATGTCATGCTGAGTGAGTACGGTTTAGATCCTCAATCTGAGCACTATTCATGTATGGTTGACATACTAGGGAGATCAGGGCGCATTGATGAGGCATTGAATCTTGTTCAAAAGATGCCTTTCGAAGCTGATGCTGTTATCTGGAGAAATCTGCTTAGTGTTTGCAAGATCCATGGGAATGTAGAGGTTGCAGAAAAAGCAACTAGGGCTCTTTTGCAATTGGATCCGCAAGACTCTTCTGCTTGCGTTCTTCTATCAAACATTTATGCTGATGCAGGAATGTGGGGTAATGTTTCGGAGATGAGAAAGATGATGAGGCATAACAAGCTGAAAAAGGAACCAGGTTGTAGCTGGATTGAATTGAAAGATGAAGTGCATGCATTTCTTGTTGGAGACAAAGGCCATCCAAGACACGAAGAGATATATGAGAAACTTGGAGTGCTAATCAGAGAGATGCAGTCAGTTGGATATATACCTGATTGTGATGTTTTGCTTGATGAGGAAGTAGAAGAACCTGCGCAGCTAGAAGAGCTAAGAACCTGCGCATACAATAGTTTAACATGTTGATGGCTGGATCTTAGAATTAAGGGTTTGAGAAGTCTTGAGGATTCAGTAAGATTGTAGGTTACGCAGTATTAACATTCTTGTTTGGTACAATATAGAGCCTACGCCAAACCTCAGATTACTATCCAGGCACATTCCTTTTTCCAATTGAGCTTCTCACCCAGGCGGGTACATGTCGCTTACTCTTGGGAAATCCTGGAAAGTGGAAACTGCGGCAGTTGAGTTATCAAAAAAAAACGTGGATCAGAAATGATGTTGGAAAACTGGCCATCAAATAGCTCCAGAATCCGGATAAAATTTGTCTCGAGTTTTTGTTGTCATTTTACAGCAATGTAAGACATCCATAAGGAGCATTTTCAAGTTGTAAAACCGTATCAAATCACTTCCCAGATTCAGAAAGGAAGACCTTCAAGATTGTACGCTGCATTCTTGTCCTCTCGATGGTGTATCATTTTGGTTATCCACAAATCTGGGAACAAAGATCTTGACATTATACCTTAGCAATTCTTTTAATCGTTTCACTGGTTGTCAAGCGATAGGATCATGTGAAAGTACTACATGCTCTGCTTGGTCATGGACCACGGTAGAAGCTGCACCTTCGCTCTCTAATAAAGTGAAAATGGACTCCTTCACTTTCTTGTTCGGTTGGGCTATCCAAGCCCGCCTGTTTGCCAGATTTATGATAGGCCGTCCCATCTCCAATGCCCGTTGATCAGAACTGCATCTATTGCTCAGTCGAGTGATCGGAATTAACCAAGTGACCACTGTTCTTTTCCAGAATTGCTTGATTTCTTCTCTAATAGAACTTATCCTTTCCTCTCTTTTTTTTCTGATTTTGGTGTGCCCTTTAGTTAAAAACAAAATATAGAGCAAGATTGGCCCTTAGTCCCAGTAAATTTCTTCCTGTAACGCACATGATTCTATTCAAAAGAAGTAAAAAAATCCAACCTTGCATGAGATTGAACCGAGCAGAGCTATTTATCATTTCCAAAGATTTTCCTCCTGATTTGTGTGTTTGTTACAGAAAATCAAGTTGCCAAAATAAAATCTTCTAGGTCATTCTTGATCTGTCTTAAAAGCTTGTGCCTAATGCTGCTCTGCTGGGCTTCTAGCACAAGAAGAAGTAGCATTGCTCTCACCAAAACGGAAGCTTCTGTGGCTGACATATTTATACTATTGCCGAAATCAGTGATATGAACATCGCCATGAAAACATGCTTAAAGCTAGGCAGTCCTGCATTTATTCTTCTCACAGTCTCAAGCTCAGATATAGAATCTGCGGATGCCACTTCAGTTTCACTAACAGGTCCACTTTTCTGGGCCTTGTCCAACTGTAAACAGAAAGGATATAAAGAAAGGAATTTAGAACATTAATCCATGACACAAGTTCTAGTAATTGCGGTGCTTGAATGGGAGTCAGATGTGTATAAAATTAGGCTCGAAGGCTAAAGAGCTTGCAATATTTCTAAACTAAATGTTCAAAGTAGGGACTTGAGTGATGTTCTTAATTGCCTGAACAGGAGTTCACATAACAAAGTAAAAAATGTTCAGACCAAGGACTTGAATGTTGTACAAAGACAACACGCCCAAAAGGCAGAACTTATTCCTTATTTAAAAAAGAAAAAAAATGGTAATTTAGTCGGTATTTAAAACTCTTGAAAGAAACAGAAGAGTTTAGATAGAGGTAAAGAAAGATTAGGTTTTCTCCGGTTGCAATGATTAATGTGAAAGCCAACTTATTCAGAATGTAACCGCTAATACCCACCTCAGGAATAGTAGCTGAGAATTTGACTAAATTTTCACCACTTCCTTTGTAATGATACTTGATATTACCAAAGGCATCTTTACCTGTCTGCTGTAACTTCACCACCAGAGTTTGGTTCTGTAGTGCTAGTGATGCTAATTGCATGTACCACAAAACGCATCAGAAAACCTTAGCAGAAATTTCTCATTAGTATCATTCCTTGTCCCATCACCCACCCCATCATATCAGAATTCAGACCAAGTCTATTGATAGCCATAATATTTATAAATATAATATTATATTTAAAAAAATACAAGATGATACACACGAAGAAAACTTAGAAGACTGTCCAAGTTGGTGGTGAATGATCAAAAAAAACAAGTGGGAAAGTTGGAGCACTAGAATATATAAGATTGGTCAAACTAGCAACTCGATTTTGATCGACAAAAATGCTCAATTGGTGAAAATATTTGTATTTGGGGTAAATAAATACAAATTTAGATGAGTAAGGACTAAAAAGGATTCTGAAAGGCTTAATTAATTTTATTGAGAACTTAATTGCAAGAAAAATCATTTTTTGGAGTCAATTCAGGTATTAATTAGAAGAAATTAAAATTTGAGGACCGAAATTAAATTTTAAAAAGTTTAATTGGTTAAATCAAGAGCTTAATTGTAAAAAAAATTAGTTTGGTAGCCAATTAAGGGTTTGAGTAAAGAAATTCAAAGCTAATGACCAAATCGTAAATGGCGCGAGATGAAAATGGTCAATTAAGGGTCTAAATGCATAAATAAAAAACCATGGACCAAGATGAAAATGGTGCTAAACTTCGGGATTGATATTTGAGTCCGACGAGTGTTAAATTGCATATAATTAAAAGTTTTGTGTCAATTAAAGGTGCATATGTCACAATTAAAAGAACATGGACTAAAATCAAATATGTCAGATCCCAAATTAAAAACCTTGATTTCTAGGGATTTAACCTAGACAACGTGTCATTCAACCTTTGTTCATCTTTTTTCTTGACAATTCGCAATGATCAGTTTGGCACCTTTCAAAAGCTCATTGTTAAGTTTTAGACTATAAAATGGCATGCAGTTCTTTTTATAAATGGATGAGGAACATCCCCTCTACAACTTTATTTTCATGAAATTGAATGTTTACATCTCAATTCTTCCATAGAAAGCCAACATCTTATCCTTAATCAATCATCACTTAATTTTTAGATTATGAGCTGATCGAGTTGACATCTTCAAGCGAGTGAATGTGGAGTTACAAACCTTCAAATTGAACAAGGTTGGATCCTAACAAAATACGTGCACCCTCTCTACTAACTTCAGGTGGTTTTCAATGATGATGACATTAGAATTGCTCTAACGAAGTCATGAAAGTAGCCAATCCAATTAGCCTTGACTGAGATATCCATTTGCACAAAACCACTTAACTTTTTCATGTGTTCGCACTTAAAAATTCCTAAAGAGTTTTGATCATAGGCTTCTTATCCTTCTCTCAAGATGAAAGGGCTGAAACACTTCACCTTGACCTCCAAGTTTGATTAAAACCACCTAAATCCAAAACCATTTATCCTGTGATAAAACTAACCTAGATTTTGTTTGTTAGAACCCTAACAAACTCATCTAAAAGCTCTGAATCATCCTATAAAAGGAGAGGTAATATGATAGGAAAAAAACACAAAAAGAAAGAAATTTGGCTAAGGTCTAAGGAATTCAATACTGAGTTCAAGAACTAACTAAAGGTTCAAAAGTTTGTCCCTAGTGGCTTTAGAGATACGAAGAAAGAAAAGCTGCAGTAGAAGTCTACTTTTATTGAAGATTTCAAGCTTAGAAGCTATACTTTTACAAATTTGAAAGTGAAGTTTATTAGACCTGCTAGATTCAAAACCTTCTATTTAATATATAGTGCAATGTTTTTTTATTTGATATGCATATGACCAAGTTTCTCAAAACAAATATAAAGAAAAATCATATTTAAAAAGAAATAAAAATATATGGTGAGTTTTAGCATTTTTTTTATATAAGAATATCTTTGCATTTATTTTTTAATATAATAATCAGTTTATTAAATTCATGAGAACCTAGCTAATATTTCAATAAGTCCCTTATTTTTTTTTAATTCACAAGAATGAATGGTCAATATTCTAGTATAAATGTTAGATCTACAGGTAGGCTGGTATTTAAATACTAGAAGTTGGTCAGAAAATTCTTAAAATTATTCTGAATATTCACCACAGTACATGAGTTGTGGAAAACTCTTTCGCCTTCCATGATAGTTAAATTCTGTCAGGACACCTACAAGAACCCTTCCCATAAGAATTTATTTGGTCTTACGAGCCTATAATAAATTCAAAATGCAAGAGTTATTTATAAGAGTAAATAAAAAATTTAGTCATAGACTGACCAACTGTTAGGAACTCATCAAAATCTTTAAATCATATGAAAACCACACAATGCAGCTTACCTCAGTTAAGGTGCGCTATGGGTGCTAATACCTTTCCTGGTCAGAATTAGTTCCTTACTCTAGAATTTCTGATAAGACCAATATACTCAGGTCTCCTAGTGACCCTGAACCAAACAACTAGCTGGCGACTCCTTGAAACCCCATGTCATTCGCCCACGTGCAACACAACTCCTATTTTGAAAATCAACTTCTTCTATATTCTCTAATTTTTTTTTTTATTTTGCCTCACTTATTCTTCAATTTTGCTTTTGTTGATGCATGGCCTACCTACTCTTTAAAGCTACTGATAACATAATCTCATCCAGCTTTGTCAAAATATATGTTCGGTCACATACCTTTCTCAATTGATTTGATACAAATATCACAAAATATGTGGAGCATCTCTCTAGTCAAAGATGCCTTATCTTGCGATTGAGAATCTTTCATGTTCTCGGTTAAAATGATTTTTCTAACATGCAATTAATAAGTTAATTTCCTGAAAGCAATATAATTAAACTGTTAATATACAAACGATATGTGATGATTTATAGGAAAATAATGTTAGCATTGTGTGCTGTTAAAGTTAGCCATGGAGTAGATTGTTTCAACATTAATCACAGTATGGTGGAGGACACTGGTGGGATAAGATGAGCATCATGGCATGAACGAAGTTGTGAGATTGTAGAATTGCAGTTTGTTCCAGGCAATAATGATCGGTAATTAAAGTATTATCTTTTGTATATATGCTGATAGTAATCCTTTTAAAAACATTCAAAATGTCAACCTAAAGTTCCGCAGAATGCCTTCATATTTTTGAGGAAGAACTTTCTATAATATAACACTAGTATACACATGTATGAATAAATTGATCCAGGCTGTACAATAGAATGCTTAAGCATATGTTCTTAATATGAAATTAATTTTCTAGCCAATATATGATTAATATGGCAGATTGTTATATAAGATAAAATTTTAGGCCATGAGCTAAAATAAATAATAATGTTAATTATTACTGAAATTAAATGCTTAATGCATGCATAATAATCCAAAATGTTAGTGTACAACATTAAAAGAAAATGCAAATCTGGACATATATAGTGACCATGCTGCATGAACATAAACAGGAACACGTCTTCATTTTTATTTTTTTTTCCATTTTCAATGCAACTTTAAAACATGTAAACAAGAATAGATTAAAAGATTATCAGTCTTGTAGTCTAAGATGGATCAAAACAGAGAGAATTGGGATTTCTTTGTGCATTCCAGGAGAAAACAATGTTAGATCTATGGTTCTTGAAACAAAACAAAACACCTAAATTTAGAAAAAAAAGAAAGAAGAAGGGAATGATTTTGGATAATATTGTAAGTTTTAATTAATTACATGAAGTTTTTGAAATGTGCAGTTAAAAAAAACAAAAAAGATTATCTTGTAGATGGTGCTAATTATATAGCGTGTTGTCAATAATTTTTAGGTTATGAAGCATGGAACCCAGGAAGAATAAAACAGGGAGGCAGATCTAGTGTATGGTTTAGAGTTTAAGAAAGAGATTTGGGTTAGGAATGGGTAATCTTTTGGATGTTTGAATGATTTGTTGAAAAAAGAAGAAGAAGAATATAAGATCTAACAATTAGAATGAGATTTGGTAAGAAAGTGAAAGTTTGAGAGGTGATGAGATTGGAAGGAGGAACAATGGAGAGAAGAGCAAAAGATGGATGAGAGAGGAGACAAGTGAAGCAATGAAAAGATTATTTTGGACAGTAGAAAATTCAACTATCTCATGTAGTGTCAGTGCACATTGTGCAACTGTGATCAGTATTCAATAAAAGCAAGTCACACATAGAGCTTGTTTGGCAGTGTTGTTGCGGGTACTTTTCAAATAATTTTTCATGCCAAAATACATGCCAATGATTTTTTTTATTTTTTAAAAATCATTTTTGATATCAGCACATCAAAACGATTCAAAACGCACAAACCATATTAAATTTTAGCAAAAAAAAAAATCAAATTTTTTGGGAATGCGGGTTGAACCACGTTTCCAAACACTCCCTATAAGTCCCATGAGTTTAAAAGTGTAACCATCTAGGTGGTGACCCAGTGGTAAAAGCTTGGGACCAAGAGGTTTGCTCCCTCTGTGGTTTCAGGTTCGAGTCCTGTAGTTGCTCATATGATGGCCACTGGAGGCTTACATGGTCATTAACTTCAGGGCCCATGGGATTAGTCGAGATGTGCGCAAGCTGGCCCGGACACCCACGTTAAACTAAAAAAACTACAAAAAAAAATGTGGTTGACATGTTAACCCAACAACACAATTTTGTGGTTTCAACTTAATGTAGTAGTGACCACAAAAACAAACAGGATATAAAGCTTCATTGCTTTTTTTTATTTTTTATTTTTATTATTTTGTGTATTTCACTATTATTAGTGAATAGATATACTTCTTATTTGTATCATATTTACTGTCTAAAAAGTGATGGGTGTGTGTATTCATGAAATATCTGGAATCTTAAAATGTAAGATATTAATTAGAATAAATCTTGTTAAAAAGAGAAATTTCAAATGATGAAAAAGGGTTTTGAGGAAACTGGTTTGCTTGGATTGGTGAGATCAAGTTTAGAAACTCATATCTCAAGCTCTGTCTTTTAAATTAAAAAGAACATAAATATATTTATGAAATATCTTGAATCTTAAAACGTAAATATTAATTAGAATAAATCTTGGTAAAAACTCTTGAATTTGAACACTGCACGTGCCACAAAAACACGACATCCTTTCTCGCACACTAGCACGTGTTACATGTGTCAAATACTTTTTTTTTTCATTCAATTTAGTTCATGATTTTCTAATATCTCTTCAATTTAGACTATAATTCTCTATTAACTTTTATATATTTTCCCTTCCTGGTTCAATTTTATCCATGATTTTCTATTAACTTTTTAATTTTATCTCAAATTTTGTTCCAACTTAGCCAAATAAAAACTCAGCTGGGGAGAGAGGAAAATACAAGAAAAGAAAGAAACAAAATGGCTTAATAGATCTCAAGTGCAGCCTGACCAAACACAATTAAAAGCAAAAATATACTTACACCTTGAAAAACTATTCTCATGCTCATTTTAAACTATTTGATTTATAGTTTCAAAATACTAAAACTTTCATGAATTGTATATAATAATAATAAAAAAAAGATGCTCAAATACATTAAAGCTCAGGCTAAATAGAAAATTCGTTAAAAATTTCAAGTTTGGATAGCTTAACCGAGTTTAATAACAATATCAATAAGTTCTCTATCATTTTGATTTTTTTTTTTTCACTAAAAAATAGTAAGTAGCATGGTAAGTAACCTACTAACTCGTAAACATTTTTAGATGGGAACAAATTATTTGAAATACTAATCCTTACTTATTGAACAATTGACAATTAATTGTTTAGACTGTTACAGGGTAATTTCTTTCTAGTTTCACACAGCACTTAAGCAAAATATATTATTTATCTACCATAAATTTGATGTATTTTGTACATTTGAAAATAAATTATGTTTAACAGTTAAAAAATTAAGAGAAAACTAAAACTAATAAAAAAATTATATTATCAATATAACAAAATTATAAATAACATGTAGAATTTGACTTGATACAAGACATAGGAAGCTATTCGATCCTTGCACGGAAACGGAAAGTAGTTTCCTTGTGAATGAGAATAAGAAACCTCATGCTATCCATGGAATATTTAAATGCTAGAGATTATTAGATAAGCATCCACGTTAGACTCCATCGGTGCATCTTATTTTTCATGTTAATCTAGCACCCTTCAAGTGAAGAAAAACTTGGCACTCTATCAACATTTTGATCTTTAGGTCGAGTTTTTTTTTTTTTTTAATTATTATTAACTTTTATATATAAAAAACAAGATTTGTTCTTAATGGGATTTTAAACGGCCATCTCTATTTAATTTTTGTATGAAAAGATTTCTCAAAATTGCTTGCCATGCAAATCAATGTCTCCATGAATGAAAGTTTAAGTGCAAAATGTTGTAAATTGTGACATGGGAAACCTTATAATTTCCTTTTCCTAACTTCTTTTAATAATTTTAGAGTGAATATGTATAAAAAAATAATCTAAATTCAATAACTTAAATTTTTTCTAAATATATCTTTTCAAGTGAAAACTTTAAATTTGTATATGTTCAAATTATTTTGTATTTAATTTTTATAAAATAAATAAAAATAATAAAATTCAAATATATAATCATTAATATTATATCAAAAAATTATACCAACTCAATAATTTAAATTCCTCCCTCAGATATACACTAAACTTGCAAGTTATGGGATGGGATCAATACTAAAAGTCAAGCATCGCCACTCATAGCCCATCTGCTTCTTCTTATGTCAGAATTTCTTGCACCATAATTCCCTTTCTTTAACGTGTCCCCGCGTCGAAGTGAAAATGGTTATTTGATGGTGAAACTAGGGGGACCATTACTTGCATTATCATGACTTTTCTTGGGCTATTGGGCTCAGGGACCCACACCCTTCACCATCACAACCCACAATTTCTCTCGTGACGCAGACACAAGAACATGTGAAAATGTGATGAAGATTCAATTCATGACTCCTGAGCTTTTGCTAGAACAGCCTCAAAATTGTAATTTAGCTTTTGTTTTTTTATATATATATATATTACCATGGTGATTGGATTAGCTTACATATACCTTAACTAATCATTAAAAACCTGAAGTTAATAATTATATAAATTTTTAATAACTTTAAAATTTATAAAACTTGAACGAATAATTTTTAATAAATAAATTCAAAACCTAGCTCCATACATTAATTTTAGCTTTTGTTTTATAATAAACTAATCTTAGATCTGTCTCATTAATCAGTAAACTGCTTATGTGTGAAGCTAATGCTTCATATTTAAAGAGAACATGCCAGTAAATTGCTTGGTCTGGATTCATAGTGTATCACAATCACGAATTTCCTCCTAGTTGGCGCAACCATAGCCTCATGTTTATTATAGAATAATAATGAGTAATCATGATTAGTAAGCCTTCCATGTTTTTAATGTAGTCTTATTCATGGTGATTAAGGCCTGCCCATGATGAAGAAGACAGAATTAACTAGTGGGTTGGGGGAAAATTAGTCTCCTAATTGATTATTATAAATAGACATAATCGCCAACTTGGACACTACTTTATTATAATAATTTTTAGCTCCCTTGTGAGAACTGTCGCTTCAATGATGACAAAACTACGCGAAAAACGTGGCTTCCTTGGATCCATCTCCATTATTACATTTATGAGTAGATGTACTTTATATAATTTTTTTTTCTCTTAAACTTGGGTTTAAAAGGGTTAAAATTAAGGTCATAATTTATGTTCCGGTTTTGAGCGGGGTAATGTTTATTTTTAAAATATTTTTTATTTAAAAATATATTAAAATAATTTTTTATTTTTAAAAAATTATTTTTGACATCAACACATTAAAATAATCTAAAAACATTAAAAAATATTAATTTTAAACAAATAAAAAAAATAAAAATTTAATTTTTTTCAAAAACATTTTTAAAACACAAAAATAAATAAAACTTAATATTTTTAGACTTGTGGGGTCTGGATTGTTTTCATATCCAATTTTTGTTGGTTCAGTTACATATTGAACCCAAGTACTTGTAGGGTATGGTGAAATGACAGACTTAACATTTTTAGGTTTAGCTACAAGCTAAGCCTAAATACATATGGATTTCACAAGATGTCAGACTCAATATCTTCGGATTCAGTTATATATTAAACCTAGTTATATATAATTTTCACAAATTATCAGATTTAATATCTTTAAATGACGAGTTGTCAAATGTAATATTATTAGATTTAACTATGTATTGAGTTCAATTATATATAATCTCGTGAGATGTCAATTTTAATATCCATACATGTGAATCTAGTAAAATGAGAGATTCAAAATCTTTGAGTTTATTTACTAGTAAAGTCTTAAGTATTTATGGATATCACGAGCTGGAAAACAATATAATTGGTAGAGCTACAACTAGTGAAGGATCAGACGTCTGGAAATAAGATAATGTGGATGTCAATCAGCAAGCAAATCTCCCATCTATTAGCTTTCTATTCACCTCTTTGAAGGAGATGAGGCTCTATGCCTCTTTATGTCATTTCATTGCCAATTTGGATTTTTCTAAGTTCTTGGTCTCGGGATGCTACCCTTCTGCTTCCTTTACATAATTTGTTTTCTGATAGGTTATTTTTGAAGATTTTGGTCAGAAATATATAATACCCCCTCCCTTAATAATGATTTGGATTAAAAAAGTTTCTTGTTTTTTTAACCACCAAATTGGAAAATAATCCAAGTCTGTTTCTATTTTTTAATTTTAATTGGACTTACACAGAAATTTAAATATCATACAAAATCTACCTCTATCAATATAAATCCAAACATAATGAGCAACTAAATTATTCATCAAGAATAAAATCACATAAAATTGCTCATAATTGCCTGCTAGATCCTTCTTTCTTTCAAAGAATGGATTTCTAAAATCTATTTTCAGTAGAAATAGTCAAACACTTAAGATTTGAGATTTTATAGATTTCAACATTCATTTTATATATATATATATATATATATATATATATATATATTGTTTTGAATTTTTTTTTAAATAACCTAGATTAATACCAGATTAATCCTCTAATTCATAACGGAAACCTTGGGGTTGGGTCAATCCACGACATAAGCTTTGAACAAGGTGGACTCTGATCGGTTCTTATAACTATTATATTCTTTATATATAGCCATCGTCATTTTTCTCGTTTTGAGTAAATGGGTGTATTTCTTCATTACCAGACAGACAAGACCGTGCATACATACGACAAGCTCTCTTTCTTCTGATTGATTATTTCATTCCTTTATAAATCAAAGACAAGACATCAACAATGACATCTATCTCTTTGTAAAAACTCAACAGCCCTTTTATCTTCTTACATTTGGCTCCTTTGTTTCCGTCAAATTCTTGATTTTTAAATCCCTCAATCTTGATTTCTTTCTCTTCTGGGTCTTCAATAGTTGTTGCTTTGCCTCTGTAAATTGATTGGTTTGGTATTTATATATGGTCACTTCTGAGATTTTTGTTTTAATAACTAAGATCCTAGCTTTTGATGACTGTGAATATTTAGTTGTTTTTATAGCTTAAAAATTCGAGGTTTTGTTATCTGGGTTGTTTTGTAACTGGTTTAGTATCGTTTCGAGGGATAAAAAATATTTCTGAAAGGTTTTTAAAGCTGGGCTTGCAAATTGTACTATTGAGGGCTATTGGGTTTTATAGTTGATCCTGATAAGCTCATTTGAAATCCGAAGCACTGAGTTCCTATTTGGATTCCTACAAAAGTACACAGGTCAGGATTCTTTTACTTTGCTAATTACTTGAATCTAATATTCAAGCTTCATTTATTGTGCAGTTTTGAAGGCGATTTTTTTTTCTCCTTTTTAATGTCACAGATATCCTTGTAGCAGACAGTAGGAGGGTAATCTGCTTTGTAGATTTTGTGTAAAGTTTGAAAATTGTGATTGGAGAAACCAGTTAAAGATAATAGAAAGATGACAACTGGAAATATTGCTTCGAAGAAGGAGAGGAAATCAAGGAGGAACAAGCCAGTAGATGAGAATGCTCCCTTGTTGCCTAAAAGGCAAGAGGATGTTGGTTTTGATGAGTTTAATGGAGCTTCCTTTACTGGGGCTGTGTTCAATTTATCAACTACAATAGTTGGTGCAGGAATCATGGCTTTGCCTGCCACCATGAAAGTGTTAGGCCTTGTTCTTGGGGTTTCCTTGATCATCTTCATGGCTTTCTTGGCAGAGGCTTCAATTGAGATGTTGCTAAGGTTTAGCAGGGCAGGGAAGTGTGCTTCTTATGGGGGACTTATGGGGGATGCCTTTGGAAAGACTGGAAGGATTATGTTGCAAGTTGCTGTTTTAATCAATAACGTTGGTGTACTCATTGTTTACATGATTATTATTGGTACGATCTCTTTCCATTATCTGTCATGTGTCATGTGTATGTTAATTTATTGCTATATTTCTATGCTTTTATTACCTGCCTATATGTTCTTGTGAAGTTATACATAGTTAATGGATTTTTTTATATTATAATTTTTATGTTTTTGTGGTTCTCATTTCTACTCCAGTTGGATCATGCTTAATAGTAGTTGAAAGACCTGAAATTTGTTCTGTGTTTGCTTAACTGAAGGTGATGTGCTGTCTGGAACATCTTCAAGTGGATCTCACCATGCAGGTGTTCTTGAAGGTTGGTTCGGAGAACACTGGTGGAATGCGCGAACCTTTGTTCTTCTTGTCACAACACTTTTTGTATTTTCTCCACTGGCTTGCTTTAAGCGAATTGGTAAGTTGTCTTGACTTGGCCAGAAAGAGTTAATATTTAGCTGCTTTCTCATTTTTTCATGTGCATCCCCATCGAGTCAAAAGGGAAAAAGAAAGCAGATTTAGCAATTGTTGATACCGAACTGTGTTATATTTACAGTATTTTTGGCACCTTGCACAGATTCTGGTGATTTGGAGTGCTGGCCTGATGGCTACTTTACTAGTAGGACTTTTTTTTCCTCTTCTTAGCAAAAAAGCAATTATTTGCAGGAAACTTTCCATGTATCAAGAGCTTCAGGAAGACCATGAGTTGTAAAATGGATGAAAACTTGCTTTTGCTCTTTTTCAAAATTCCTTTTTTTTGCTAAAAGGGTTAATATTGATACTTTCCATTCTAGCTATTTTTTCTTACTTGTGAACCATGCTTGATATGAATGCTTTTAACATCCATATAGCATATGTTATTTATTCACTTGTTCTGCTATTTCGCTCTCTTTGCTATGTGAACTCCTAAAATCATATCTTTTCCAGCCCAATGTAATCCTATACTAGCTTTTAGCTGCTTGTAATAATTACATCATTATTTTACCATTTTATGTTTGGTTCTTCAATAGGGAGAATGATTATGCCATGTATCTTTGCAGATTCTTTAAGTTATACATCTGCCTTATCAGTCGCGCTGGCAGTTGTATTTCTTATCATCACTGTGGGGATCACAATTGTCAAGTTGATAAATGGAAGTATAGCAATGCCCAGATTGATGCCCGATGTAACAGACATGACATCCTTCTGGAAACTCTTCACTACAGTCCCTGTTCTTGTCACTGCATATATCTGCCATTACAATGGTATGCGATACTAATTTACCTGTGAGCTGGATTTTAACCCTGTTCTTGTTAAAATTGATGATTGATAAAAATAGGACATAGGTTGATGAATATGTAGGCAGTAGTAACCATCTTAAGGACTGGTTGCAGAATCCTTCAAAAAAACAAAATCAAAGATGCATAATTTCTCTATTTTAAGCAGCATATTTTAGTACAACGAAAATAGGTCGCCTTGTTTTTATTTAACCACCATTGTGGACCAGTATGCTGGTCGATTCTTTTAACCCTTATAGTCTGAATTTCTGAATCTGAATGATGTCTTGAAATATTTGGATTGTTTGCCTGTTCATGAACTAAGCATCTTTACATATAAATCTATTCAAATAACCTTCTTAGTTTACTCATGGTAATGTAATTAAGATTGTAATTCCTGTTCTTATGGTTGGGTATAGATCTATGAATATCTGACCTGAATCTAAACCAGTGATTAATAAGTACTGATCATTGTGTACATCATTTCCAGTTCACAGCATAGATAATGAACTTGAAGACTCTACTCAGATAAAACCAGTTGTGCGAACAGCACTTGCCTTATGCTCATCTGTGTACATGATGACAAGCATCTTTGGGTTCCTTCTATTTGGCGATGCAACTCTTGATGATGTGCTTGCCAACTTTGACACCAACCTTGGCATTCCTTACAGTTCTCTGCTTAATGATGCTGTTCGTGTTAGTTATGCTGCTCATCTTATGCTAGTATTTCCAATTGTCTTCTTTCCATTAAGACTCAACTTGGATGGCCTCCTCTTTCCCTCAGCTCAACCTTTTCATCAGGCAAACACGAGGTTTGCATTAGTCACCATTGGGCTTATTGCTATAATCTTCTTGGGTGCAAATTTCATTCCAAGCATCTGGGATGCTTTCCAATTCACTGGAGCAACTGCTGCAGTTTGCCTTGGTTTCATTTTTCCTGCTTCCATCACTCTCAGGTGAGTTCTTTACTTGAATTTGCAAGTTCAGCAACCATCCTTTTCTTTTTGAAATATTTTTTTAATGCATTGTTATAATTTGTATGTTGTAATTTGTAGAAATACCATTTAGGCTAGACATTGGCAATTGTTTAATCAGTAACTCTTATCTAAGTGATAATGGTAGGTTTAAAAAATTATGAAGAAAAACTTGCTGGCTGGTGATTCCCTGTGAAATAAAATAAACTGACTGTTGGACAACCTGTGATAAATGCCATATGTCGGCTCATACTTCCTAAACAAAAGGCCAGCGTTGCAATAATCTCTTTTTTCCTATTTACTCAAATATTTTGCTTGTGTTCATCTAGACATCATGTCCAAAACCTTAGAGCAGTGTACCCGACATTATTGTGTCATGGAGCGAGCACTTGGTTGGAGTAGCTTTCTCTTTGAACTCATACACCATATAAACTATAAACCACCTGTAAGAAAACATTCTATGAATCGTTCTTGGTATCTCTCCCAAAAACTTAAGCTTCTGGTCAAGAAGTTCTTTGACATTCCCAACCAATAAAAGCCACATTAATGGTCACAGGCAAGAATGTCTTGCCTTCATTTACTCCAATCAAAGATTCCAATCTTTAAGTGCTTTTGCAGTCATCAAAAGAACCCACTTAGTAGCTTTCAGCAACATGTCCGTCTGTTCTCTTTAAGTCGATGCTTGCAACCACAAGCTTAATAATTTTTTTTGATGTCAGTGTGAGATTATGGTCATAAAATGCAGCTCAGAATTAGGGGTTTTTTGGGAGTCCGAGAATTTTCAACTTTCATTTCAATTTTTCCTAGACCCCAAATCTCTTACAGAATAAAAATCTTTTCATTCATACTTCAAAGCATCATTATGTGGCATGGCAGCTTGCTATATTTAAGCATGGTTTAATAATAAGAATGGGTTGTGGATATTGAACTGCTTTGGATTCTTTTATTGAAATTGTGACAAGAACTATAACCATTATAACCACAGGGTCCTACAGATTTTAATAGCATGTTCTAGAAATGACAGAAAAAAAAGTACAATAGATTCTTGCTTGATATTCTGCGGCATTTGAGGGGAGATCAAATTTTAAATTTTGAGCCTTACCACATGCTGGAAGTGGTTTTATAGCCCCGGGTTTTTGAACTCTTGCGAGGATCTCGATCTCTCGCATGCTTGCATGATCTTTTGAATATGGACATTAAGTAGCTGCGGCAGAGCAATGATAGAGAGGATGTATTTTCCCATTATTGTTTGATTTCTCTCGAGCGTTATCATTGTTCTGTAATTTTGGAATACTGCCTAACCAATTTATTTAATCTATTGTCTTGCCTTGTTTCAGGGATCGCCACAATATAGCTTCAAAGAGAGACAAGATCTTATGTATTTTTATGATTGCGCTTGCCGTCTTCTCCAATGGGGTGGCCATATACAGTGATGCCTATGCCTTGATAAAAAAGAACCCGTCGCCTCGTGAATGAGCTGCCTTGCTGCTATTCAACGTTGGTGAATGGACTCGAATAGATATATTTTTCCATGTAAGATGCCTGATTGGCCGAAAAATCCTTTTTGGTCCCAAGTTGAAAGTGCAAGTCCTATAGCAAGATGCAACTTAGAACTTTAATAAGAACACTAGAAATCGATGTATAAAATCAATTTGCTAGAGTATCTGAGGTCCATCCTCGGAGACCCCCAATTATGTGTTTTAGTGTGCTGCTTTGTGCTTGAATTTGCTATGTTGATGAGAGTGAAACTGTAGAAATAAAGACATAATATATATTATATGAATTTGCTTTCATCTCCGAGTCTTGTCCATGGTGGACTAATAAAAAATAAAAAATTTGTCAAGGTGACAGGCTCATGTCCACAAACTCATGACACAATTGGATGCAAATATTTAAGCAATTAAGTGAAGATACGGTATATATTATACTTTAATATATTTTTTAATTGAGTTTTTTGAGCTTTAAACTTGTATTTTGAAGCCATAACTGTTTAGCCATCAAGTTAGAGTATTTTAGCTCTTTGTGATTCAAAATATTTATACAAGGTTTCTATTTAAAAGAAATATAATTTAAATATAAGGCATGCGAAGGAGTTGATTAGTGCTAATTTGACTATTTTAATATATATTTTTAAATGAGTTTTCTGAGCTAAGCCATAACTGTTTAATCATCAAAGTTGGAGTATTTTATAGATACTCTTTGTGATTCAAAATATTTATACAAGGTTTCTACTTAAAGGAGAATACAAGGCATGCGTAGGAGTTGATTAGTGCCAAATTTATTTTCTAATTTATAAACAACCTAATATAGAATCTTCTAATTTACAACACTTTTTTTCAAGCTAGCTTTAAGATATCTTCCATTGCTAGCATGCCGATCAATTAGTCAAATTGTTTTTTGTGATATCCATTTGTAAATACATTAACAACTTGCTCGATGGTTGGAAAATTTGACATGCATATCACTCCACTATCAATCTTTTCTTTAATAAAATATTTATCAATTTTCATGTGCTTTATTCCATCATAAAGAACTGGGTTATAAGCAATTGAGATAGTTGTCTTATTATCACAATATATATTTACGTGCAAGGATTTAAGAATCTTCAAGTCATCTAAAAACCTTTTAATCCAAAACTTCACAAATCACATGTTAAATTGCTCTAAACTTAGCTTCTACATTCCTCATTGCCAGAATACTTTGTGCTTTGCTTCACCAAATAACTAAATTCCCTCTAACATTGGTACAATAACTAGAATTTGATATTCTACTAGTTATAACTCCAACCCATTTTACATTTGTGTAGAATTCAACATGTAAATGTTCATGTTTCTTAAAAAATAAACTCTTTTCAAAGATCCATTTCAAATACCTCAAAATTCTATTAAAGATATCAAAGTGTTTCGTGCCAAATGAATGCATGAATTGGCTAACCATACTTACTACAAAGGACATGTACGGGCCAAATAAATTAATTTTTCTATGTGACTTTTGTATTGCTCTTGATTCATCACTTCTTCAATTTTTGCAGGCTAAAGCTTCAAGTTGGCTTTAATTGGTGTTCTAGCTGCTTTGCATCCCACAATCATATTTTCGTTGAATAACAAATATACCTTCCTTAGACTTGACAAATTTCATTCTAATAAAATATCTCAAAACACTCAAGTCTTTGATCACAAAATCCCCAGCATGTTTCTTTTTAAGTCTTTCTAGATCAACATTGTCATGACCTATCAAGATTATATCATATTATAAACAATCAAGATAACAATTTCACATTCTCTTAAATGTTTATAAAACATAATATGATCTATTTGACTTTTACAATAATCATAACATCTTACAACCTTTCTAAAGCATTCAAATCATGCTCTAAGAGACTATTTGAGGCCATATAAAGACTTTTTAGATTGCAGGCTTTATGCTTGTCAATTCCTTTATGAAACTCATATGGTATGCTCATAAAAACTTCCTCTTCCAAGTCTGCATTTAGAAAAGCATTTTTAACACCCGACTAATATAAGAACCATTTGAAATTCACTATTAAAGATAATAATACTCGAATTGAGTTTATTTTGGCTACTGGAGCAAGTGTATATTGATAGTCAATGTTATATGTTTGTGTGAAGCTTTTTTAACACAAGCCTTGCCTTGTACCTTTCTATGCTTCCATCAACTTTGCATTTAATTGTAAGCACCCATTGTCATCCTAATTTCTTTTTTTTTTTTATTGGCAAGTCAACTACTTTCTAAATGTCATTTTTATTCAAAGCATTCTTTTCTTTCATAACTAATAACTTCCAATTCGAATCATTTAAAGCTTCCTAAATATTTCTTGGAATAAACAATTGAGATATCTTATAGGTAAAAGCTCTATGAATACTAGAAAGTTTTTTAGTAAGATAAATATTTTGCAATAAGATAACTGGCACATGATCAAACTTCTTTTCTAATAGTTATAGGAATATCAAGGTTTATAGGTTCATTATTAGAAGGAAGAATACAAATAGTAATACTTGGAATATTCTCGAGACCATCACTCGAAGAATATGGTTGATCTTGTGTTAGGATGATATGGAAGTCTTTACCTTTCGTATGAGTTCTTCTTCTAGTATAAATGCAAAGCTCAGTATTTGGATCAATATGATTCTTTTGTAGTACTTATTTCCCTGTTTGCAAGACACTTACACCTGATAGTGATTGACTAGTATTTCCATTTGTTTCAATATCATGAACATCATTTGCTTGAGATTGTGATGCTAAGAAAATAGTATCGTTCATACTTGTATTAGGTAAAGGAAAATACATATGCCAAAAAATCATCATCTTTTTTTTTCCTCCCTCTAAAGATGATTTTTTTGGGTAAAATTTGTTTGATATGTGAATGAAGGTTGTGCAACTAAAAACTTTTATTGGCAAATCAGATTGTATTCATATATCAAGAAAAGATTTTTTAGGCAATCTAATGGTGTAAGAAATTTTAAACTCGAGCAAGCATCTTGTTGATCAAAATAAGATGCTGTCAAAACAACTTCACCCAATAAATATTTTAGGATATTCATGGAAAATATTATAGCACAAGCCACTTCAAGTAAATGTTTATTTTTTCTCTTAACAATTCCATTATACTAGGGAGCATAATGACATACAAACCAATGTTGAATCCCTTTTCCTTTCTGTTGGTTTTTTGGGTTAGGCCTAGTCTGCCCATGAGAGTTAGGTCTAATCTAAGAATTTAGAGGAGCTGTGAAGCAGTTGTAACTGCATCACACAGTTACTAAAAGAAGTAACTACTTCCTCTAAATTTATATATAGAGGCATAACCCACATTAAAAGGGGGATAAAAACATAAATGTTCTCTCTCTCTAATGTTTGTACTATGAAATATCTCTTTGGTTCTTATAATTGAAGTAGCACTGAAGCAATTGATCCAGGGACAAGAAAGTGAATTCTCAAATCATTAGTAAGTTTTCTTTATGTCTATATTGGTATCAGAGCCATGTTTTTTAAGATGTGGCTTTTGTTAGATTTTATATATTATATTCTATTGGTTCTCGACGTGCCTTTTAAGGTTTCTGTAATTGATAATTGTGAGCAATGACTTGGAAACTTTCTTTTAATGTCACCTCTCCCTAAGTTGGCCCCTTGACTTGGAAACTTTAATGTTATTGAAATTTTTTTAATAGCTCAAATATTTTTGATCCGAATATGATGCCTTTAATCACTAAAATCTAGAAGCTTCATGGCTAGGCCCTTGGAGATTGGTTCATAAATTTTATTGTTCCCAGGCAGAGTCATGGATTTAACAAAAAATAAAAAATAAAAAAATCTTTATTTGATGTTTTGTTAATCAAATTCAAAGTAATCCATTATTAAATGGTTAGTTATTTCAACAACAAAAAAACCACCTAGGTTTCATCATGTAACACTTTTTATGAAACTTGCAAGAAGCTTCGCCTATTTAAATTTCAAATTCTACTCTAGCTTGGATCATATAAATATTGTAGTAGGTTGTTACAACCATCAATTATGCAATTTTTTTTTCTTTAATGGAAATGTGGGCAAGGTAGAATTCTCATTATATATATAATGACACATACGTTAATTAAATATTGATTATTATATTTATTTGCTTTTGAAATATATTTTTTTGTTGTAGTGAATAAGCAACAACAAATTGATCATTTATTGGGTTATACCATGAATCATGTTCACAAAATTCAAGAGCACATTGATTATATGTATCATTGGATGAGTAGGCTAGCTATTAGTGGTGTTTATGAGTTCTACATGGAACATCCAATGTTAATCGTTCTCAATTCTCTACCTAAAGAATGGACGGTGTGACTATCGTAGGAATATAGGCTGTAATCCTTAGATTTCAACAATCTCGCTAATGAAATATTACTTGAGAGGGAACGTTAGTATACTGAAATAGGTATATGACACACTAAACGAAGCACAGGTTGTTTGGATGCTACTGCTAAATTTATTTCATGGTTCGAGTAGAATGAACTTGGAGGACATGACTTTGATAAAATAGATAATGTAATTAGAGACCCTGATTAAGTACCTGAAAAATAAACTAGTTCTGTATTTTTTTTCTCTTGTTAAGATAATTTGTTGAATTTTTTTTATTGAACTGCATATTTTTTTTATAATTTATGTTATAATTACATGATATGCATGTGTATTAAAATATCTTGATCAGTGCGGTTGGTAGTTGAAACTAATAACTATAAATTTTTTGCACTCATTTAAATTACCAATAATAATTAGACCATGCAAATGGAAATTGAGTGTTTAACATTATTTTTATTTCTATTGTATGTGTTAGATTATTATTTGTTTAATTTAGAATAGAGTGGCAATAAATGTCATTTAAATTGTACTAGATACTAATATTAGTAATTAGTGTCAATAACGCTTGATATGGTTGCATCTAAGAGTATTATTGTTGATTTGAACCATGGAGACAAACTAATTGAAAAGAATTATGATATTTGGCATTGTAAGATTGAATATCTCCTAAAAGAGCAAGAAATGCTAGAAACAATCACACAATTGGTGACTGAACCTGAGCAAGGAGACATTGCTCAACATAGGCTTGATATGGAAGCATATCAAGCCAATAAGCACAAGGATTGTAAAGCTCGCATTTTGATGTTGAGCAGAATGAAAAATGATGTAATGTTGCATTTTGAAAGGCATTGTTCAGCCCAAGCAATTGGGATGTTGTGAAGATTCAGTATGGGGGAACCTTCACTACTAGACTTCGTTAGTTAACCCTCAAATTTGATGGTTATAAAAAGTGCCAAAATCTGATGATGAAGCAGCATCTTATAATCAAGTCTAACATGATCAGTGAATTAAAGGGTATTGTGCATGAGATGATTGATGAACAACAAGTCCAAGTTGTGATCCACTCTTTGCCAAACAATTGGGAACACATATGTGTTAACTTTACCCACAATGATAACATCAAGACATTTGATAATGTTGCTCGTAATGTTGAGCTTCAAGAAGATCAACTTCACGCTGAGAAACCTGTAAACGAGGCTTTCATATTTGAGACTAAGATGTGATATAAGCACAAACATGGGATTATAAGCAGGTTGTAGTAGATATAAGTGCAAACGTGGGAAACACGATAGTAAGAAATGTAAGAATATGAATTGTTTTAATTATGATAAACCTGGTCACTTTGCTTGTGATTGCACTGAGTAAAAGGTAATTTTGAACCACAATCATCCTTCTAACTTATACGTTAGCAGTTGTTTAATGCTTATTGAATCTGTTCCTTTTTGGACTGTAGACTCAGGAGCAACCGACCACATAGCAAGGGATCAAACAACCTTTGTGGAATCTCATTGAATTTTAAAGGGAAATAGATATATATTCATGAAGAATAATGCTTTCGTTACTGTGCTTAGGATCGGTACTTGTAAACTGAATTTGCAGGGTGGTCACATACTTTATCTTTATGATGTCTACACTTTAGAAGTTTGATGAAATATAGTGTATGTTCTTGCTTTACTATAACTAGGCTTTTGTATTATGTTTGTTGGTTGTTGTGTGAAAATATATCTAGATAATATTTTTTTATGGTTCTGGTTTTGTATCAATAGTTTTATCACTACTAACAAAGAGGGTCATTAGCATCGGATGTTAGCAACAGAATAATTCAGATGCAACTTCAGCAATAGATTAATAACGGATACATATATATTAATTTTTTAAAATTAGCAACGAATTTAGCAATAGAAAATCAGATACTAAAAAATAAATTAATATATTAAGAATCAGCAACGGATTTGTCATTGCTAATATGGTTGCAATGTAAAAGATCGTTGTTGATAAAAAGAAAAGATTAGATTTTGACTTTTATACAAAAAAACAATAAACAATAATAATGTGTTAATAATTAATTGGTCCATGTATTCCTTGTAAAAAAAAAAAAACCTACAATGCAGGCAAATACCAATCTCAAGAGAAAAATTGCTTTCATTCTCTACATGAACTCTAACCCATTTGTCCCCTTCTATTCCTTCTCTAGAAACCTATCTCTGTCACTTTCATAAATTCTTCTCTTTGAATATATGCTCCCACGACGTCATTTTCCAAAAACATCACTTGTCATTTTCTTAACTTCTTCTCTAGTAAACCTGCGCTTCCAAGATTCATCTTGCTAGTAACAAACATGGTGCGACAAATTAAGATAGCAGGTATAATCAAAAACCTATATTTGAGAGATTATGTTTGTAATTTAGAGAGAATATATATTGTTTTATTAACTAATTTTATAGAATAATTTTGTAGATCTATTGCAAATTATTTGTTAAATATGGTTGTTATCACATGCTAATATTTCTAATTCTTAATATAATGTTCTTGATCTTTATGGTTCTGTGATGATTCCATTATTGCTTGGTTAAGTAGTAAGGTTTTTTCCAGGGTTTGGTTTTTTCTGTTTTGTTGGGTGTGTGTGTGTGGTTTTTCAGAGGAGAAATATGGGTAATGTGTGATAAGCCTGTAAATAAAAGTTAGATCTTGAATTTTACTCGTGTGTTGTGAAAGGTGTTTGGTTGGTTAACAATTTTTTGCTTACTACATCATTTTCACTCATGTTGTTCAGCATCAACCTCTCTCCAGTGAAAGTGTTTGTATTTAGTAGTGTTAAACAGAGTATAGTAGAGAGAGTGACATTGTTCATCATTAATTTTTTACTTTTCTCATCCTGTTTTGACCACAAAATTTGCACTTTCAACTATCCACTTTCCAGATAAATAAAGTCAAACCTTTTGTCTCTTTGATGACCACTTTTGTTCCCTTTTTTAACAGAAAACCTTGTGATTGTCATTTTCACCCCTTCATCCATGGATTAACCTGTCACCTGTCCTATTTGCATACACGTACATGAGAAAAAGGCACTAGAAGGTCATCTTCATGTCCATCTTTTCAACCCCACTTCATGATTATAGCCATTTGAATTCTAAGCATCCATGATAAGCAATGTCTTGTTTTTTTTAGCTACACATCCACTTCACATCACCAAGCTGGGAAAAGGTGATTTCTTTTTGGGGGGGTGAATGAATATTTAGAGTCAAACACATATCAGTATTGTTGTTTTATTATGAACAGAAATTTGACAAAAAAAAAAAAAACAAGAAATGTGAACTGCATGAAATTTCTTACTGCATTCCTGTTAGTGTTTCATCAATTCAATCCATGTGGCATCAAAATAATTAATTCCCAAGTTAAAGGAGGAACTTTAATCACGTGTAAGAGCATTAAATGGCTAGAATGTAAACTTGCCAACCAGAGAAAAACTAATTTGTGTTTTTATCATGAAATACAATTTAATTACATTTCTCATTAAAATAGCAATGGATTAACCAAAAAATTTGAAAAGGAAATGATGTCGGCAAGACATCAGGATATTGATAGGCCCTCCTCGTCTGCTTAATTAACTATTTTCCTTAGAAACTACCCTTAACCCACTTGATAACCAATTCTCACATTCTACTCATAACTCCTAAATACATGAAAAGTGATGATTTAAATGTAGTTTTTTTTTTTTCAATTTAAGCCAGCTAGATGTCCATGATTCTTTGACTAATCAAATAGAAACATATCTAAAGGAACTTTAACTTGTTAAATTCGACTTATGAGTTTCCCTGCAATGTTATCCTTGCTCATTGCAGGGTAATTTACCTTTTTAATTTCTTAACACTATTGTTCTTGCTCATTTTTATTTTTATTTTTTAATTTTAGATTGTTGAACCCGTCATCACATAACATTGCTTATTTGTATTTGGAGTTGTCTGACACGACCAAAAGATTGATGCCTTCTCCCAAGTGTAGGAGTGTCGAAGAAATAAATAACCCGGCAAGATCGAGGTCGAACCGCAGGGAGGTTAACTATATAATAATGATAATAATAATAAGTTGAAGAGAGCTTTGAGATGTGATATTGATATAAGGATTAAACAATGATAAAAACAATTGTCAAGGTTAGGAGATCCACTAATGGTATTTCAAACAAGTATAGTATAAACTATTATTACTCAACTGGAAACCCCACACAAAGGAGGTTCCAATCAGATTATAAATTGTTAACATGATTACATTAGTTATCTTATTCTAGTAATGCTAATACTTGTAAATGTTGTTAGGTATTCATGATTAAAACTTATGTTAACAACAAATCAAGTTCCTTTCATAGCACAGGTGTCGGTTATACCATGCGGTTTGGGCCATGAAAGTGCCAAGTATATGTTGTACCAAGGTTATACAACATAAATCTAGATTAACCATTTAACAAGCAAAGTATTAAGAGTGAACAAGATAACAAATACAAAACATGTTAATATCGAACATTAAAGTCCATGTTGAGTTTATACTATACTTATTCTTACATTATTAGTGTAACCTTTTCACCTTGACATAATAAACTTAGCTAAACATAATGAAAGAGAGAAACATAAATAAATAAGATAAGAATATAAATAAGATATAAGTTAACTAAGTAAAGGAAAGGAAATGAAAAGCATAAACAAAAGATTAATATAAACAAAACTTAAGCACTACAAAAATATAAAGAGAGAGAGAGCAAGAACATGATCTTGATCTGAAAACCAAGATGCCTAAATGCATGGCAAATGCCTCCTTTTATAAGCCAAAATTTGGAACTATTGATTTGATGACTAATTGTTGAGTGGGTGGCCATATCTTGACTTGGAGACAATCCTTATCTTCCTGTCTGAACAAAACATCATTGCTAAAGTCAAAATTTGAATAGATTGTCCCCGTGAAAGTTCTCGGAAATTGTCTCAGCTTTCCAAAAAAAAAGAATCGGTGCATTTTGACTTCTAGAACTCGAGATATTGTTTGCACATTGAACAGTGTCTAGGCTGCAGGACAGATTCTGACTTCTCCGTTGTTGCTAAGATTTGGACTTCCAAACAGCAGAATTGAGTCTTGAACTCCTATGAATGTTTTAGGCCTATGTCTTAGCTTTCTAGCCATATAAACCAAATTCAAATACAAGATCTAGAGCTCCAGATATAACCCAATGACTGAACAGTGTTCCAGTTTGGACTGAACCAGCATCTCTTTTCTAAGCTTAACCCTCTCTTTGTCTTCTCAATTTCAGTAGTTGAACTCATCAATCAATCCTTTGATTTACGTGATAGGTCTGCATTTAAGATGAACATTTAGCATAAATTAAAGGTATCTTATATTATTAGACATGTTATTATAAAATATGCTCTAGTTAAGAAGTTATTGATATTTTAAGTGCAAAATGATGATATAAAACCTTGATAAAAATGCACTTTTAAGTACTAATCATTGCCAAGTTTTTAGGTTGTGCATATTGCTCCTCCAGGTTTGTCAATCCAGCTTAAAACTTTGTTATTAATTTTGGAAGATAACTTGGTTTATAAAAAAAGTGCATGGTAATTAAATCTTGGCCTCTGTTTGCTAATAATGGTGTAATTTGTCTCTAAAGTGTTTTTTTTTACACTGGACTTATTTAAATGGCAAGTGTGATATTTACGTTATGCAATTCATCGACCATAGATTAGATAGGCATAATTTTATTTTAGTTTGTCAATATTTCGTTGTTTAATGTGACAATCTTAAGCAATAAATTATTGATGAAAAAAATATTTAATAGTTGGTTAAAAAAAATAATTGTAGCATATGTTTGCATGAAAACTTCAACACTCCACTTGATAACCAACTCTCACATTATACTCTTGACTCCTATCTACGTGAAAAGCAACAGTTTAAATGTAGGTTTTGTTTTTCAATTTAAACCAGCTAGATGTCTAGGATTCTTTAGCTAATCAAATAGAAACAAATTTGGAGGAACTTTAACTAAGGAAATTTGACTTATGAGTCTCCTTGCAATGTTATTCTTGCTCATTACAGGTTAATTTACTTTTTTAGCTTCTTAACACTATTATTCTTACTCATTTTAATTTTATTTTTCTAATTTCAGATTGTTGAACCCATCATCATCACATTACTTATTTGCATTTGGAATTGCCAAGTTTTTGGGTTGTGCATATTGATCCTTTAGGTTTGTGAATGTAGCTTAAAACTTTTTATTAATTTTGGAATTACAAAAGATCCAGATACATTAAATGATAATAATAATAATAATAATAATAATAATAATAATAATCCTTTTTCTATTTTTACTTTTGCTTCAATTCAATTACATTCGCTCATTTATTGTTATTATCTTTTCTTTTGTGCTAACGCAACAATGTCAACAAGTCTACTATACATGTCAAGCTGATAATAAATCTTCTGAATGGTGGGCTATAATTAAGACAATTGCTAGAAGTCGCTATAATGTTGACATGGGTGAATTTATTGAAGATGATAACAATATGAGATCATTTGATGTCGCTCAGTCAGATGAGATTTCTCAATCATGTCGTGTCCTTCCTACTCAAACACTTGATGATATATTTGTTGAAGCATCATATTATACAAAAATCAACCATTGTGAATTGCTTCAGTTACAGGCAAATTCGGTAGAAGTTGAAAGGGCTTCAGATGAAGAATTTGTTGATGATGTTAATGGTGATTACGATGATGATGAGCAACATGATGATGATATATTGTAAAATTTATTTTTTATTTATTGTATTTGGACTTATTTTTAAGTGATGTAAGTTATGTTTGTATTAATGGTATTAATTAAAATTAATTATTTTGTTCATTTTTATTTTCTTATTGTATTAATTAGTTCATATTCAATAATTAAAAACAATTCAGTTATATTTATTCTATAATATTGTTTATTGATGTTAATTTTTTATTCTAGTTCAGGTATCTAGCATGCCTCGACGTGGTTCTATATTAGGTTCCAGAAGTAATAGGACCTCTTCATCTAGATCAAATGACCCTTCATCTGGGCCGAATAGCTAAGCATCCATTTCTCATCAACATATTTATCATGAGTTGCATGATTGCTATAATCCTACTTGGAATGCACATCATACTCGGCAAGATTATAGGAGGAGGGATGATAATCAATCGTATGAGGGTTTTCGCTTTCAAGATTTACTTCAAACTCAATAAAGTTTCCCTCAAGATCACACATATACTTTTGGAGGATATAATGTTCATAGGGGTTATTATGATTGGAGGGGCAAAGATGTTAGGAGAGGTGAGAGAGTTTAGGAAGATAGAGGAGAACAATATGAGAGAGTAGATAGTTATAATGATGAAGATGAGGGAGATGTTGTTAATGCAAGAGGATTAGGTGATGAGGGAGATGATTGTAATGTTAGAGATTCAGAGGATTGAGATGACATCCCATCGATCCACGGTTCAACATCTTCTCCATTTCATTATGAGCAACGGGTTCAAAAGAATGGTTTTGACACACATAAGGACCCAATTACAAAAAAAAAAAAAACAGCTTCATTTATATGGAACAATAGAGTAAGTTGAAATTTATAAGGTTATGTGTTTTATAATTATTTTTTAATTTTTATTAATTTAATGAATCTTTGTCATTTTTTAAGCTTCAATAACTCATCGTGTGGGTATGAGAACGGACTTATTTTAAGGCCAAATATTATAGGACCATGGCACAATTGGGAAAATGTTGATTCAACTTATAGGGATGAACTCTTTAAAGAGTTTAAGGTATGAGATTATACATTTTATTTTAGACATAATTATATGCTGATGAAATCAACTAGCATTGTAGGAATCAACTAGCATTGTAGGACTGGGCATGTAATAGGACAATATGGCTCTTAATCTTAATATTGTATTCATTTAGTTTAAATGCATATATGTAGTTAGTTAGCATTTATTACTCTTTAATGATGAAATTGATTATCTTTCAAATTGTTTTAGTAATACTTTTATGTTGACTTATTAATTGATATTATGAGACTTGAATATATTGATAAATATAAGTATTGAGAGATTGTTTAATGAATGGGATGTGATCCAAGATGATTGGATCAAGATAGAAGTTGTAATGACATATGATAGAAGTGTTGTCGATAACTTGGTACCAATAAAAATAGAGAAAACTCTGCCGAAATTCTAAAAAAATATAAATTCCATAATTTTAGACATATTATTCAATACTTGATATTAGTAAAGAAATGTTTGAGATTTCATGACATTATATTTGAGGATGTTACATTTTTTTTTTCTATGCACACCATATCTTAGATGCAAAGAGTATTACTGTAGTAAAAAATAGTTTTTTATGGAAGTGAATACCAAAATGAAGTATGAACCTCTTGGATACAGTTAATGTAAAGAATAATTTTTTAGGAAAATGAGGACTAAAAAGAAGGAATTAAAGAAATTTCTAGCGAAAACATTAAGTTTGTTTGACCATTTCATTAATTGAAAACATAAATTAATATATAATTGTTTTTACATCTCTAACGACTTTAATTAGGTTAGAACATGTCATGTTACTATGATATAAGACAAATTAATCTTATTTTAGGAATATATTAAGAAATGGTAAGGTATATACCAAAAAAATATTATAATAATTAGAATATAAGACATTAAATTCCATTTTATAATGTAGTTAAGAAGTTTTTGTTTTAACAATATTTTTTGTTCATCTTTTTTACTACTAATTGTGTGATTGTAATTATATAGGCTAGTTAACAACTATATTGAGCTCTGTTTGTTTTTTTTTTTTGAAAAAAAAAATATATTTTCTGAGGATGATGAACCAATTGTTCGTAAGATTTGGGAAGATAAGACTAGAATTGCTTTGAACCAGCAGTTGACATGAGCTCGTGAAAGAGTTATGTCAGACAGAAATACCACAAATATTATGGATTGCATTAATAAAGGTCTAGTTTAGATACATAATGACGATTGGAATCAAATGATTAAAGAAATTTGATCCACCCCTGAATTTCAAAGGAGATCAAAATCTGCAAGAAATAATCGGCTAACTGAAACAGATGGTAAATTAAGCACTTATTCTGGAGGTACAGTGTCATTTGCATCATATCGAGCTAGCATGGTGAGGATTGTTTATATTTGTTGTAATGGACTTCAAATATTTATATTTATATTTTCTAATATTTTTTGTTTGTTGATAGCAAGAAAAAGCAGGTGTAAAAGAACCTCTATGGGATGATGTGTTTTCGGTGTTGCATCAGAGTGCCAAGCAGCCTAAAACATTCATAGATAACAAGTCTAAAAAAGTTGTTATATGTATTTTTTTATGTAATTTAATTATTATTTAAAATTAAAATGAATTTATAATTATATTTAATTTTATTGTATGAGAATTACAAAAAAGAGATGATTTCAAGATATGGAACTGCTAGGGAAAATCATCATTCATTTGATGGAGCAGCTTGGTGTGTGGCTATAGGAGTTACAAAAGGTGGAATATATGGTGCACCTTCCATGGTTAATATGAGTGCTTCATCACAATCCTACACAATGGAGTCAACACCTCCTAGCTCATCAATTCAGGCATTGGAAGAGCAAATAAAGAAAAGAGATGATCATATTTTATCACTACAATAGGAGATGACTTCAATCAAAAAATTTCTTAGTAATATAGGATACCAAGCTTGGGCATCAAATATGGACCAAGGTATGTCGGCACCTATGGCTTCATCTATGCCATCATATCTGGCTCCACAAAGGACGACACTTATGTATCCCCTGTCTAATCCAATATATTGACCTAGACCTCGACCACCATATACCGGTCCAACCTTACAATGGTCAACATTGTTTTGGTTTGTTTCCACCACTACCCCAACCACCACCTTTATGATAGAACATATTTATTAAATTGTGACTTATCTATTTTGATGTAAGTTTAACGAGATTTAGAAATTTATTATGAAATTTATTTTTATTTGACTTATTATTTTTTATAAAATAATTTCTAGTATTAATTTATGTTCTTTATATATTTATCTATAATTTTTGAAATATCCAAAAAAAATTAAAAAAAATTCAATATATGGGAAAAATAATTTAAAAAATTCATGTTTTAAAAAATAGTTATTGGACAAATCAGCAACGGATCAGCAATAAAGTTTCCATTGCTAATTAGCAATGGATCAGTAACGCAATATCTGTTGCTGATCAACAAAGGTGATTAGCAATGGAATATCCGTTACTGATTTATACAATCAGCAACCGAATTTCAGTAATGGATAATTTGTTACTAAACAAATCAACAATTGATAATCCGTTGCTAAAAAATTAGCATCTATTATTTGCATATGAAATTATCTGTTGCTAATTCCGTTGTTGAGTTTTATCAGCAACATATTTTAATATTATCTACAACGGACTAGTTAGTTGCTAATTGGCTCCTTTTTTAGTAATGTATGGTATTGGACACCATTAATGTATCTATTAAGGATGATGATTTTATTTATGTTGTTCAAAGTTCCGGCTACAGCTTATTCATTCAAACATTTATGGCACAATGAAAGTGAGGGCAAGACATGGGGCAAATTATTTCATCATATTTATAGAAGATTTCACATGATTTGGTCATGTTTATTTGATCTCACACAAGTCTGGAGCATTGAACTGCTCCATTCGATACACCAAGTTGGTGGAGAATAAATTAAGCACAATGATCAAAGCTTTGAGAACTAATTAAGGACGTGAATATCTATCTGAACAATTAAAATTTTTTTTTTGATGAAAATGGTATAACTAGACAACTAATTATTCATTATACTTCACAACAAAATGGTGTAGTAGAAAAGAGGAATAAGATCCTATTTGACATAGTTAGGTCAATGATAGCGCATGTTAACTTACCAATTTCCTTTTGGGGAGATGCATTATTGACTGCTATCTACATACTTAATCGTGTGCCCTTCAAATCGGTCTCATCCACCCCTTATGAACTAAGGAATAACAAAAAACCTAATCTAGGTTATTTGCATCCATAGAGGTGTGTAGCTTATATTCATAATAAATCTCATGAATATAGAAAACTTGGTTCTAAGGGGAATAAATTTATCTTTATAAGATATTCTGAACATTAATGGATTTATATTTATTGGTGAAAAAACTGACAGAAAAGTGATGAAGATTGAGTCGCATGATGTTGTTTTCTTAGAAAATGACTTTCCAACAAAAGGTGAGGTTAATAAAGTTTTTCAATTATATGAAATAGAAGATCTAGACAATTGCTAATAGTAGGAGTGACATTTTATCTATTCTTACACTCATGGCGTAAGATCATGAGCAATCACAACCTCAAAAAAGCATTTATGAACCAATTCCTCGTTAATTTGAGATTGAAAGGGAAATGTTCATGATTGCTCAATAAGATGATGAAGAGCCTAAAACATTCAATCAGGCTCTATTTGATCGTAAAGCAAGAGAATGGATTAAAGCTATGGAAGAAGAAATGGAATCAATAAAAACTAATCAAGTCTGGACTTGGTCGATTTACTGACAAAATGAAAGTCTATTGGAAATAAATAGGTTCTTAAAATTAAACGTAAGACGGATGGGTCAATAGAACGTTATAATGCTCGACTAGTAGCAAAAGACTACACTCAAGAAGAGGGAATTGATTATAAAGATACATTCTCACTAGTTATAAAGATTACTTTAGTTTGCCTCATTTTAGCTATAGTCACACATTTGGGCCTAGAATTATACCAAATGGACGTTTAAATTGCATTTCTCAATGGAGAACTAAGTAAGGAGATCTATATGGATCAACCTTTAGGATTCAAGTCTAAAGGACAAGAGCGCAAAGTTTGCAAGCTCAAAAGATCCATGTATGGTCTTAAGCAAGCTTCTAGACAATGGAATGTCAAGTTTCATTAAGCTATCCTTAAGAATGGTTTTACAATGATGGAAGAAGATCATTGCGTGTATTTAAAACATTTTAACAATAATTTTATAATATTGTCCTTATATGTTGATGACATCTTAATTGTAACACCCTAAACTTTTAAGGTAAAATTCACACAATCATCAAGTTAAAAATGAGAAAAAAAAATCCCAAGAAGTTTTCTTAAAAAAAAAAAATTAAGAAATAACTATTAATTAACCATCATAATTGCATTCATACATTAACATAATGTAATTTCTAAATTTCAATTCAGTACACTAATTTAAATTTCGAGTCTTAACCACACATACACACATATACGTATTGTTTTCATTGCCTTCATAATTTAATATTTTGTAATAAAAAAAATTCCAAAAAAAAGTTACCAATTTACAAGTTTTAGGTGGTTCAACATAATGGATTTCAAACACTGTTTAGTAGTTTGAGTATAAGCGAAGCTATAGAACTCGGCTTTATGCATGGTTTGTTTCTTTGGAATGCTAAAACATGGGTCTACAACTTTTATAAGATGAATAAACCTAGTTTTTCCATTTACATGCCTAAATTTACAAATTTTAGAAACCTAAAAATTTGTCCTGCTGATTCCCAGTTTTGACCTATCTTCGGTGTTTCTTCCATATTTAGTGTTTTGTCACTCCAATTTAAGCAAGGTCAATTTCATTTGAAAAGTAACATTCATGTCTACAACTTTATGAAGGAAATTATCTCAAATTTTGTCATCTTAGCATTCAAATATTAGTAGAGAAATTGAGAGACAACCTGGCCAGTTTTGATTTCTATGTTGAACAAGTATAAATTTGTTTCTCATGCATTTTTCCATCATTTTTAACCACTATAAACACAAAATACCTCCACCTATCATTATTTAACAAAGTTCTTAAACCTATACTAAGGTATTCTAAAATCTCAATTATTCAAAGAAAACACAAAATAAATTCAAGTGGCTTAATAAAAGAGCTTGTTACTTTCTATTACAAAGAAAATGAGTCAAGAGATTGAGAACTTTCTTCTTCCCCGTCCTTCCTTCTTCTAACCCTTCCCTTTAGTAATTCTCTAGGTTTTCTCAAAGTTATCTTCCTAAATCTTACTTGACATACTCATAGCTCACTTACTTTCACTTTTCTTTAGATTTAAATGATGAATTTACAAGGTTTCCTCTCAATTGTTTTTTTCTTTCTTCTTTCTTCCTCTCCTTGGCCGACCATTACTCTAAGAATTTCTATAGATTTCTTCTTATTTATAATTATGTTCTTTCCTTATTTGCATCTTACCCCCTCTTACTTTAGTTATTTGCACCCTAGTCCTTCATGTTTTCCTTAATTCTCTTTTAACCCCTTATATTTACTTCTATTTCCACATTGACCCCACCAATTTTTTGTTTAATACATTAACCCTACTACTTCTCTTTCTCTTTACTAACTCCTTACTCCTTTATTATTGTCTTCAATTTCACCCATCTCATTAAATAACTTCTCTTTTAATCCAATTAATTTATTCAATTTAATCATTTCTCCATATCAATTGTATTTTATTTTATTTTACTAAATCAAAATGAGATTAATTTATTCGAGGGTTTACATTAATAGCTGAAAATAACAAAAAGATGATTGATACTACTAAAAAGTGGTTGTGATCAAACTTTGAAATGAAAGACATGAGTGAGGCCATCTATGTTCTTAGTGTGAAAATCATAAGAGGTCGCGCTAAAAGGCTTTTGGGTTTATCTCAAGAGACTTTACATCAAAAAGATATTATAGCACTATCACATGCAAGATAGCAAACTGATGGACACCTTTGTTGATAAGAGCTTGAGCCTAAGTCATGATAAGTGTCTCAAGACTCCAGGAAAAAAAAAAGAGAAAATGTATAGAGTACCTTATGTTAGTGTCGTCGGTAGTTTGATGTATGCAATGATGTGCAAACATCTCAATATATGTTATGCCATTGAATTGGTTAGCCAATATCAATCAAACCCTAGTCAGAAACACTAGATAACAGTCAAAAGGATTCTATGATATTTGAAAGGAACTTCGAATTACATGCTATGTTATCAAGGAAAGAAAGATTTATGATTGATTGGTTACTCTGATGCTGATTTGGGAGGAGATGTCGACTAGTCCAAATCAACTTCAGGATATGTTTTCTTGCTTAATGATAGTGCAACACTATGGACAACAAGAAACAATCTTGCATAGCTTTATTTACAATGGAGGCTGAGTATGTAGCTTGTTCCACAACAACATAAGATGTTGTTTAGTTAAAGAGTTTCCTACATCACTTGAAAATTGTTAAACCTAGTGACAATTTATTGTGATAACAGTATTGCTGCAGTAGCTATGGCTAAAGATTCAAAATACCATGGAAAGACCAAACACATTAAGATGAGATATCACTACATTAGAGATGCAATTACTGAATATGATGTGATCTTAAAACATATTTCTACAATTTCTATGGTTACAGATCCACTCATAAAACGAATAGTAAGGGATGTATTTGTTAGACATGTGAGATCCCTTGGCCTATGTAGAATGTAATTGATAATATAACTAATTTTAAAGATCATATGAAGGCTTACAGTGATTAAATAATGAATAAATGTCATTAGTATATTATGTTATTTATTATTTGTTTTATGGAATATACTGAGTATTGTATAATATAATTTGTTAAAGTATGTTGATAGACTAAAATTAACTCACTCACATGAGCAATCACCTTTAGCATTTGTAAGGTGATTAGAGATAAGACTCTTTGAGTTTTAATGCTCAATAAGCGTCTTCGGCACAGTAAGAGCAATTTTAACTTAAAATAATTATTAAGAAGTCGTATTAGTTAAGATAAAGATAAGGTTCTTAAATAAAAGAATTGACATGAATGAATCCCCACCATTCCTATGTCTATTATGATTGAAGCCGAGTATGAAATTATTCATCTAACACTAATGATAGTGAGCAAATGAGATTTTCTAATTTGACATCTATATTTTTTTACGACAAGACTAAGACTCATATGGTGTATTTCCTCTAACAATGAGAGTAACGACATACACTATTTGTCTTTAGATAAGAAAAGAGTAAGGTCCACTATAGCATGTATTTCATACTACGTGTGTTAACGACAATTACAAGAATAAAGAATGGATCCCTGCTTCTTTATTATGTGAGTCTTGGAATAATAACAATTAATCACTTTGAATATGCTCATTACCTTGATTGGATAATGATTTAAGGAATGGTTACAAGAAAAACCAATTTCTCTTTTCCTCATCTTTCAAATCCTAGCTTATAAATCTTTCTCAAAACAACCCTCCAACACTAAATCACCTATCTTGATTGACTAACTAGGTTTTAATCATCCTTAGTGTTATGACATGCACAGTGTCACGTGATAGAGTTGCCTTCTAAAAATTAAAGGGGGTTTTGAGTTTAATCATAAAGTTATGATTATGGAGTTTATGAGTCACCACATAGTATTATGGTCACTATGAAACCTAATGGTTTGCGAGAGTTTGGGTAAGGGGACTAGTTGTGCAAAAGAAAGATGCATCACCCCTAATACACCTTACTTAAAGTAAGCTGCATTGCTTGTCGATTGTTTTTCTATGTCATGTTTCTATCCGTTGGTCTCATCTAAGGTTCAAGATAGATCTCCTTTCGTGAGGAAGTCTCTATCTTATTGGATAAAGTCTTAACTATTCTAAGGTCCATATTTAACATCACATTTATTTCTTACATATACTTAATTCCTAATGTTTAGAATAACAAACTAATTATTATGGGATTTTTGGTATTATGGCCAAACTCTAATGGATAATAATAAATCGGTTACGATATCCATTTCATATTTAAAACACGATAAAAATGTGATTTTATTCTTTTTAGGAAATATGCATAAAAAACATTTAGGATTTAGTTGTATGCACGAAAATAAAACATCTTTCTTTTGTTTTTTGAAAATTAAGTTGTCAAAGTTGTTTATCAAATGATAGGTAACTCCAATGTTAACATGCCATACTTGCTCCATCAAATGTTGGTTAAAGGTAATGTTAGCTCGATGATTTAGTTGAGGAAGATGATTTAGTTGAGGAAGTTATGGAAGAAACTAACTATCAAATCTCTTAAAGCACTAAGGCACAATATGACTAAGCTTATCACACAACTAACACCAAAGATTATTGTAGTTATTATTTAGACATGAATTATTTTGAAAATTACCTCTACTATAAGAGTAAGATTAGCCACGACCCTTGCCTTAAAAGTTGGAGTTATTGTCATGCCACGATATATAAAAAAAGGTTATTGTTTGGTAAAAACATTAACTAAAGGAGTAGAAAACAATAGAGCTTGTTGATGATGTTGCACATATGCCTCTCAAGTGAGAAACATGGAGTACACCTTTTCTAAAATGACATTTTTATACTTGGGTCCTAGACCTGCGAGAAGATATATGATGTTCTTATCACATTTTAGAGCTTGATTTGCCAGGGCGAGGTTGTTAAAAAGCTTATTCACATGCATGAAATAGTTTGTTACAAACAATGTAAATTTTTTAGTAGTACTAAGTTGCAAACAGGCATGGATGGCCTTGGTTTGGACTGTATAGCAAAAATAGTGTGGAGAAATGTCCAGACAGCTTGAAAAGTATTATACTGCGCTACTTGTACAAACACCTCATCATTAAGAGAAGCGGTAACACAAATGAGAATAAGATTATCTTGGGTTTCATAAAAATCAAAGTCTGGGTTAGGTTGCATAGCACTACAAAGGATTTCCTTCTAAGATATTTTAATGGTCCCACTAACATAGATAAAAACACTTTGACTCTTAAGATGAGGAAGCATGGTAGCTCTTCAATTAGGAAAGTTGGTGTAAGTAATCTTAATAATATTGATTTTAGAAAAGGATTGAAAACATGAAGAAGATTGGTAGTGTTAATGGAAATAAAGGAAGAACTAAGGGAGAAGGCTATGATGTCTGTGTAAATGAAGGAGAAAGAAGTTTAGGAAAGCGTTATTATGGCTTAAACAATGAAGAAGAATTTAGGAAAGGACGCTAGTCATCTTGACTCTGATACCATATAAAATTTTAACACACATATAGGCTGGAAGAATTTTTTGTTTTCAATAATAAAAAATGTGTATAAATTGTATGAATATATAGTACAACTATAAGTAACAGACTCCAATAAAGGTTTTATAAAAAATTCAAAATTATGCTATAATGTGTAACAAAAACAAAGATAAAGGTTTAAGATTATTTGGCCTGATTTTTAGTAATGGTAGAATCTATTACTTGATCATTAAAACTTGATTCAATACATAGTTTTTAACATCTTTGTGTGTGCCTTCCTATCATGAATCTCTAATACAGGACAATGAGATATTTGAAGAGAATAAAAGAAGCAGAAGAAAGAAAATGAAATGAGCATAAGAAAATGAGCTAAAGAAGAGAAGAGAAAAGTTAAATAAGAGAAAAAAAATAGGAGGAAAGAAATTAATTATGTAACTTTTTTAATCAATTCATCAAAACTTACTACAATGTCAAAATTACGTATAAATAAAAAAACCCTAAAATAACCAACAATTAGGCTTTTAGCCTATTAAATCAAATTGTTCAACTAAATAACATAAATAAAGCCTAATTAATAAACCAAAATAAAAATACAATGATACAGGCTTAGACGTGCTCGGCCTCCCAACCAGAGGGTAATAAGTTGGACTATCCTTCATTCTCCATTCCATACATATATATAACTTATTATGTAATTCTGGTTTCTTCATCAACTCTTTTAGGATTGGAGAAACTCGACCCCATCGAGTGTAGTTCAAGACAACTCCAATAATGCCTATAGAGATCATGATTAAGTTGTTATGATGTCTCTCTAGTAATATGTATAGTCCGACTCTAGTTGTTTTTTCCATGAACTAGGATTCATTACACCTCACATTCATTAATAAAAATAACTTATTCTTTCAAAATAGCATTACTATGTTCCTTTTATGCCAATGATAAGAGAAATGGAGTATGGGTTTCAAAAGGATCACCAAGGTAAGTTGTTGTTTTTAAATATAACGAGGTCTTTCATATTAATAATAGAGATAATATCAAAGTATGGTGGCAGTTCAAAGAAAGTATTTAACCATTTATAACACTTTGAATAGTTTAGCACTATTTGCGTGTAAACTTTGATTAGTTTCCAAAAGACATTGTCCATGTGTAATTTATATCATTAAATTATCTTCAACATTAAATGCATCATGATACTATGTAAATCACTTGAAGTTTGTATTATTCATTACTTTTTTGAATTTGTTTTATAATCTCAAGACGTAAATTATGAATTTCACATAAAATATACTCAGTTGACTCAGACATCTTAGCATAAAAGACATTAGAAGAAGACCTACATGTTTCCTAGGTTTGTAAACATGAATACTAAATGACTGGGGTGTGGAATGGAATAAACACTATTTAAAACTTGAGCGGATATGGATTGGACACAACCTAGTAAACTAGGATTATCTTTACCTTACTTGTCATGTATAAGGGATCAGGAAATTTAACATGTCGTTTAAAATCTATTACATTTTAGATGTCAAACATAGAAGATAAGGGAATAGGGAACTTAGAAGAGCATATATCTAAAAACTTTTCTAACAATATACTTAACTCCTCAAGTGATTCCATTAAGAGAATTTTTTGAAACTTTCTCTACAACTAAAGCAAACATAATAGAATTTTTCTTAACCTTCTTCTCGAACTCATCTGGACTCATAATGTTAAGTCCCTCTTCTTTCACATCATCTTTATCCAGGTCACTATACACTTTTTCACTTTAATCTTCCTTTTCACTCATATCCTTATGTTCCTTGATAACTAGGGGTTTAGTGATACAATTAACTACAATATGATTGAAACCTTGATATTTAACACTATAAACCTTTAAAATAATTCTAAACACTTCATTGATGATTCATTTGATGTTATTTTTTTCTATAAAATTAAGCACTATTAGTATTGGGTATATGGGGTGAATCACCTAACAAACAACTATTGTTCCTAAATTGAGATCTACTAGGGGTTCTACAGGAGTCCTGACATTTCATCCACCGATTCATATTAACCAACTCGTAATCTTGCACAAAGGTATAAGCTTGGTCAAGGGTAGAAACATCTCTAAACATAACTTTTGTGTAAGATCATCAATTCAAACCCTAACAAAACCTACTTAGATTCATGCCCCTTATCCTTTCTAATGGAACATTTTATTATATCTTATTAAATTGTATTATATACTCACTAACAGACTTGTTTCGTTGCCTAAAATTATTCAATTCATCTAAAAAAAATTTAATAAGATAAAAGTAGGTATTTATTTTGTAACTTATGTTTTATCTCAACCCAATCACTAATATAAAGTTTACTTTTTCTAGCCAAACAATCTTTGGCACTTTACCAGTGAGCTTTATCTTATCAAATATAACTCTTTTATTACCAAACAAGTTAGACCAATTAAAAATATATATATATGTCATGATCCATCTAGTGAAATTTCAAAATTCATGACGACCATTAAAGGTAGGAGCCTCTACCTTGTTAGGGCTCATGACTCACTTATCAGGTTATTATAGTCGGGGTAACCTAAATGGTAGTTATATTAATGGTGCTCGTGGTGAACTTGCCTAAAGTGTTTATTATTGTAATTTTTACGTGTCGTCAGGTGTCCTGTTTGAAAAATCTATAAGGACTCAACTCTTTTAGACAAATTGGTCATTTGGGTTCATATAAGTTATAGTTCTCTTTGAATGACTTTAATGATATCAATAAGGGTCGGGTCCATAATAATTGTAAACTTAAGGTTGGATATTATATGACCATGACGTAAATATATGAAACATTAGCTTGGAGATGAAATTGAGATCATGAATGGATCTAACAAATAAAAAATAAATCTAATCCTATTATTTTAATGGAGATTAATCAAGACCATAATACACCAAAAGATTGTAAGCATGCATTGCTAGATCCTTGTAATCGTTTAATTAAATAAAAATCATAACTTTTCACTAGTTTCGACGAGCTTGGTAATTAACAAAAAAAATAATAAAGTAGGTTGATAAGAAAAATATAACTAATAAAATGAAAGATGAGAGATTTTTATTATTTTTATTATTATTATTTTCTGAAAATAAAATACTATTAATGATAACTTTGAATAATAAGTGTAAAACTAGAGAAGTAAAATTTAATGAATCAAAAGGTTAAGTAATTTACTGACCAAGACACTTAAAGGTTGAGTAATTTGAATTGTTGAATTCAATCACGGATGGACCTTCTTATTTCAGCAAATTGCTAACTTGTCTATTAATGTTATTTTTTATACTTTTTTTACTCAACCTTTTTTTTATGCTTAACTTTTTTTTTAATTTTTTTACTTCATTTTTATATTAATCAACAATAATAAAGAAATTAGAAATAAAATTAGAAATATAAGAATTTTGACAGAAAACACTCTACTCAATTTCCTTGCTCATTCACGTATCTTTGATTTGTCACTAAGAAAAATTACAATATCATATCTCTCTCTTAATTTAGCATTCTTATTAACATCTCTAATCTCTCAATATGTTAAATTTTATTGTTACGACTTGATGTGGTAGTTAGTGGGTGAAATAGTGGTGTTTTGGTCGTTGGTTATTGCTACTATTTAAGGTATAAGTGGTGTTTTGGATAATGGATGTGGTTGAGATTGAAGATGATTGGTGGATGGGGCTATTATGTTTATCAAGTGTGCTAACATGATGTGGTTGTATTGATTAAAGGTGATTGAGAATGTGGTTGTTCTAATTTAAGGATTAAGAGATTAAAGGCAATTGACGATGATGGTTTTGACTAAGGTTGTTGTGTTTTATAGGTATATTTGGGTCTGAGAAGTTGTTGTGATGGATCTTTGGCGGTGTTAGGTGGTGATGTGTTGCAAGTACTGCTCTATTAGGTTGAATTGTAGTGGATAACTATTCTATTTATGGGTTGAGTGTTGTGGCCATCTATTTTAAGATGAGGTTAGTCTATGTGGTGGTTGTTGGTGTGTTACTAATGTATGATGGCTGGAATGTGGTGGTTATTCTGTTTGTGAAAAAGATGAATAGAGGGTAGGGTTTTAGGGTATAAAATGTTTAAGGGTATTTTCGGCTAGTTTTTTTTATACCATTATACTTTTCTCACGTTATTACTGATCTTACTTGGTTGATGTACTACTCTTTTTTGTTAAATCATTTGGTTGTTTGATAAATCATTTAGTTGTTGGAACAACTAAAAAGCCTTGTTTTGATACCAAAGCTGGTGTAGCACAAATAGATGTTTAAATAGAAGGAAAGAAGCAGAGGAAAGAAGAGAAAGAAAAAGCTAATAAGCATAGAAAAAAAGGAAACCAAGATAAAAAAAAAAAGTAGGATGAAGGAAATCAAGTCTTAACTTTTTCAATTGATTCATCAAAATTGAATACAATGTTAAAAATTATGAATAAATAGTAAACCCCTAAAACAACCAACAATTACGCTTTTAGCTTATTAAATTAAATTGTCCAATTAAATAACATAAATATAGCTTAATTAATAAACTCAAATAAAAATACAATAATTTAAGCTTAGACATGCTCAATCTCCCAGCCAAAGAGTGTGATGGATTGGGCTAACCTCCATCATCTTTGTCCATACACATGCAAAACTTATGACATGGATCCAGTGTCCCTATCAATCCTTGACACAACAACTTTATATGGGTCATCCCATCGTAGATATCTAATACAACACCTTTGTATAAGTTGCCTTATCATAGGTCAATCACCAAGATTTACAATAACAATAATTAACACAAACAAAAACAACACAATAGTTCTTGAACATCTTTTTACTAACAAGGAACCTCTTCATCCTTTCTTAAACAAACATGTCATGTATTGCGACCTTTTCCAACCATGATTATTCAACACAAGCATAACTTACCATTAGAAATCATTGAGCTTTGATATATTTCCTATACGACCTCTAATAAAAATCATTAGTAATCATTGGTTTTGATACCAACTGATATAGATGAAAGCGAAGGATAACATGATTTGTTATAAGTTAAAACACTTAAAGACCAAGAATAACATAACAATAAAGAGACACCCAAAATACTCAATTTTTTTTCATCCCAATCTCATTTTACAAAAGGCTATTACAACATTAATATAGAAAAAAAAACTTGAAAACCTTAGAAATACTAAATAGAAAAAATAAATTAGGAAAACTATTTTATTCAAATAGTAAAAAATAACTAGAAATGTATAACAATACAAAATAGAAAAAAATAAAATTAAATAAGAAAAATATCTATTTTAAAAAAAACTTATCCACTAGTCTTCTCGAGTTGAAATGAACTTATCCTCAAATTCAAACCTCAATAAAAAATCATCCTCCACCATAAACATCTTTTTGTGTGTGGGCCACCTTCATAACACAATATCTTTGTGTGGGTCACCCTATCATGGATCCCTAACATAATACATTTATACGGGTTACCTCATCGTGGATCTTTAACACAACACTTTTATCCGGGATATCCTATCGTCAATTCTATAACAAGATTTCTAATAACAAAAATTGATGCAAAAGGAAATAACACACTAGTTCGTGGACATTTTTTTTCCCGATAAAGGGGTGATGAATGAATCCCCCTTTACATAAACATGTCCTATTCTGTGACCTATTCCAGCCATAGTTATTCAACAACACACAACAACTAATTACTAAGAATTGTTGGGCTTTGATATACATACTCTATGATCTTTAACCAAAATCACTAGAAATTGTTAGACTTTAATACCAATTGATTCAAACAAAAGTAAAGGACAATGAGCTTTGTTACAAATTAAAACCCTTAAAGAACAATAACATCATAACATGAAAACTCCAAAAATACTTAATTTTTATTCATCTCAGTCTTAATTGATAAAATTCAATTACAACCCTTGATATAGAAAAAAAAAACTAGAAAACCCTAGTAATACTAAATATAAAAAAGAATAGAAAAAATATTCCTTTCAAATAGTAAAAAGAAAAACTAGAAATGCATGACAATTTAAATAGGAAAATAAAAATAAAAAAAATAAAATTAATTAAGAAAAATATCTATTTTTTTAAAAAAAACTTTTGCATAAACTAATGACCTTCAAAATTTCTATTCCAAATTTAATTGAAAATTCATTAATTCATTCTTATACTTTCAAGTTACCATTCAACTTATCTATAAATTACATAATTGGTGTTTGAATCCATGAAATTATAATGAAAAATCTAATAGAACCTTCCATTTATAAAATTTATCAAATTCATAAATAAAGAGCCAATACCATACCACCAAACCTATAAGTAATGACACTAATAACCTAGTTAAAATATCATCATCATGTTTTAACTATCAATATGAAGTCGACATGTGTGTGTGTAAGAAAGGTTATTTGATAATGGATGTTCTAAATAAAATAGTTTAAGTTCCATAAAAGACTTACGAGTTGTGACAACCCCAAACTTATAAATAAGTTACATTGCCACAAACATTCACAAACACCAACCTAGTTACCCAGATCCTAGAAACAAAACAAAATACACAACATTTAACTCAATTAATTAAGTTAAGCATCAAAACCTCCACCACTATACTCTTAACCACCACCACCACCATCAAAACCACATTCACAACCACCTTCATAGATAGCCACTCTCGATACTCATAAAATAAGTGCTTGGCTAGTTGTTTTTGTATCAGTAACATAAATAAAAGTGATTTTCGGTTGATTCTCACTATAGTTTTAATTTTATGTTTGCAACAAAATCAATTTCATTTTTATGTTTACAACAATAGCAAACAAAAATAACAATAATATACAAAACAAGAGCTGATAAAACGCTCAAATGTTGACTAATGTTTTCTTTATAGTTTGTATATGTTCTTTGTTCTCTCTACATTGACTCTCTCTCTTATAAATATGATACTATATAGTATAAACATAATCTAGTTTCTTATGGATATTAATTGAGAATAATGGGTATATCAATTTGTACCTTTATTGTTTCCTACGAGGGTTGTTAGGATTTTAAGAAAGGGAGTTAGCAAAGACTCTTTGTTGCAGGTCTAATTAAAATATGAAATGAACATGTTAGTTTTCTTAAATCAATTTTAATCAAAAAGAATATTTATATGTTATTTCTCATTGTTTTTATCATAACTGGTTGGTTTTTAATGAAAGATGTTATAGATTCAACATGTTCTTAATCATTTGATTTCAAAATGCCCTCCCTAGCAAATGCTCAAATAGGAATTTACAAGGAAATAATTAAATAATACAATTTATTTACATTTACCATATTAATATGCCACAGGGCAACATATGGAATTCAATTGGTAAAACAAAAAAAACCAAAACAAATCCAAGCCAACTCTTCAACTTCCATCGATCGTGCGTGATTAATATTCGAAAAGAAAAAAAAAAGAACAACATATCATTGAATACAAAAGCTTATGAACAACCTTTTTTCATTCCAAAAGAAACATTAAATGAGTTTAATTTCTATATAATTAATATTGTTAAATTATTTAAAACTATAGTTATTAGATCTAATTGAGTGTCTAAGTTGTCGGGCTAATCCTAAACCATGAGTCAATTTCAAACCGACATCTTTTTAGACAAATCTTTTTTTTTAATTTCTTAAATTTTACACGGTTAGGTCAACCAAGTCTTAGATTAACCCGTCAATGTCTAAAATGTTTTTTTTTTATATTTTTTCTTATCCCAATTCCTTAAGTTTTTTAGCTATAATATTGTGATAAAAAAGATTCTTCATGGTATCAATGAGTTCCTTATCACAATAGGGGTTTCTTTATAGTATTTTTTTTGTCTTAATGAAAAATCTTATATGTTATTTTTATTTTTGGAGAGCTTAGAGTTGGATTTTAGGTTATGGATGGATTTATTGAGGCATCAAGGGGTTTTTTAGGTGATTTTGGGTGAGTAAAGGCTTGGAAAATGAGTTTCTCGAGTCATAAGGGTCAAAGCCTTCAATTCTGGCCGTCTAGGATGGCCAGCAATCATGTTAGTAGGTGATGTGTCTTTTTTTATTACAGGCAACATGTTGTTTTCTTTTTTCTTTTATTTTTAAGGAAATAAGGAATTATACCTCAAAATTACCTTTTGCAATTGAGTTTAGATTATCAGTTTTCTTAAAAAAGAATAATTTTATTGTTGTATAATTAAAAAAAATAAAGAGCTCCTTATTTCATGAGATTAGTTATTCTAATATGCATACTTTTCTTAGTTTCCCGGCTCAATCCTTATTTAATGTTAAAGATTTTTTATATTTATTGACAAATATAATTTTCAATTTAACATTTATTAAATACACATATCAACTTTTCATTTCTAGATTAATTTTTTTATACCAACATTAAACTTTGTTCTTCTAAGAACAAATAATAGCAAAGAAGCACGAGCATAATTAAGCCATGTTTGATTTTGCAGTTGAATTGTGCTTTTAAAAAAATTTAAAATTTTTTAGTACTCTTATATTATTTAATATAATGATATAAAAATTAAATTTTAAAAATAAAAAAATATTATTTTAATATATTTTTAAAAAATAAAACACCTTGAAATAGCTTAAAGAAAACTTATTTATTCTTATTGCCCATAAACTCAATGAGAAGCCCAAACACGCCAAGTCGATAAAATCAAAACCCGACCCGCCCCGCTTAACTTACTGTTTCCATTTCCAAAACCCGTAAAAATTAAAAACACTCCTCCTCCTGGCACTTTTCACTCAATTTCCTCTCTCCGAACGGCCGTAGCCACTAACAATGACATCCACCACCATGGGCCCTCCTCCTCCAAGAAACCCCCATCCCACCACCTCAACCGAAGCTGCCTCCATCACAGAACCCGAATCCGAACCCGAATCTAAAACTTCAGTTGTCGACGAACCACAGAAAATCTCCTCAACAACAACAGCTGCAAATCCCTCCATGGCCCCGCCACCTCCCACAAACCCTATTCCCACCCCACCAGAAACTTCTACAGAGCAAGAGAAAACAAAATCAAAGGATCCGTCAGTGCCGTACACAATTCCTGAATGGAGTGGGCCACCTTGCCATAAATTCTCCCTCGAGATTCTCAAAGATGGCTCCATTATCGACCAATTCGAAGTGTAAGTCTTGTTCTGGTCTTCTTTTTTTGGTTCTAATTGTTATTAACTAATGGCAGTGTTAATGGCCTTCGTTTGTTCAGTTGTGAGAAAGGGGCTTACATGTTTGGCCGTGTGGAGCTCTGCGATTTCATTCTCGAGCACCCTACCATCTCTCGCTTCCATGCCGGTACTTGCTGTGCTATCTCTCTCTAATTCTGGAGGTTGAGAATTGTTTGATGAAATTAAGTTAGTTAACGAAGTAAATGATTCAGTTCAATTTTGCAATCAGTTTCGATCCAGGCATTAATTGAAATCGAACTACAAATTGTGATTATGCGTATTGTAGCATGTGCTATTTTTTTGGGGTTAGTAATTTTGAAACATCTGACTGTCCCATAAATGTCAAGATCAGACAGAAAAAGCCGTGAACTTGGTTGCTGACAGGAACTTTTCTGTTTCTGTTGGTATTTAGCTAACCTCCTCCACTTTTCTAGCATGTAGACTCGTGTTTCACCTAGCTGAATGCAGTTAGTAACTTGCTGTTTTTTTACAACCTGCTGCTAATTTCCCATTCCCATAGCTGCAAGCTGCAAGCTGCTCGGTGATTGTAGTCGTTATGCTTTCTCTTGGGAGACTGCTATCGGTAAAAGTATGATAAATATCTTCCTAGTAGTAGTTTTTTTTCCTTCCGGCCAAGTGCATTGTTGTTTGACATGAGGATTACGTACGCAGATGATTTTGCATCCAAAACATGCACAACATTTGTGAAGCTTATTTTCTCAGAGAATTATATTAATTTTCTTTTTGTTTGTAGTGGTGTAATGTCAGTTATTATCTCCAGCTTTCCATGTCATAGAACCTGTTCATTGAAAGATGGGTTAAGAAACTCTTATTCAATGGGACTTCAAACATAGAGTTGTCGAAAGTTTCCTTAATTGTAGATGCTGGGGTCATTATATAACAAGTTGCTTCTCTTTGCTAGTTCTCCAGTTCAAAAGAAATGGAGATGCATATCTTTATGATCTTGGCAGCACTCATGGCACCTTTGTTAACAAGAGTCAGGTAAGCATTATTTATGTTATGCTTCTTATATTTAAAATATATGCATTACTTGAAGGTCTGATGTAAGTGATACATTGATATTGTCAATGGAATTTGCGGTGTGTGGTTCATTACATGTTATCTAATATATACCCAGCTATATAAGTCATTTTTTTACACTGACACCTTCAATTTATGGTGTGTTTGAATGATATTTCTGAACTAAAGGAGTATCTGGTTGGGTACGTGGGACGTGTTCTATTCCAAGTAAACTTATTGATACCAAGGAAATCATCAAGGACTAAAATATAAGCACAAAGCAAAAGGACAGGTAGATCCAAGTTGAGTAACTTGGTGGAAATGTAATGCAATTTAAATCAGACATGAGGTCTGGTTCATGTCAACAGCAAATGTCCTGGATCCTGAGGAAGAAATTAAAAGAAAAGCGAACTAAAATGATTGTTTAGAGAAACTTTCCAAGAATTAATTGATTTTATAGCTGCTAAAGGTTATAGGTACAAAATAAATGCTAGCCTCTCCAATTTGTACAATCACAATCTAGTTTCAAGAGGCAGAAAATATATTGTAATTGGGAATCTGATTCCATTAATTACTAAAACAAAAGAAATCCTAATAAATATGAAATACACTGCATTGATCTACTACATTGGATAACCTAAACACTAGTGCCTTATTGGAGACGGATTCCTACACTAAGCAAACATTAATAGCAGCCAACCAACATTTTTTCCATGTTAACACAGTCTTGCAGTCAGAAGAATTTTTTCTTGTCATGTCTGATCAGATCTAGAATCTTCCAGAGGAAAAAATCCTTCCTTGATAGGAAAATCTGAGTCTAATTCGCCTCACCATCATCCATCTGATCGACCATGTCATCAAATATCAATGTGCAATTAATTCCAAGCCAGCTTTGAGTCTATTCATGCTGTTGACACAAATGAAAGAAGTAGCTCTGGTTTATCATCAGCCAAACTAGCAAAATTTATGGTTTTCAACTTTCCTCAATTTAGCATTTTGTGGGTTGAGCCCGCAGCATGAATATTTATTAGCTGATTATCTGGTAGAAGAAAGCCTTGCTCTCAGGTGGTAAAGGGGTGAGGCAGAGTTATGGTGGCTTCTTTGTTTGAAATTTGCCACTGAAAAAGTTTCTGTAGAGTAGGTTTGTATTTTAATGATGTGCTACTGGTTTGTCTTTTTTGTCAGTGTTTTTTCCTCTTTTTCTTAAGTGTTTTTTCCCATACAGTGGGAGATGGTTTTTTGTGCATTCTTAACTGCTTTTCCCTTTCTGTTTATCAGGTGGAGAAGGGTGTTTATGTGGCCTTACATGTTGGTGATGTTATTCGATTTGGACAGTGAGTAACTTTCATACTTGATTCCTTGACTTATCCCATTCTTCTGTATCTTTCATGCCTATAGCATTAGTTTAGTTCAACACTCTTTTTTTATTGTTATCACCCGGCATCATTGCCTGCATAACTTAACATCACTGTAACTTGTGATGTTAAGCCACAATACATAACGCATAAGGGGCCATTGGCCAAAGACTGTAAGATTCATGGTCAAAGCCTTTAACAAGCTTTGTTTCACATATTCCTTGTCCTATACATACTGAGATTGTTTCAATCTGTCTTGCATTTGGTCTTATATTATGAGAGTGTTATGTTTAGAAAGGCATGAATTAGGAATGAATGTTGCTGTTTCTACATTTTTGTCCTTGCATATTTCTGATTTTTACCTGTTCTTTCCTTGCACAGTTCATCTCGATTGTATATTTTTCAAGGACCACCTGACTTGATGCCACCGGTAAGATTGCTGTCACTATATACGCACATAATAAGTGCTTGATTGATGTCTGAGATTTTGTGTGCTTGGACATTACTTCTTGTTTCTTTCCTCTTTTCAAGGACCACCTAACACATGCACGTATCACCTTATGTTCAAAATGTTCTATAAATTGTTCACGTGGTGTTGACATGTATGCTGGTTCACCAGGTGTAAAAGAATAAACAATGGTAAGACTTTTTAGTTTGTAAGATTAAATGAATATAATTTTATGTCACAGGTATACTCTGTTGTAGATGTAGTTCTATTTCTCTTGCATAGATTTGTTAGTAGCCTGTTCAGCCAGTTATGTTATCTCGCTTAAACAGCAGGGATGCATCAATTGTTTTAATGTATCACGTGTTGTAGGAAGCTGACAGGAAAATTCTTAGAAATGCTAAGATCCGGCAAGAGATGCAAGATCAAGAAGCCTCACTTCAACGAGCAAGGTTGGAAGCATCTCTTGCTGATGGTATCTCATGGGGCATGGGAGAAGATGCTATTCAAGAAGTTGAGGTTAGTGTCACTCCTTAATATTTTTCTGGATGTAATCTTGTGAGAATTATTGTTGTGGACTTTTTACAACTTTTCTGCTGCCAACACTTTTCCATAAGCTGCTTCGCAAAAAATATAGTAATATGAGATTATGTTTGTGTGCCCTTTTATGTGATGAGGATTGCTTAAGCTATTATTTGTTCAATATGAAGTATGTAATGCCGAACGATATCAAGACAGAACCAATATTCACTAATTTCGGTTCCAGCAGAAGATAACTGAAGAAAGAATTGACAAAGAGAAAGAAAGCTGATATTTTATTGCAGAAAATGAAGATTACAAGAAAGATAGAACAAGTAGCCTCACACCACTTAAGAGAATCACTCTCATTGTGGAATCACACCAAAGACAAGAACTGTATTACAATCTGCCTATCCAGACAAACATTCTACATTAAATAGAAATACTTATTACAGTTAATACTAAATAACTACTTAAGATAAGAACAATAACAGTTATAATAACTTCTTCTGCCACTTGGAAGTCTGAGATGATCTTCAGTTATTGATTGTAACTTCCTCTTTTGCCAACGTGTATCATCTGCATTGTAGCCTCCATAGAATGTATCCCATTACTTGAATTAACTTGATCCCTGTCAGTTGTAATGGTCTTCTGCTTGGTTTGGACTGGAGTGTTGTCACTTGGAATACCCGAACTTGCATCAGTATGCGTGCTGGACAACAGTAGTGTTTGTTTATAGCTGTCTGCACTGTCATTCTTACCTCCTTGTTTCATGCTTATACAGAATTCTTGCATTTTTAGTAATCCAAAAAAGAAAAAGAAAAAGGACAATTCATTATGAACTTGTTTCTGTCTCAACTAGGAACTTGAAGACTAACATGTGTACTCCTGTCAAATTTACCTTTGTTTACCACTTTTTTTCCATAACTCTTTTGCTGTATTGTTGAAAGCTGACGATCATCTTCTCTGTTTGTCTTATTGGATATCTAGGATGATTGTGATGAAGTAACATGGCAGACCTACAAAGGACAGCTTACAGAGAAGCAGGAGAAAACCCGTGATAAAGTGATAAAACGAACAGAAAAGGTTAGTGGTTTTCATTTTTGCACTCCGAGATCCTCATTCTAGATATTTAATGTCTGATATAATGATGATTTGCTTACCTTGAACATGAGACTAATCTGTATCCACCATTTTTTAAATCTCCTTCAGATTTATTTCCAGCTTCTTTTAAAATGTTCATCTTGTTACCTTTAGACCACTTGAAGTACTATTTTTGAGATGACCCCTTTCCTTTTTTTTGTTTCTTTTTACTGTCCTGCCTTTCAATTTTTGTGGTATTAGAAGTGCTAAATCTAAATGGTTTATATGCTATATTGGTGCATGCTTTATTGATTGGAGAAGTGAAAACTTCATTTTTGCATTTTAACTGTTTTTGTTGCATTTTCTTACATTCTTTTGAATATGTAGAAACTCTTCCTCTCCCCCATTCCTCATGTTAATTTTAGTGCTCATTTTGCTCATTCAACTGAATTCTGGCTGTAGATTGCTCATATGAAGAAGGAAATAGATGCCATTCGTGCTAAAGACATTGCACAAGGTGGATTAACACAAGGTCAGCAAACTCAGATTGCACGCAATGAACAAAGAATGACACAGGTAAAAAATCTATGAAGATAAATGTAAGCTGGTCTTTTCTCCCTACATGTTGTGTGATTACACTTTCTTATGATAGAAAGCAAAATCTCTTTTGAATTTCTCCCCACCTTTACATTATATTCTCTCATATCTTTTGTCAGATAATGGAAGAACTGGAAAACTTGGAAGAGACTCTTAATGAAAGTATCCGGGAAAGTATTGGGGCACGTTCTGGAAGGATATCTCGTGGTAAAGGAAAAGGAACAGCAGAAGATGGTGAGGATTTTTCAAGGTACATTATCTTGCAGAATTCTCTCCAAACCAAAAACTTGGAACTTTCATCAAATAAGAAAATAAAATGTCATACTATGATTTATTTACACCACTGAGTTATTGTTTGTGAGTTATTCTCATGGCCTGATATTTTATAAACTAGAGTAATGATTTTGCATGATTGGTCATCCCGTCATCTTTCTTTTTTCCTTTTTTTTTTTCCTTTCATAGAAATCATGATCATGCAAATTGTATAACTAATGCTTATTACTTCATTTAGTGGTGATGATGAATTCTATGACCGTACAAAGAAACCATCAGTGCAAAAAGCTGGTGAAAATCTATCGGTCGAAACTGCTGATACCCTTCTTGACAAGAGAGATGCTATCATGAAACAAATGGAAGACAAAAAAGAAGTGCTTTTGATCGAGAAGAATAAAATGGCACCAGAAACTGCAGTTGAGAACGGAGCTGGAGATGCACTTGATACCTACATGTCAGGGTTATCGTCTCAGCTAGGTAATGTGATATAAATTACATATATTTATGCCATATTATATGCTTGAGAAACATTTTTGCCTCTTTGTGGTTTTGTTTCCCTTACCTGTCAGTGCTACTGCTGTGTCCTGTGATGTGTGTGTGTGTGTGTATGTGTGTGTGATTGGCAATTGCTTTGCAAACATTTCATCATTGCTGCATTAGTTGCTTATTTCTTAATTTTCTTGTCAGTTCTGGATAAAACCATGCAACTCGAAAAGGAACTATCCTCTCTACAATCTGAACTAGACAGGACCTTGTTCCTATTAAAGATTGCTGACCCATCAGGAGATGCTGCTCGGAAAAGGGATTCAAAAGTGCAGGTTATGAAACCTGACAAAGCAGAGGTGCCTGTTTCTGCCACCAAAAGCCAACCACCCACAGAACCAAAGAAAAGTAGTGCATTGGGAAAACCAACCAATGTCTCCATGCAGAAACAGAAAGCTGAAGATGCTGTGGTTGCTGAAATGGTATCGAATGATGCAGCAGAAACTGACAAAAATGTCATTGATGCACCTGATGGTAAGCCTACTGTTTATACTGTTGTAAAACCCCAATGGCTAGGTGCCATAGACAAAAGGAAAATGAAGGAGACCCAACAAGAAGAGGTGCTGGTCATGGATGAGTCTGATCAGTTTGTGGATTATAAAGATAGACAGAAAATCCTGAGTAGTGTTGATGGTGCAGAGGTTAACGTGGATTCAGAGATTGAAAGTGCTGCTCCTGGTCTGATAATAAGGAAACGGAAGGGAGCTGAGGGACCTGGAGCTAATGATAATGAAGCTCCTGAACAGTTGACATCATCATCTGTGGGAGCAGAGCTCTTGGCAGAAGATGCTGTTGCACTGTTATTGAAACATAAAAGAGGATACCATGCAGAAGATGAAGAAGGAAATCATCAAAGCCAAGAGATATCAGGCACAAATCAACGTGGCAAGGAAAAGAAAAGGCCGAAAAGAGTGCTGGGCCCAGAGAAACCCTCATTTCTCAATAGCAACCCAGATTATGAAACCTGGGTGCCACCTGAAGGTAAAAGCTCTCTCTGAAAACCTTGAATTTGGTTGTAAAACCAGTGCCTTGATTCACAATTAACATACATTGAAAGTTCGGTATTCTCCTCGTCTTATAAGTTCTATACCTCATGCAGGCCAATCAGGTGATGGACGAACCTCTCTAAATGATCGTTTTGGATACTGAACTGATATTCTAGTAGTTTCCTATGTTTGAGCTCACCACCTTCTCAGAGAAATATGGTTCATAGGAAAGCTACCAGAGTCTTAAATGTACTGAGAGACTGACGCAAACTTAGCCCCTTGGTCTTTCGTGATGAACGAATCCGTCTTCTCATAGTTTATGGCGTGCCTCAAAATTTATGCTTGAACTTGCAGGCCATTTTTAAGACACGGACACTGGTGGCTGAAGGCCATTCATTGTGATTTGGTTGCTTCAAATTTTCAAGGCACCTAAGGACGGAGATGACCTCTGGGGTCAATTTCTAAATGGAGACATAAAATGTTGTGATTGGTCAAATCCTGACACAAGGCACTTTGGCACAATCATGTATAGCAGTTAAAGGACAACAGTTTGTATTACTGACTGCAGGACTTTGTAATGAGTTCTCAGAAGAAAAAAAGCAACGAGTCTCCTGGTGTTACAGAGCATTGATCAAAGTCTCCAGTGCACATCCGTAGTAATTAAAAGCAGTTTTTCAATTTAAATAATTGATACTTATAATTTGGTACTTGATCAGTAGAGTTCTGCCTATTTATAGTCTCTTTGTTTTTTGTTAATCTTGACATGTAAAGATACGAAGGGACACGTGAGTTTTTTTTTTATTGGTTCCAATTAAAAAAATTGATTAAAAATTAAAAGAAAGATAAAAATAATAAACAAACTGTTATTTATTTATTATTATTATTATTATTAAATATACTAAAAAAAGCTAGGGTTGGGTTTTTTAATCATTGTCTTGTTTTTTTTTATTGAATTCTTGTGATCTAATTCCATCAAATAAAGTTTTAAATTATAATAGAGATAAAAGAGAAAGAAAACATGTTGCAGTTTATAAAATTTTAATTTGAAAGTTATTTTGTTCATCTCAAAAAATAAACAATTTTATAAAGAACTTTTTTAAAAAATTAATCATATTAATATGATAAAGAGGTTTTAATTAAATAAAGATCATTTTTATTTTTATTTTGGATAGTTAAGAGTCTTTTGGATATTTATTCTAATTGTCTTTGATTTTTATTTTTAGATAGTCTAATTGTCTTTGATGTTTATTAAATGAAGTACATTACTAAAAAAAACTATATTTTTTTAGTTGATAAAAATAGATTAATAAAAAAACAAGGGTTATGCTCATTTAAATTATTATGTTTTTTATAAAAATAATTATTGATATATAATTAAACAAAAAAGTTTGAATAGCTCCCTCAAGATCAAATATTTTTTAATTCAACCTTCGACGAGGTCAATTATCTAGCGTGGGAATACAAAAATTAAAACTACAACCATGCCTTTGTCAGAAGGGTTTCTAGTGCCCAGAAACCAGTTAAAAACGAAAAAAAAAAAGGAAAGGGAAGGAAAAATTGAAAACTGCTCCAATATGATGGAATTACCTTCACAACAAAAACTAAAAGATGATACGAGTGGTGAGTATAGATTTCATTTGAATCATAAATTGACTAACTTTCACCAAATGATGAACTTTAAGGGTAGTTTAGCATCAAATGGTAGTTTACAAATCCACCCTGGTTTTTTGTTGAAATATTTCTTGTGCCTCTGCTTCATTTCTGTACACCCGAAGGCCAGTTTTTCGCTGGTAAAAAAAACCCTTCATCCCAAGTTGCCAACCATTACATAGAAACTACATAATAACATTATTATTCACATTACATTTTCAGTGTGGGTGACAAGGATCAGTGGCGGTACCATGACATACCAATCCGTTAAGGCAGAAACATATGCATCCAGCATTTCGTAGCACATAACCATGGGCCCTCATACTCTCTCTCTCTCTCTCTCCATTCCTGGAGTCGAGGGATGTTTCAAAATCACGAAGCTCTGCATCATTCTCAAAAATCAATGAAGCCACCTTGTCATAAGCCCCTATAATCTTGCTATATCTCTTCATTCACTCTTTGTTCAAAGCAAGAACCCCAGAGAAGCCTATACCCACCACAAAATATCTGTGCTTGCTATAGAACAGCATTCAGAGCTGAGTCAATGGAAAAGAGACTGAACGAAGATCTCCCATGCTTGATGACCTCTTTCAAGATATTATATACAATAGTGAGGCTAGTCTCTTGCAGGAAGTTTTCATTAGATCACACCTTTCCATAATCATGCTTGACAAGAAACAAAGAATGAATGACACCCATTAAAGATTGGTGACATGTTAGTGTAGCAATGAGAGAACCCGTTGCAACTGAATCAGTTGAAGAAATAAGGTGATTCCAACACTTGCCTCAACTCAAAGTCTCCCCATTCAGGCAAAGGCGGAAAACAGAGTGTAGGAAAGGACTTTTCGAAGCTCTCCAACAACTGCATACAAAACAGAAGGTATAAATGATGGATTTGACACAACACAGTTATTTGAAGTGTGAATCCAAGTAGAAATTATAGGCATCTTTTTATCCCAAAACACAGTCGAAACTGCAGTTGAGAGCAAATTATAAAGGATGTTTTAATAAACGGCAGCAAGTGTTGTTTATTTAAACATAATGCCATATATCTCTTCATCCTTCTCTCCGCACCAAGACAATCACAATCGATTAAAGTGTTAGAAAATTAACTTGCCTCTTGTCAGCTCTACCAAAAAAACTTCAAAAATATTGTATTGGGGGGCTTTTCCCTTGTACAAATACATAATGATGCTAGGCAATGGATGGGCCATTTATCTTTCCAGTTTGTAGAGCAATATAGCAGTGCTAATACTTACATTTTTTAATATAGGTGTTTCATAGAGTTCAACAAACTTTTCCCTCAGTATCCTGTTCATTTCATCCACATCACATGCATGCGTCCAATATGAATCGTGAACTCCTGTAGTGGTATACCATATACAGTAATAAGAAATCAAAACTAGGAATAGGTCAACATTTAAGACAAAATCCAGTTACAAGTGAAAAAAACCTGCAAATTTTAAGCCTGCCCTTTTGCAGGCAACTGCAGTCATCATCATATGAGAACCATCAAGGGAATGAACAAAATTTGGTGGGAAAGCTGTTCTCTGTCGTTTGACCATAACCTGTAACAGTAAAAGAACCACCAAATTTGAGATCCAAGACCCGGAAGGTTCAACATTTTTTCCCTTTCTTTTAGTATTTTCATTAGTCCAGACCGAACTAAAAAAACAAAAGCAGGAAAATTTAGCTGGACAAAAAACTTGGGCACCTGCTAAAGTCTACCAGAAATTCAGAATATTAGGAAACAGTTTACAGATGGTACCCATGTAAGATAACTATGATCCTAGAACAATATTTTCAGCCATAAAAACAGGTTATTTCAGACCTTTCACAATTAGATGCGCTATCAACATCCTAGCAGAGACTCACAAGCCACAATAAATAATATGGAATCTCTATTAACTAGAGCAGAAAACAGAAACATTACCTTGTCAGTTTCCTTTTGTAGTGTTAAAAACTGCAGGGAGGTTTTGATCTGCAAAAATTGTATGAAAGGAAGATAAGAGAATTCACAATGCCATTTCTATCGACATGAACGTAACAAAATGCCAATCAATTTCTTTTCTTTACTTTTTTTTTGTCCAGTAAGTACAATTAATGATCTACCATGCTTCTGCAAATGTTATAGAACTCACAACATGCTTCCCTAATTTACGGTAAGGCTGTACAACAGGAAGCCCTAGTGGAGTTGTCCATCGCACTGGCTCATTTTCAGATGCAATAATCTGGTCAAGTTAAACAGTCAACAGTCATATGGACAACAAAAAGAAAAAAGGTAAACAGAATGTCAGTTGATGGTATAGAAACAATAAAAAAAAAAATCAATACAAAGGAAAAAACAAATAAATAGATGAGACAGAATCACCTTTGCACATTCCCCAAGCCAGTTCATGATACTTCGTGCAGCTTCAAACATCTCTCCTAAGGCAGTTAAGGTCACCTGATAAAGCAATAAAATAAAATATTGTCAATGACCTGTTTTATGAAAGAGTGAGGCTAAGGAATTATCAATCCTCCTTGTCAGGATGCTCCTTTCACACCTTTGCAGCATAGCAAGAACAACCAAAGATCTCTGAATTGTCTGTGAGACCACGTTCCTTTAACCTCCTTTCGATTTGGTCTCTAGCACCAATGTAAGTCACACCATACACAGATGTCATCACTGTCTGCTTCACCAATTTCCTATCCACCTAGATTATGTCAAATTACTATTAGTTTGAAAGCATAAGAACATACCCTCTATGAAAAGCACACCCTATTCTTTAAATGAGATGGAAAAAAGAAGAAGAAGGAAAGCATGGTACAGTTTTGACCCAGTTGTAACCAAGCCATCTCTTAGTGACAGAAGACCACTGTAATCGAGAATGAAAGCTTGAAGAAAACCTGACTGATTAATCTTCTTGCCCGCAAAGCGTCGGGAAAAACTTCTGGATCTTCCTGTGCATCCCTCCGCATGATGTCAAGTACTCTGCATTACAAAAGTTCACATTCATCACGTTCTTTTTGCAGATATCTGCTTGCTTCACAACCAGCAATGCATGATCACAAAAAGAGGATGGAAAAAGAAAGATTCTTGTAAAGGCTATACAAATTTGGCTCCAACCACACACATCCAATGGATACCACAGGAATTTGACTTCATGGATCTGGTCATAGGCCATGAAATAAGCACATAGCTGATTGAAGTTTTTCTTTGATTGAATTGAAACAAATTAGGAGTTCCTAATTTAAACAGAAATATTGACCTTTGATTGGATGTTACTTCTTAATTACATATACCTACATTTCCAAGAACGCCAGAAAACTCGGCCAGTGAAATACATTCTTCTTTGGCTTTGAGATAGTAATGTTTCCAAACTCTTAGGCTTTGAGACAATAATGCTTATTGCAGAATTTAATCGAACCAATACAAGCTGGTGTGTTGCAAAAAAAGCTCCCAATTAGGAGGCATTTTGGCTTATATTCCAAAGATCATATTTGTGGCTGTCCTCTCAAGAGTTGGTCAGAAGTCTAAAATTCAGATTATGTCTTCTTGTGATTTGGAACTTCAGAATTAAAAAGGGAATCCCTTAATTAAGCTAACTACCCAAGAGTTGCCTCAATTTTCAGCATAATTTTTTTAGTTTTTCAAATCTCTGGATTTTCAAGTTTTAGATCTAATCTTTAAATCAGTGGAGTAGAAAACCACCATCTCCATTGATTTGCTTCAACAAAAGCACATCTGAGTTCCAATCTTTTCAACGGTATCATGAGAAAACCACTTACCTAGCAGCTATTCCTGAGTAGACATCTGTGGGCTTCTCTCCAGCAACTAGATTAACAGCAGCTGCTCCCAACTGTTCAAGACTCCAATGATTTAACAACACAGAGGGGTTCAAAGTATAATCACAGGCATTTTTTTTCCAAAAACAAAAAGAAAGTTCAAAAAAAGAAAGTTTGCATAAAAAGGCAACTTGAATTCAACAAGGATTGGCATCAGCATATGAAAATCAGACAAGCAGATTGCGGGTATCGGGTTTTGTATATCAGCAGTAATCATATAGAAAAGTAAAACTTAATACCATCTTCCAATTCAAGTTAGGGACACTACCTTGTCTCTTCCAAGTGCAGCATAGTGTTGCAGACCATTGCAGGAACCATCCTACAGAGAACCATAACAGAGAAGGGGTACCTCAGAAGGCAGTACAAGTTATGACAAAATACAGAAATATCAGAGTAAAATAAATTACTAGGCCAGAAGAGCAAACATAAGCCCAGGGAAAAGAAAGAGAACGGTCTGGCATTAGTATTTAAGTTGAGTGTCCCACATAGTTTGACTTTTTTTTAGCAATAGTGCCAATAGAAGCCACCTAAGCTTATCATTTCATTCATTTTCCAAAAGCAATTGGAGCAAGGTACAATAACAAAGAATCTTGACTCTCCTTCTTCCATTCATCTTACTCATACCTCTGCTTCTCTCAATCCATTCCCTATAATTTCAGTATAACTGTGCTCAACTGAGGAGGATGCTTTATAATCCTTCTAAACAATGTCTACAAGAAGTTCATATGAGCACAAAGCAATGACATTGATAAGATATACCTGATGAATAGGAATATGTGAAAGGCATGTTTCTGGAGAGGAGCTTCTCAAAGCTTCAGTGAGGTTAATGCACACAGCCAAGCACTGAAACGGATCTTCTGCGTGCAACCACCAACGCTTTCCTTCAAGTGGTTTGTCCGCAGAATCAAATATATCATCAAGGTGATTCTCAGTAAAAGCTATTCGTCCCTCATGGGATAACTTGTCTACACCACAAGCAAACAGATTTGCAAGGTGTATCTTCAGCCAGCGTAAGCCTGACTTTCCAAGAGGGCGTCCCTCTGCAAACTCCAAAATCCCCCGGCATAGATCTGAGCCGAGATGGTTTAAATATGGGTGCATGGGGTAGGCACGGCCACGAAAGTCAAGATTGTGTGGATAATAGAAACCTTCTTCATTTTTCATCTTCCGTGCTACCTGGAGCCCATTAAGAACATTGACATAAACCCCAAGGAAATTGAAAGTGTACTATCTAAAATAAAGTCACATGAATTTTACAGCAATTTTAAGTTCTGTGTCGCAACGCCGTGAATGTCTTTCCCTGTTCTCTTTTTTCACACTTTTGACTTTCCACTTCCACTTCTTTAGCAGTGCTTCATCTTCTGTTTCCGGCTTCTCAGGTAAAGGAACCTGAAATGAAGCCATTAAATGAGAAGTTTTCTAGTTGCTACAAAAATCATAATCAATTATTAGAACACAAAGAAAAAGTAAAAGAGTTTCTAAAAAAAACTGGAGTTACTAGGAGCAAAATTAGAAAAGATACTCACATCACTGCGGTCGACCAAATCAGCAAGACGACCTCCATTATTCCATATCCTATCAACAACACTAAGTACCCTCTTATTTACCCTCCATTTGGTATTTCCTAATGTATCCAGGGCCTGGAAAATTTATTCAAACAAATGATTAGCTTCTGGAAAAATCTACATACATGTGATAGCACATACACGATTCTCAGTTTTCACATGTTAGTACCATATAAGATTTTGTTCAAACAACACAATATGCAGCAGTAACCATGCAATGCATCTAATATGTACAGACCTCAAAAACTAGCTGTAGCTGCTTCTTAGGTGTCCTCTTAACTGCTTCACGTTGCTGTTTAGCACCATGTATCCGCATGACATAGGATGGTAAGAACAGGTGTGCACCTTTATCATAACTGCAAAGGGCATGAAGGTTATGGTTGACACAAGTCAAAGAGAGTTAAATATCACAAGCTATTATGCAATTATGTAAGAAGTGCATAGAACTCAAAAATGCTACTTAAATGCGAGGTCCTGATTTATTACTAGAAGCAATAGTGGTGTTAAGAGTTGCAATAACTACATGGGAACCAGAATCCATCCACCAAGTCAAAAACATCCAGATTGAAGTAACGTGTGTGAGGAACCTGTAAGAAACATTTGCATCTTCCAGATTTGTATAGGAGGATCTAAAATTAATTATAGTAGGGACTATGCTTATGTGCCTCCAGCGACGGTTTTGGCCTAATGCTCGATCTAATCAAATGGAAGTTATTCAGAGTGTAATCTCTGGTATAATTTATCTTTGCTTTTTGTTGATTGACAGTTCTTCCTGGAATCCACTCCTAATGGATACAACCAAAAGTGCTAGGGATCTTATCAGATTTCAAGGCAACAGGTTGAATGGCACAAGCTGCTCTAGAGGCCTCTTCATTTTCCAAAGCAATGTGTACTTTTTCCAATGAGGATTGATCACCTATTCATTTCCTGTCATATAGACCAAGAATGTTTGGCAACTGGTTCTTTCCTTGTGTGATTACCAGGCTAAATGGTGATTGGTGATCGAGATAAAGAATTCTGGTGGGCCAAAAAGTTTGCATGGAAGAATTTTCAGGCCATTCTGTTGCATATTGATTGGTTTGCATACATCTATTTGGTTTGGAAAGCAAGAAATCACATGATTCACAACAATGCAGATGAGCAGCAGTTCATATTTTGAAGTCTAGTATTCAATCTGTACAGTCCAGATCCAAAAGAACAAAGGACCTGAAACCTCTTGGAAGACCCAAATGGATCATGATTTGACAACTTTGGAACTACTGTAGCTAACTTTAGCTATTAATTTCTTTGTTGTTTTTCAGCTAGTTCAGTTTTCCTTCAGCTTTTGGTGACTATTAGTCGGGACATCTCCTGTTTCAGTTGCTTTTGATCAGTAAAATTCTCATTTATCAGAAGAGCAATTCATTTGATAGTGGATAAAATGGACACCAATCAAAATGTAATGACATGATGCCTTATTTATACACACACGCGAGCGCGCGCGCATATATTGAGAGAGAGGGAGGGAGGGAGAGTGTCAGAAAGGAGAAAGTTTAGAATATCAAGATATTTATCCCTATGAACCCAATGTTGACCTATTACTGACACACTCCTCGCATCAGAAAATCAAAACACTCCATTTTTGCATATTGACAGTCAAGGTCATCAGAATAATTTCTCATATTACATTTAAATAAACAACCACTCTTGAGTACAAATTGACCATCATTAAGTAAACACATCACTCATGTTTCCACAATAATATTTAATGAAAGTAATCTACTGATTTAACTGGTTACTCACTGCTTTTCCTTCTTTATCCTTATCCATGGAGCTTCCTTCATCTTTGTCTTCTTACAATTTTGTTTTACAAAAAAATCAACCTACATCAAGAAAAACTTAACCACACTCCATGAAATCCTAACCAATTCAGAAAACAACAAAGTTCAAACAACTCGGTTTGACTGCAGAGATCCATCTGTGCCATTTCTCTCATGAAATCATCTGTTGTCTCCATGCCCTTCTGGCACATTTGAAATAAATAATGTTTTCCTATGTATGGCCCATTTACAAGTCCTCACCTGAACTAAAGCACTTCAATTGAGTTCTCCATGTACTATCCTAATCTTAAATTAACTCCATATTTGACTTCACATAAAAACAATAATTTGACACTGTAACTTTTCTTTTACCAGAATCATCCACCACAGAATCCTTGTAGAAAACATAGTACCTTTCCTTTTTCTATATTTTATCTCTAACTGCCAATCATTCTTTTCCGGAAGCATACCTTTCCCTTTAACATAAATAAACATTTACAGTAAAGAATTCCATATCAATCTCTAAAATTTGCTGCCCAATAATGTTAATTTTCCCTTCTTGAACATGATAGTAATTTGTAAATGCTCATCAATGTTTTAAAACAGCGCTCTCAATTCTCTTGAGAATCCTAGACAAACTCTTCCATCTCATATCTCATATTCACCATTTCAATAAACACTTGCAAGACAATTATTCGTTCTTCCAACGAAGGTTTAGGAAATGGAAAGGCAAGACCGTGAAATATGCTAGGATGCTAATTTAAAATCGGAATTCCAGACTTTAATTTCAGAAATCCATCAATTCATCAATCACATCATTTTAAGAGATTAACTTGACCAAAAAAAAAACTGAAAACAACTCCAGGCATCAAGCAGAACTGAAACAAGGTGAATATTTTGGAACTTGGAAATTATATCCAACTAGAAAAGATCAAATTAAAGCAAGACAAACATGGCAAAAGTGTAAATATAAAATCAAAAGTTACCGTACCCTCTCCATCGAAGCGGTGGCACCAACATTGGCATATAAGGAATCACTATGTGCCTATCCTGTTTGGAGAAATAACACTTTTTATGGCTCCTTATACAAGAAAAAAGAAGAAAAACTTCTGCGACTTAAAAGGCACCAAGGAAATTGTCTGCAGATCATATTTGTTTCAGCTCTAAAATCTAGAAACTACCTATCTGCTTTGAAATAGATGGCATACCCCATGCAAGTTCAATGTTATAAAGGACAATAAAATATGAAAACTGGATTTCATTAAAAGAACGGAAATATAACAAGGTTACTCACAGTTTGCTCAAGGCCTTTGAGGACTAGCGAGTCACATTGAATAACACCATATTTTCTGGAAGTCTTCCTGTTAAGAAAAGGCCAATGTGTGCATCAGTTTGAAGCAATTACAGGGGAGATAAATAAATTGAGCTCATCGAGCTGACAAAAGAATGGATCCGTACTTATTTTCATATGACACAGTTCTGAACGTGTGTACAAATGCAGGTCGAAGATCAGGTGGACTATCAGCTAACTGATCAGGAGGAGGCTGTATATAAGCTGTTTGTAACAGCAATTCAATTAGACGGCTGCCAACCTGCAAAGTGCAAGGACAGAATCAAATTTGAATATGGTACATTAGTTCAAGAAAATTAGCTTTCGCCTATGATTTACATGCACACAAACCTTGGCCTTAGCATCCGTGCTCCATGATTTTGAATCATCGTGCCCCTTCACAATCTTCCTCACTGCTGGCAGCTTTTGTTTTTTAATCAAATCAGTAACCTTTTTTCTTAGCTTCTCTTCTTCATTCATGACAGCAGGGGATTCACCTTCTACACTATTCTTGCTCTTATCAGCGTTTTCCTTTTTCTTCTTTGTTTTCTCCAAGAAATTCTGTATCCTAATCTGTTTTATCACAGAAACAGTCACAGATTCAGCCCTCAGCCGAAAGAAAGAGAACAAGGCTGGAGAGTTAGGGGGTCCAATATATTGATTAAGAATGGTATTCCTAAATATTTATGCATTGTATAGTTTTTTTATTTAAAAAAAAAAAGAAGGAACTCCCAAAGTCAGAGGAGACACTGGAGTAAAGTGTCACATGTGCCTTTAAAGTATAAACTAGGTAAAAACCTTTAAAAAAAATTATTAAACAAAGGCACAAACAAAAACTTGCATAATTGAAATGCTAAAGATAATTGTTGTCTCCAACAGGGATATGCAATAGTACAAATCCATAGTGACATGGAGTGTCCTAACATGAGAAGTGTTCTAACAAAGGGAAGTTGAAATCTCACTCTTATTGGTCCACCATGTTCAGAATTTGATGAAAGTGTAGCTCAATAAAGAAAGGTGGAATCGAGTATTAAGCTTAATAAGGCCCATGACATGAAAAGTTTAATGTATAATGACAAAGTTGTAAGAACTTGGTATCTAAAAGATGTTACATTACACTGCATTGTCATGCCCTGCCTAAATTTAATGTCTTCACTGGAACTATTAAACAACACAAGAACTTGGATTCATGCGGAATCAAAATAAAGCTGAAGGTGAAAACTATAGATATATAGGAAAAGAAATTCAGAAAAAACCTCCTTCAACATTGGACACACAAAATTTTACAGACGTAATGGAAAAATCTAATTTTACAGGCATTACTGAGGTTTCATAATCTAAGTTCCATAGCTGATTTTTATCCATGGTAACTCCACCTTTCTTCCAAGTTCATCACCTCAGATGAAGGCTGTCTAAATGCAATTTTAAGGACCTTTATGTTTCCCCTCATCTTACTATATTTTTATCCGGGCACTCATTAACCTCTGTCTATAAATCAAACAGCAACCATAAAATAAGCAAATAAAACAGGTTAAAATCACTTACCTCCTGCTCAATTGCATCACCAATCATACAAGCAGCAGCCACAACTCTTGCACATCCATGTTCCCCACCTATCATCACCATTGCTGTGAGCTTATGCATAGTAATAACAGACATCATATCAGCTGGCAACAGATCAAAATACGGAGCATAATCCGGTCTGGTCTTCCCTCTTCTAATCGACTCCTGCTCTTTCGCAATTGCATCTCTCAAAGGCTCAAACCAACCAAGAAACAAACCCTTCATATATGGCAAATTAGGAGCCAATTTATGCTCACACATATCCTTTAGAAGTTCCTTATATTCTTTCGCTGCCTGTTCCCATGCTTCAGCCTCAATCTTCACTTGCCTTCTCCTCAAGGCCTTATACTTCCCTGACCCCATTCCACGGTTAGCATGTAGCCTCCTTCTCCTCCTAAAGTCCTTCTCTTTCTCCTCTTCTTTCCTCGTTTCTTGCAACAATTCTTGCAATTCCTCATCAACAACCACATTATCTTCAACGTCTGTTGATGACACTGCCTCAGCTACACTCACATATCCTCTTGGACACAACCCACTACACAGATTACCATTACTACTACCACCATTTCTCAAAAAACCAAAACTAGGTTTTCCCATATAATCCTCATGGGTTGATATTTCGCCAATTCGGCGAAAACCCAGCTGTGGACTTGAGTTATTAACTGAATGGAACTTGGATTTCTCAAAAAAGATGGGTTCTTGAGGGGCTCCTAAAAAGCTGTGAGTTCTTGGAAATGAAGGGAAATTGAGAGACTTTGATTGGGGTTTCAAAATGGCTTGTTTTGCAACGTTTCTCCACATAACTGTGGATGGTTTTGAATTGATTAGGGATAGAATTGAGGGTTTCTTATCAAAAGCAATCAAAGGATCAATTTTTTTGGTAGAGAATATATGGGGGTTGGCACTGGACATCAAATTTTTATGTTAAGAATTTTCAAGGAAATGAAAAAAAAATGGAATTGAAGTGATTGAGAGATGAATTGAAATGTATTGGTAATGGAATTCGAGAAAATAATTGAATTCATAGAGGCGAGGGCATGCTATAGTGGCCGCCTTAAACCCTGCTTGAACCTTCTTTGGGGTTTTAGCTAAATCGTCTTTGTTTATTTTTGTCCATTGAATTCAATTCCGCAGTAATTTAAATTGATTTCATAATTTTTTTATAATTTGTTATATTTAAAATAAAAATTAAATTTATATATTATTAAAATATTGTGAAAATAAATTAAATAGCAATGTTAATTATTTTATTTTTAATTCAAAAATTATTTTTTTTTCAATGTAAAAATAAAGTACATACTTAATAGCCGCAAAAACCAATCATTTTACAATGTAATACGGAAAGTAGTTTTCAACGCTGCGTGATATCCATATGGTCACCCATTTTCACCCATGTATCTAGGCTCTTTGGGCCAACATCAAATTACTTTCGGTTGAATTCTAGATTATATTTTTTCACATTACATTACAGTTTGAATCAATTTTATCTAATGTAAAAAAAAAAAAATTCAAGCATGATAATCTGAGTCAATTCGAGTTATCTTGACTAACATATAAGATATAAGATCGGAATAACTTATAGAATGGAAAGCAGAAAAAACCACAAAACTTAAAGCCCAATAATCTAATCTCAAATGATAAAATTTTAAAAAAAATATAGAAGAAAAAAACTTGAGTCAACTTGGGTTAACTCAACTAACACGCTACCCGCGACATGAGATCAGGATAAAAAAAAATTAATTTTTAAAAAAAACAACCTAAAAAAATTGATGTTAAATATATAAAAAAAAACATTGAAAAAACTTGAGTCACCCCAGGTTAACTTGACTAACTCGCTACCCAGAATAACCTAATATATAAAAAGGAAAAGCATAAACAATCAGAAAAGGTCAAGACTCAATAGTCTAATATCAAATGATAAAATTAAAAAAACATTAAAGAAAATCTTAAACAATTCAAGTTAACTTAACTAACCCGTAACCTAGGATAACCCCATAAAATAAAAAAATGAAAAAAAAAAGACAATCAAAAGAACAAGGACTAAAATTGAATAAATAAATAAATAAAATAAAATAAAATGTTGAGGGATAAAATTGAAAAAAGAAAAAACAAATCAAGAAAAGAATTTTAAAAAATCAAAAAAAGAGTATCATATTTGATATAAAAATTAAATAAAACTAAATAGAAAATGATGAAATTGAAAAAATATTCTAAAAAAAAATCCAAAACAAATAAAGACTAATCAAAAGTAGAATGACCACAGTTAAAGAAGAAATAAATGAGAGGAAAACTCTAAATTTTGGCTAACCCAGCATGGATTTCAAGGAGAGAGGAGAGAAAAAAAGGGGAGAAGAAAAAAATCTCAATGCCGTAAATTTCATTACACGCGTCGCCCTATCCTCTGTGTTGATATCGGATGCTGAGATCGAATTGAACCATAAAAGGCAAACTCAAAAAAATTATGAAGCCAAATTCATACATGTAGAAGTAGCAAATATCCCCTAATCTGTTTGCCCCCTTTCATGCATGCAAGACATGGATGTATGTACAAGTATGCCGAAACAGCAAATCCCTAGTTATATCTGGGGATGACGTCAAAATTATCTAGGAGCGTTAGATAAATTAAAAGCACATATCTTCCTATAGGTCCGTGAATAACACTAATGTTCATCAATCTAACATCTCCAAGTTATTTTAACATCAATATCATTATAATTCCATCTAAATCCATAACAAATGGTTTCTTTTATTTATGCATATGACATGTCTAAATTACCATTTAACAACAAATTGTTCCAGCATTGTATATGATATTATTGTTCACATCATAAATAATAGTGTCACTATAATAACATAACATGAATATGTTATAAGACATTATGTAAAAAATAAATAAATTGGATTCTGGTCGATTGGACGTAATTATAACTAAATTGAATTATCCTAACACTAATGAAAAAATTCATATCAAATTTCCAAAATTTAATGTTGCAAATTCACCATAAATTAAACATAATTCATGATTTGAAATCTATTTGATATTTTCATGCTTAATTTCATTAGATCAAACCCAAATTAATAGAAAATTAATATAATTCAAAGAAAATACTAAATTCATCAACTTATCAACAATTCAATTAAACATGTAAATCATCATAATTCTACCGCATTCATATTCTCGTCCATGAAATCATCAAGCGTAATTAATTATATTTTTAGCTTATTCCAACAATACACACAAAATCTCTAATTCGACAACTTAACATCAATTAAATTTAACACATAATTAATTGAAGTTATTATTTCATAATTAATTTAACTTATTTTCATGTTCAACCATATCAAATTAACCCTAATTGATGATATTCTTAACTAATTCCATATTAATTCAAGAAACCTTAAATTCATCATAAACCATAAATTCAACCTAAACAAGTATTTGATTTCAACCAAGTAAAACATAAATTCATAGCAATATAGTATATTTACCTTGTTTGTAAAACTAGAAAAAAAGTTGGGGTGGTGGACAACAAAGAGAATGTTCGATTTTGCACACAAAACATCCAATGATGCTTATAAACTAGGATGAGTTTTTTTTTTGTTATTTTAAATGTAAAATGAAGGTGTTTGGTGGGTTTTTTTACAGAGATAGTGAGAGTGTCAGTCATTTGGTCGAGAAAGGTTGTGTTTGTGTCTGCTCTGCGTATTCTTCGATCTGAGTTTAAATTTTAATTGATGTCGCGCTTCAGAAGCACAACATTCTAAGTTGTCGTGCTTCTGAAACATAACATTACATTATCATGCTTTTGAAATGCAACAACTACCTTATCAGGTTTCTTAATAGTGATATTTACTAAATGTCACATTTTGAAACGCAATAATATCAAAGTATGTTATTTTACCAAAAAAATTCTTAAAATGGTATTATTCTGTCAAAACTTTAAGTTTATTGTGCTAACTTTTTTTAAAAAAAAAAATTTCCTTTTTATCTGATAAAATGGTAGTCTCTCTAATTTGGAAAAGAAAAAAAAATATTTAGAAGAAGATTTTAGAAGAATCTTTATTTGGTTTAAAATTTTGAAATAATCCTAATTTCGTAAATTGGCTTTTTCTAGTAATCTACTAGGCTAGATGGAATAAAAAAAAAAACTAGGCAATGATATCTATAAATTAGATCACAATATTCTAGCTCTTAATTTAATATTTTATTTTCTAATATTCTTTTCACTCTTGATTTTTATTTTTCACTTTATACTTTCACAAATCTTCTTCTTCTTCTTTTCTACTTGTTCGAAATTAAAATAAAACATGCAAAAATAAATATTTTTTTAGAAAATAGCTAAGTTTTGAAAAATTGGATAAAGTTTACTGAAAATGCATTTCTTTATATTTTTCTGAAAAATATTTTTTAAAAAATAAAAGTAAAAACAATTTATGACAAACATTATGCATAAGCACAAGTGTATAAAATTTGTGTTTTATGTGATTGAATTGAATTTTAAGCAATCGTGACGCAGCAGTTGAATTATTGTTTTATTAAATCTTAATTTTTTATGTAAAAAATAAAATTTAAAAAATAATAATAAAATAATATTTTAATATTAAACAAAAAGCAAGAATAATCTAAGATTGATCTATAGGAGGCCTTATCATAGAGCTCGTCTCGTGGCCCTTCGGTTAGGTAGTATGTACAAGAAGAAAAGGAGGAACAAGACAACTCTAGTAGAAAAAATGAGCACAACCTTAATATAATCAGAAATTAACTCCTTAGGCTCAAAAGTTAACAACCACATTGCGCTGTTAATAAAACAGCAAAAAAACTGGCGTCAAGACCATCCAAGTGAAAACGATCAAGATCGTAACACTGGACAGTTAATCCTAAATTGAACAGAAAATAAGCAATTAATCCTAAGACATATCTGGGTTCCTAACGAGTGAAAAAAGAATCAACCCGTAGGCAGCTTCGAGCGACACATAGGGCACGTAGTACTCTTCAGCAACCACTTGACAATGCAATGAGGATGGTAGACATGAGAGCAGGTGGTGGTAGCAGCTTCAGACGCAGAAGAGAAATCTTGTAAGCAAATTGCACAGCACGAGGCTTCATTAGAACCCACATTATCTTCGTCAATCTTCACCTTCTTCAAGCATGGGATAGGTGGTTTGCAGGCTTGTAACACATGAAGAAGAGGGTTTTCCACAGTATCCCAAGAAACCTCCTTATCTTCATCAACATGAATTCCAGTCACGACATTAAACTTGGCATAATGGCTTGGTTCTGAGGTAATAATGCACACAAATATGTGGTCAGCGTGACCAGGCAACGAATAGGCAACGCGGGATACGAGTTCAATTAGATCAGCTTTTACAGTCGGAGATAACCTGATGCCTATGCTCCTGAGCAAACGCCTGTATGTGCGTTCTTTCAAACGATCCCACACCAATTCCCCACGCTTTACCGGGAATGACTGTCTAGATTTGACCGGCGAGGAGCCGTCGCATGATTCCTTGACAATGATGAACTCTACTGTGATTTCTTTAGCAGAAAATTCACAAGAATTGAGAGAATATTTTGAGGGCTTCATGATTTCGCCTGAGCTTATTGCTCGAGTTGAAGGAAATATTTATGTAGTAGATAGTGAGAAACTGTCGGGGTTAAGGTAGGGTTTTATATAGAATAGGGTTCTTACCAGACGGTTCGAGGAATCAATCCATGTCTGTTTTGAATTCGGAATTGCAAGAGCAAGCTGTCCATAATAGCCGTTATTACATGGGCAACTGTTTAACCGTTCTCCGGCTCTGGCTTCCCTTTTCAGACAAGGAAACCCAGTAAAATAAATCCTGATTTCAAAAGGAAAAGAAGATAAAAAGGAAGGTAGAAAAATACTGCTACTGTAAAATCCTAGCATTATTTTTCTTTAATGACGTTTTGGCTAGGAATCAATACCTCAAAACCAAATTAAATACTTTGATTCCCAAATCTCAGCCCAATCAATAATAATAATAATTAGATATTTTTTTATTTCCTAATTTTACCACTTTGAAATATATTTTAACCTTCCAAAACCCTGAACTTGCCAAGTTTAGCCGATTAAAACTATCCAGATCCAACACGATTCCTTCTGATAGAAGCTTAAGACTAAATCAGGTGGGAGGAATTAATAATCCCCCAGAAAGCAATATATCTTACAATTAACAATCATTTAATACACAATCATAACTCGACCCTCGAGCATCAAACTAAAACTAATGTCCAAGTAAATATGAATCAATCTAAATCCATTGCATGACAAGACCTGATAGAACTGTAATTTTAATAATAAAAAACAATATTGCTATAATTTAACTTGTGATCTCCAAGCCAGAATGATGGAGAGAACAGAGTATACTACGTAAATTGATGGGCATGCCTCTGGTTTTCCTATTCTAAAATGGTAGCGATTCTTAGAAATATATTAAAATAAAATTTTTTATTTTTTAAAAATTATTTTTAATTTTACCATATTAAAATGATGTGAAAACATTTTAATAAAATCATTTGAAAAAAAAAACATTTTCAAAATTTTTTAGAACGCAGTTTACACCTCATTACCATGGTAACAGATTATAAGACTAACAAAAGAGTTTTATCTAAAAAGAAAGTGGAGGCTTTAGGTTAGTAGATCTTCAACTGGAATGGCTATGCCATTACCAGTAAAGACCAAAAATCAGTCATGATGTCTCGTGCCACAGGCATCAGTACCAGAAAGATAACAACTGCAATGTTGTCTACGTCTGGCAATATTAAATAATGGTGTCTATCAGCTACCATAATGTTATACTCTGAGAAACGAAAGAGTACTTGATTTTGCACTAGAAGTAATGGTCATCGAGGATGCATTCTGGATTACACAGAATGACAATGGATAAAGCTGTTTGAATTATGCATTGTAAACATTAACAAAAAACGGACCCTCTCCGACTTATAAAATGTTGTCTTTTAGTTTCTTTTCGGCAATATCCAAACAACTCCACCAACTTTATTCTAGCAGATAACAGAAAATACCCACCACCTATGTTGGTATAAGAGTAACAATCAAGTCCTCAGTAGAGCAGAAGACAGATAATAACTTCTCATTCCTTGGCAGTCGTGTCCTGCAGAAATCCTCACCATATAAATAACAATGGAGATTTCTCATTCATTGGCAGTTGCATCCTCAGATGAAGCACTCCCTGCTTCTGCATATGAAGAAAAGGATAGTTGAGTTTCCTTGGCCCTTTGAGAGAAAATCAGACCGAGAAAAGAGATCTATAGCTTTTGTGTAACATAATGATGATTGAGCATACCTTCGCCATCTGCTGGGGCATAAGGAGACTTCCGGTATCGCGTTTGCTGTTGTGTGGGCTGGAAAACAGAGAGATAATACACAAATAAGCACCCAGTACAAAATATGCTAGCATTATAGAACTAACACGATGGCCAGCAGGGAAAAAAAAAATACTTCTCACTCATATATATAAACTAATACGTGGAAAATCCAAAACCATTTAGGATGGCTGCCAATCTCCATTTTTCTTCAAAGAAACTAAGCAAAAAAAGGTAGGGAGGAAATCACAAGCATAACAGGAGTCATTCATTCATGGTTCTTTCAAATTCACTGGCATTATATCTGCATCATGCCTCGAAGGAAAAATATCTATGTGCTTGTTATGTTGCCTTTCCCTTTAAATAAATTAAATAAGGATTCAAAGAGAACGTCAAAACCATAGTTCAAAGTTATTGAGGAACTTTGCTTCGAGCAATAAGGAGACGACTTCAGTTCTGTTGATCAGAATAAAATGGAAAAATCAATCTTATATCTTTGCAACTGTTTCCTCAGCCAAAATAGAAATACTCCAAAAACAGTAGGAGTGAAGAGACTTTAATTTTAGTATGGAAACACCCTCCAACTGAAATATCTAACACACTACCTCATCCAATTTATGATAGTTTCCAGGTGATTTTAGAAGGTGGAGATCTTAGAAGCAGCACAGAAAGCCCCCTTTCCACTTTGAGTTGTGTGGATTGAGGTAGATTGTTTCTTTTACCAAGCTTCGACTCTGAAGCATTATTTTATCAGGGGACCTCACTTTTTCCAGCCAAGAAGTTACCAGGTTTGGAGTGAGATCTTATGGGGTGCAATAGAGTGGTGCTCTGAAACCCATTAGTGTGAAGCAGAAAGGTTAGTGGGAACATAATCTCCGGAAATTGTTTTCAGGGGACCATGAATGAGACAGCACTGAGCTGGGAAGGTGATGCCTAAAGCTTTATAGATTTGCAAAGGAAATAGCACAACCAAATCTTTCCACATGATGACTACTTAGAGGAATAATCTTATTGGAACATTAATGATTGATAAACTCAGTGATGAGAGACAGTTTACTCCTGTAGGAACAAATCCATTATCATCCAAAACCTTATCAAGGAACTACAAAAGGAATCGCTTTAGAAAACACTGGAAGCACCTAAACCAAAAGAGTGAACAATCATTAATAATGTCTAAAATGGTAATAAATCAAGTTGCACATGCCAATAGTTATTATTGTAAAGAACGTATGAGCTTTATGCAGTATTGTCAGTCAGAAAATTAAAAGATACACCTATTTTCAATTTATAACAAACATCCTAGAATTGGCTCAAAATAAATGCTTGCTTTTTCTCGGTAATCTCTGCTTGGTGAAGAAGTCCTTTTTTCTATTTCCTGGCTTATCAAGGGGAGTACATCCAAGAAAATATAACATAACACAATTTCTCCTTTGTATAGTTGATCCATTTCACCTGATTCCACGTTTATATACATAAATGGTGGCACAGAACCCCTCCCTCAGAATTTTCATTTCCATTCATCTGTTTTTTTTTTTTTTTTTGAGCCTACAAGTTGTGGAAGAACACTGGCAGAAGTCACAGACCATTGACAATTTTCATTTCTTCACCTATATCCCATTGCGAGCTAAAGAAAAACCTAAAACTAACTTCAATTGAGCATGAGCAGACCAATTATCTCAAGGTAACATTAACATTCTCATACTCCATAAATTTAATGCATCTTTTGATAGAAATGACTTAATTCAAATGATTTCCTTCTTTTAAACAGGCTTCCAGATTTCGAAATAAATGAATACCTAACACCTTCAGCTTTCAAAATAAATGAATATCTAGATTACTTATATTTTTTTATCACCAAAAGCTCATAACACATAAGTAGTTGTTTACTTTTGCATGCAGATCCACAACTCAGCGAAGATAATCTAGGAAAATGTCTGGCTTCTATCATCACTCATTTTTCAGGTTTACAATAATTTGTTTGAAAATCACCACAGTGGGGCAATGCAAATCTAGTACAAGGGGAGTATAGAATAGAGCACAAAAGGAGGACAGACTGAATAGGAGAAAAAACAATTCTAAAGAACCAGAGCATGTAAAGACATATTCAACAAAGACCAAAACAAATAACTAGTCCTTTTTATAAGGGACACGCAGAAAATGAACTTCGTAGAGTCCCAAACTTGATTTTTCTTACAGGTCCAGTACCTCAAGAGCCCAGGCAATCCTCTCCGCTCCTACAACCTTTCTAGCTCTACCATTTTATCAACTCTTACTTCAACGTCATAATATAGTTTCCAGCTTCATTTAACTCTATTGGTTACCTATCTAGTAGACCCCTAGAGAAAACTTCCAATGAGACCACCAGCTCTCTACCTTCATTAGAAATCAACAGCCACTTATTCAGTCTAGTTTATCTTATATCACCCACTGACAGTTGAACATAAGCACAGCTAAAGCACAACAAGCATTCACATGATTTCTTCTTAGGAGAAAGAAGACAAAAAGGAGACAAAGAATGGATCGACGAATATCATTCACATATATACCTGTAATTTAGGCCGAAGAGCTTCGAGTGGTCCTTTAGGCTTATCAACACCTTGCTGTTATAGTTCAATATCATCAAATGATATCAGGTAACCATCTTAATGCAGTCAGTTTTAAGTGAAATAACAGAAACAATCCGTGAAACCAGTACCTTTCCAAGTGCCCAATCAGCAGAATCAAAGTAGGCACGTTCATGGTCCTAACATCCAAATCATAAATTTAGACACAAACCAGCACAGAGCACAATATGTATCAAGAATCGAGACTCGGTAATATGGAGTCACCTTAGAAATGAGAGGTGGTTTCTTAGGCAAAATTCCTCCGTATTTCTTCTTTACAACTTCCTCCTACATATAAGTGTATACAAAGAAATAGATGAATGAGTGAAAAATTCTTCCAATATAAAGTTTTTTAACCATGTCTTCAATAAATCATGCATATGCAGGAAAACAAAACACCTCTTGTTTTGATGAAGGCATGGAGCTTTTATCCTCGGAAAGATTTCCGTCAACCTGATCTTGCTTGTTATCCTCCATACCTGAACCAACCGTACGGTATAACAGTTGTCATCATGAATAAACATCTTACTCACATTAATAGATGCTCCTTCCACGCATACAAACTTTTAACCAAATCCGGAGAGAGCAAATCTTAGAAAACTTGAAAACTACTTAACAAGATGCTTGCTACTACAATACTAACCAAATACGGCAACTCCAAATCTAACGTATTTTTATGAATTCCAAACATTCCTTCATCATACCATCAAAGTATCCTAATCATTCCGAACTCTTATACGCACATGTGCAACATTTATAAATGATTCTATAAAATCAGTGCTAAATTACATTATAATTGTCAAATTTTATTTACTTTCTTTGCTCTTCTCGCATGAACAAGGAGAGAAGAATCATAAAATAAGCACAGCACTTAATGAATTATTTGATCCAGGAACCTTTAAAAAAAATCCAAAGCAAATTAACCACGACAATAAACACAATCAAGACCTATAACGCATAATAATTTAAACAACTTAAGTAGAATAATTGAATAAAGAAAAACAAATAATGAGAAAAAATATATCTCTCTATTAAACATCAAATCTGCCTAATTAAGATCTATTTAGCACGAAATTGATAAAAAGACAAACAGAAGAGAGATCTATTTTATCAAATAACAAACAAAAATTGTAAGCAGCTAAATAAAAATAAAAGTAAAAGATTTTAGACAAAAAAGAAGCGAAATGAGAATTCAAAATTCTTATTACCAATTACGAGCTTCGTGCGCCGGTTTCAAATGTAGAGAGATAAGGAAGACAAAGAGCAAGAGAGGATTATTCACACAAGGATAATATTGTGATGTTGAGATCTAGAACACGATCTTGATGAGGTAAGCTATATTTTACACCTGATAGATTTCTCCATATTTCGTTATGGTCCTACTTGTCTCTAAGTTTTCAATTCTATTCCCTGTTTATTAGTTTGTTGGCAAATGCTTCGCTGCGGTTTGATCAATTTTCAAAAAAAAAACTTCAAAAAAAAAGTCAAGAGCGAGAGGAATTCTTTAGCATGTGGGTTAATCTCGAGATCTTCTATCCCAGCTACATGTCTTAGCTTGAATTTCTAGTTAAATTATATTATATGAAGCTGACCCAACATAAATCAGTCAATTTCATAAGTTTAAAGATATTTTAAATAATTAATAAAAATATAATTTATTTAAAAAAAAATTTAAAATGATAATTTAAAAAAAAAATATTGAGACAACACCATATTGAATTGACCCTAATCATAAAGCGACTTGATCATATATTCCACTGAGTTTAGTAATTTTATTTGTTTTTTAATTTATTGTTATTTAATTATATGAAAAAATATATGCTTGCAAAATCAAGCATCAATCCTAAAATAAATGTTTTATTTGAGATTATGATAACATTGTAGAAACTAGACAAAAATAAATCATGAAATCTATTTTTCAATCAATCCAATATTGAAGAAGGGTGAAATAAAAAAAATCAATTAAAAAAATTAAAGACAAAAACTAAAAAAAAAAATCATGATCGATAGGTAAATAAGTCAAACTCGTGAATCGAGTAACCCGGATTAACATGTCAAACCTTTGAATCGAGTCATGGATTCCTCTAGGATTAGTAACTTGTTTGTTTTTTTAAAAAAAATATTATTTATTTAACTATATGATAATAAAAATAGACAATCATAAAATCGAGCATTAATCTAATATTGGAATATTTTTTTAAGACTATGATAATCTTAAAGAAAGAAAAATAAAAAAAAATTATTAAATTTAATTTTCAGTCAGCTCAATATCGAAGGATAAAATTGAAAAAAAAATAAATTTATAAAGAGGAAAAAATAAAAGTTAAACCTACCAAACCTGTAAACAAGTTTATGAACTTTCTAAAATTTAATAATATGATTTTTTTTCAAAACTAATATTTTTCATTATTTTATAAAAAATAAAAGACCACAAAATTGATTTCAATAATAAAAAAGAAAAAAAAAGGTACCATGTCAAACCATGAACTGAGGTAACTTAGGTTACCTTGTCAAATTCATCTATTTTTTTAAAAAAAAATTTATTTAACTATTTTTTTTAAAAAAATAGATCATATCGAGATATTTTTTATATCAACATGATGTTAAAATATTTCTCTGATACCACTATAATCATATAAAAAACAAATAAAAATAAATTATCAACTCTAAATCTCAATAACATATAATATAAGGACTAAATTCAAAATTCAAAAAACATAAAAATAAATAATAAAAGTAATTCATAAATGAAATGATGTGATGTAATAATATTTTTCCAATACTTTTTAGCTTTTATTGCAATGTAATGCATGAAACAAATATTTTGTAACGAAATGTTCATAAATTATCACAAGTAAAAACTGCTAAAAGGTTGGATAAAATCATAATGGAAAAATAACCCTGGATTTCCTATAATTTATTATATTTTACACTTTATCTCTATTATTTTCAAAAATAAAATTTACATTCTAATCAACTTAATTTTTAAATTTAAATAAACTCCCATATATAAATAACCTCAACAACCATCATTTTCTATTAAAAAAAAAACTTCAATGGAAGACCAGCCCCATTTCTCCCTAACTCCACGTCCTCCTTCTCTCCCCAGTAAACATCACACCAAAAAATTCCACGAATTCCAGCCAGAAAATTGCTTTGCCCAGTAGAGCAAGGGCAAATACCTCTTTGACCAACCAACTGTCGCCCTCAATTGGAGCCAAAGATTTAGAGTCATCAAAGGCGTAGCTTTAGGGCTGTTTTATCTGCATAAAGAATGGGAGCAAGTTGTGATTCATAGAGATGTCAAGGCTAATAATGTCTTGCTAGATGGTGAATTGAATGGAATATTAGGGGATTTTGGCCTTGCAAGATTGTATGAGAATGGATCCTCAAACGACCCATATTATCAGAAACTCTTGGGTATCTTGCACTTGAGCATGCACGAACTGGACAAGTACTGATGTGTTTGCTTTTGGGGCTTTCTTGCTTGAGGTTGCTTCTGGTAGAAGGCCAATGCAGCCAACTAAGGATTTAATCTTGGTTGATTGGGTGTTTACACAATAGCCTGGAGATGAAATTCTAGAGGCCGGGATTCAAATTTGGTTACAAAATATATTGTAGATCTGATTTTGAAGTTGATGCATGGCAAGATTGAGATTAGGTATTCAAGATTGTTGAGCTTGGTGAGATTATTTGATTGCCTCTGTCGCTATGATATGACTAAATTCAAGCTGGTGGCTTGGCCAGGGTTTCATGTTTGCCAATGTTTTCCAAAGAAAGGGAGAAATTTTTTGAAAGGCAATTTTGTTATTTCAAGGCAATATGAGTTTTTAGTAATTAGATTGTATATAATGGTAAACCTTTAATAATGCAATATTTTTTATTGATATTTATTTTTAGTGTAGTATCATATAAAGTGTTATGATATTATAAAGTTTATGATATTTTTTTATAATTTTCAAAATAATAAAAAAATATAAAATAGAGTGAAATATAAGATACTTAGGATAATTTTCTCGATTATAATAACTATCAGCATATCAAGGTTGTCGCATTCGATATCGCGACGACTTTTAAAAATTAAAATGTAAAAGAATAAATTTGTGGTATTTTGTTCTTAGACAGGGAATAGGTCTAATTTAAAGAATCATCACCTAATATTATGATCACTAGGAATGCATGACATCCTCTAACTTTATAAAAGCCAGAGAAAAGCCACAAAAGGAAGGAGACAAAGAGAACAAAAAGGGGGGGACGAAAGAGAAGAACAAGAACAAGAACGAAGAGGGAACAAAGAAGGTGAAAACAGGGAGGAACGAATAGACGAGGAAGAAAAACAAAGAAGGTGAATGTAAACAGAGAAGTAACATAAAAAATTATAGAGAGAGAGAGAGAGAGAGACAGAGATAACAGGATAATCATTGTTCCCACTAGATTATTTTCTTTGGGCATCACCAATCTTAATACTCTCAACATCATCATATCTTCCATCTCAGAATGAAACTCTTCACAACAGTTTATATCATGTTTAAACTGCTGATGATATTTATAGTATTCATTCGCATCTCCTACAGCTTGTGTTCTGACTAGTGTTTTAAGATACCCAACTTGTTTCATCATCCAGTACAATCTATCCATTGTCACCCTCAGAATTGCTTTACCTTCTTTTCCTATCTCCAAGCTATTAACTCCGACACTTCTAGAAGCATGGTTTGGTTGAGAGTTCAAACTCACATTTAGAGATTCATAAAAGGAAATCCACCCAACTTTGATGAGTTGGAGGATTTCTCTTTTGAATGCAACACATCCATCAATATTGTGACCAGTGACACCAACATGGTATTCACATTTTTTATCGAGTTTATACCAATAAGGGAATTGTGGTTGTAAAGGTGTTAAAGGAACAAGCGCTACCTAACCAATACTAAACAGTCTTTGGTACATTTTGGTGAGAGGTATTATGGGTAACGGTGGAAGTTGCTATGACTATCTACCAACTTTGTAAACTCTTTGATGTCTTCCTTCTCACATTATTTCTCATCCATTGCGATTATATTTTTATCAAAGTTAGGCTAATTATTCTCAATGCAGTGAGTTTGTGATTTTATCAACGATCCTTCTTATCTTGCTCGACCATTTTAATCTGATTATACCCAGAGAAACCATCCATAAATGAGTAGGTAAAACTCATAGCAGCATTATCCACGAGTACATCTATGTGGGGTAAAGGAAAATCATCCTTCGAGATTGCAGTATTCAATTATCGAAAACCAACGCTTACCCTGATTTTATTGTCTTTCTTGGGTACTGCTACAATGTTGGACACCTATTGAGAATATTCAACTACTTCTAGAAATCCAACACCCCACTATTTTTTTATTCCTTCTTTAACCTTGATCAATATATCAGGCATTGTTCTCCTCAACTTTTGCTTGACTAGTTTGCAACCTTCTATCAAGGGTAGTTTATGTACCACAATATCAATATCTAGACCAGACATGTCAGCATATGACCAGATAAAAACATCAACATATTCTTGGAAAAGAGTAACCAACTCATTTCTCATGTGAGCGGTGATTAGCTTCCCTATTGAAGAATAACTTATCAATTCGTTCAATTTTTGACCAAATTGACTCCTAAATTTATAATTTCATCGTTATTAGTCTTCAAACTTTCAATTTGTGTTGTCTTGACCCAATTTTCAAATTATTTTTCATTCATTCATTTTTTTATTTTTTATTATTTTAAAAAAACTCAAAATTTAGATTATGACAAAGATCAAGTGCTCAACATCGACATTGAGGTCGCGGTTAATGTTGGGCTTAGTTCTCATTAAAGGTGTTGAAAAAAATCTACCAACCAAAAAAATAATTGAAAATACCAAACCGAGATAAAAAAAACCAATTTTAAAAAAAGAAAAAAAAATATTTGGTTTGGTTTGGTTTTGATTTCAGAAAGATAAAACTAATTAAGCCGGTTCAAATCAAACTGAATCGTTTGTAAAAAAAGAAAGTTTTCCCCTAACCCTAAATCACTACTAAGCATTGTAGTCGCACCCTCTTCCTCCCCCCTTCCGAATTCTCCCCTATGGCCTTATCTGTTAAGCTTGATAGTTGTCGCTGCAAGTAAATTTGGTTGCTTTTTTGGTGTGGCACCAAATCAATATCTCATTTTTTTAGTTAGTTAAGGGCTTCATCATGATCCACCTCTAAATTTGATTCGCCTAAATCCAAAGACACCAAGAAAGTTTTGTTTTGTTTTCTATGTGGGATATGATTATTTTAACGGGTTTCTGGGTTTCACCAAAACATGTCAACCAAGGGTTTTTTTAGATTAATTTTTCATTCACCCACAATTTATTTAAATTATGTTATAGTTTGTTTGGAATCAAATCACATGTGAAATTGAATTTCACATGTGATTTTTCAATTGATAACTTATTACAATTTTTATGTTTAGAATAAAATACTAAATCACATAATTGAATTCAATTATATTATTTGGAATACCTATGAAACTGAATTGAATTAACAATATTGACTACTCTACCTTTAATTCAAAATTGCATGGTACATCTTCTTAGTAAATAATTTGTTTATAAACAAAATATTACATTGAGCTCCCTCATGCTCAGAACAACAAGAAGCATCCACCATTCTCCATTTACCCACAGAGAAAAATTGATTTCAAAAAATATAAGAGTAGTTACCTATTAAATACAATGTAAATAGGAGAAGGTAGCATAGATGCACAATTTAAAGTAAAGAGAAGTTTTGGTTGAAGAAAAGAAATAGGATATTTTTGAAATAATATTTTCAATATTGCAAATCATAGGGCCAAAAAATTATTTTTATCTATTTGAAATTGATTTCAATAATGTAAATAGGGTCTCAATTTACTTTTATCTATTTATTATGATTTGAATTTCTTTTGGGATTCAAATCAATACCCTTAAAAAAATTACAAACACAGGAATTGATTTAACTATTGGAATTGAACTCAATTCCAAGGATTTCAAACAATCTATCAATGTTCTAGGTTAAAAAGTGTACATTGAAAATTAAATTACAACAAAGTTTAACTCAAAAAATAAGTTAACCTTGCTTTTAATTTGATCTAAAATGTGCTCATTACCCATGTTCCAACAAGTTTTCCAACAATTTTTCTCTTAGTGATCTTCTAAAGTTTCTTTTGCTCTCTGTTTTTCTTTTCCTTCTTCTTTAACACAATATTCTTTCTCCTCTATTTTTTTTTTGTCAAAACTAGTGTCCCCTCCTTACTACGTGATTTATTCATCTATTTATAGGTGGGACTGTTCTTTAAAACCTTTTAAGAATCATGCAAAAATTTAGCTTAGAAGATTACATGTGCCTGGTATTGAAACTAGGTTGGATACTGGATTTTTCCAAGCTAGCGATTGTTACTACTTTGCATTATTCGTGGGAGAAGATCAGGGCATGAAAACTAGATCCATTGCTTTTGGATGATGTTTTAGAACAAAAACATGTGTTTTTTTTTTAACTGTAGGTGTCCAAGGCAGTTTACACACACCTCGACTAATCCCCCGAAACTCTGAAGTTAACGACTAGGTAAGCCTATAGTGACCCTAAGGTTTGTGGCACTCGAACTGGTGATCTCTGTAGAACAAACCAGGACCTGACCAATTAAACTATACCTCTTAAGATTTAAAAACATGTGTTTTAGTCCCACAGGAAGTGTCGTTCATGGCCATAAATTATAGCTTAAGGATCACATGAAGACAGCTATTCCAAACGTGTTTGAAGCCTAGAAACTAGCCTTAGAAATTAACAATATTCTAAATGGTGTGGGGGAATCACTATTCCCCCATACACAATGTACTATGGATTACAACAGTAATCCACAGTGCATTCCTCCCTTTTTTTATTTTTTCTTTTTGCATTTTTTCCCAACTTTTTCCTCTCTTTTTTCGTTTTCTTTCTTTTTTTTCCAAAATTACTTTTTTTTTCAACTTTCCTATTTTTTCTTTTTTTTCTTTTTTTTTCCAAATTATTTTTGTTGATATTACTTTTTAAATATTGACCTGGTTAAAAATTTCACTTTGTAATTTTTTTCTTTAATTAACAATACTCTAAATGGTGTGGGGGAATCACTGTTCCCCCACACACAATGTACTGTGGATTACTATTGTAATCCACAGTGCATTCCTCTTTTTTTTTCATTTATTTTTTTTAAAAAAATTATTTTTTTTATTTTACTTTTTAAATATTGACCTAGTTAAAAATTTCACTTTGTAATTTTTTTCTTTAATTAACAATACTCTAAATGGTGTGGGGAATCACTATTCCCCCACACACAATGTACTGTGGATTAATGTTGTAATCCACAGTGCATTCCTCCTTTTTTTTCATTTACTTTTTTTCTAAATTTTTTTTTGTTGATTTTACTTTTTAAATATTGACCTGGTTAAAAATTTTGCTTTGTAATTTTTTTCTTTAAAATACTGTAGATTGCTGCGGTGTTTTCTCACATAGTTTTTCTATTTTATTTTTTTATTTTTCAAAATTATATTTTTCGATTTTTTTTTAATATTGACCTAATTGAGAATTTAGTTTTGTAATTTTTTTCTTTAAAACATTGTTGATTGCTACAGTGTTTCTCCACATTTTTTTTTATTTTCTCTGAAATTATCTTTTTTTTATTTTATTTTTTAATATTGAGCTGGTTAAAAATTACAATTACAATATGTAAGGAAAGCACTGTAACTTTCCTCGAATATTACTGGCGATTGCTACAGTGTTTTTTCCCACATGGTTTTTTTTCTGTTTTGTTATTTTTCCATAAAATTGTCTTTATCAATTTTATTTTTTAAATATTAAGCTGGTTAAGAATTGCAATTACAAGTAAATACAAGTTTTTCCTCACAAAACACTATGGATTGATACAGTTTTTCCTCACATGGTTTTTTTCCAGTTTTTCCTCACATGGTTTCTCCATATTTTTTTTTATGATTTTCTCCAAAATTATCTTTTTTTTTATTTTATTTTTTAATATTGAGCTGATTAAAAATTACAATTACAATATGTAAGGAAAGCACTGTAACTTTCCTCGAATATTACTGGCGATTGCTACAGTGTTTTTTACCACATGGTTTTTTTCTGTTTTGTTATTTTTTCCATAAAATTGTCTTTGTCAATTTTATTTTTTAAATATTAAGCAGGTTAAGAATTGCAATTACAAGTAAATACAAGTTTTTCCTCACAAAACACTATGGATTGATACAATTTTTCCTCACATGGTTTTTTTCCAATTTCTTTTGTGTTTTTTTTGTAATATTTTTTTTCAAAATTATCTTCGTCGATTTTATTTTTCTAATATTGAGTTGGTTAGAATTTAACTTTATAATAAAATTTAATCATGTGGAGAAAGCACCGTAACTTTACTCACAAAACATTGTGGATTGCTACCGTGTCTTTCCGCATGGTTTTTTTTCTTATAATTTTTTTCAAATTATCTTTGTCAATTTTATTTTTTTAATATTGAGTTGTTTGAGAATTACAATTACAAGTCATTACAAATAAGGTTAAATCATGTGGGGAAACACTGTAGCTTTCATCACAAAACACTATGAATTGCTACAGTGTTTCCAACATGATTTTTTCCCCCTTTTTTTGGTGTTTGTTTTCCTAATTTTTTTTTCTAAAATTGTCTCTGTCGATTTTTTTTAATATTGAGCTGATTAAGAATTTAGCTTTGTAATTTTTTTTTCTTTAAAACACTGTGAATTGTTGCAGTGTTTTCCCATATGATTTTTTTATGATTTTTTTCAAAATTATCTTTGTCGATTTTTTTTTTTAATATTGAGTTGGTTAAGAATTATAATTACAATAAAGCTAAGTCATATAAGGAAAGCGTTATAGTTTTTCTCACAAAACACTGTGGATTGCTACAATATTTCTCTAAATGGTTTTTTATTTTATTTTATTGGGGAAAACACTATAGTTTTCCTCACAAAACATTGTCAATTACTACAACGTTTTTTCTTATTGGGTTTTTTCCTTCCAAAATCATCTTTGTTGGTTTTTTTTTTAATATTAAGTTGGTAGAGAATTTAGCTTTGTAATCGTTTTTGCTTTTTATTAACAGAAAAGCTAAATCATGTAGCGAAAACACTGTATCTTTCCTCACAAAATACTTTAGATTGCTACAAATTATTTTGTTCAGTCTCTAAGTTTTTGATCACCAACATAACTTTTTTTTTCTGTCATGAAATATTTGCTCCATCATACATTTAGTTTCTATTACTTATCTAGCGCTGGTTCACAATGATAATACTATCAAGTGCATTTGTTTTATAAGCCCACGGCAGCGTGCAGACATGTCATCTCGTAAGAATAAAACCGCGTCGCTTTCTTGTTCTTTGTCTTATAAAACACACTGTTTCACTCCCTTAACTGATGTAAAACGATGTCATTTTTTTAAGCTCAATTTGGGACAAGGTTTTCTAATTTAAACATGTTATTTTTAGATTGGTCAAGTTCAAAATAATCCTTTCATTCTCTCACCTTTTTCTATTTTAGTCATTGTTCTTCCTTTTTCTCAATTTTAGGCCAATTGTGATTTTCTTTCCTCAATGTCCTTCAATTTTGCCTCTGATCAAATTGAAATGGGTCTCTTAATTTCATCCCCTTTTATATTTCAGTCCTTAGCTTCCAAATTCCTCTAATTTGGGCCAATTTCATACATTTTCTTAATTTTTCTTTTCAATTGTCACTAATTGTAACCCAAATTATTTCTGAATTTTTTAATTTAATCCTTAGCCTATTAAATTCAATTATTTGTCTAGTTTTGCCTCTCCACTGTATCTTTTAACCTTCTCCTTTATTATTATTATTATTATTATTATCATTTGTTTTTAATTTACCGTGTATTTCTTGATGAATAATAACTAAAATTGAAGAAACGTTTTTTTAGGGGATTTTTATTTTTATTATTTTTGGTTTTTTTCTCTTAGAAATTTTTGTTATGACAAATCCAAACTTATTTTTATTGGCTTTGAATCTATCAAGTCAGTTAAGACATATCAAAATAATTTTTATATTATTTAATTTTAAATCTTGAAGATAAGAAGTAAAATTAAAAACTTTAAAATTAACTTAATAAACATAGTTTCATAACAATACCTAATAACTTTTATAACCTAAACATTTTGTTTTAAGATTTTATTTTATTTTTATTCAATTTGTAGCGGAGAGTGATCTGAAAACTAGTCTTACTTAAACCACAAAACTCAGATCATGATTCAAAACCATCGATTCTCCATTATGTGCAATAAATAAATAAATAAATAAATAAAACGGGAAGAAGGAATCAAATTGGTGGCCGACAATTTTGATACAGTTGATGATGGACACCATTTTACCATCCTCATAAAATTTATTTTCCATTAAATACTTGAACTGCAAAAAAATAAAAATAAATAAAAATGAAAGGAAGATGAATAAATAAAAAGACAAAAATATTTCTTATATTTTTAAACACCACAGTATATTAAAAAAAAAAAAAAGAGGAAAAAAAGCAGACGGTAGATCCGATATTGTGCTATAGGATATTCTATCCTCCACGATGACCGACCTACATATGATTTATAGATCCGACAATTCCACAAGAAAAAATCCACATCACAATTATGAGAAAAATTGCAAATTTCTAATTATTATCAAATCTCAAAAAATATATATATATCTTAAAATTTCACCCACTCAAAATAGAAATTATAACTTTTTGAGAATGAAAAAAAAAACTATTGGTAATAATTAGACCTAATTTATCAATAAAAAATGTGTCTGGTTTAAATATTTAGAGGAATTATAAAAAAAATAACCGTTTTTTCTACACACAGAGACATAACTCAAATTAAAAAGAAGTTTTTTGTTTTTTATTTTGAAATATAATTGTTTTTTTTTTCTCTTTTTATATTTTTAATTCTTTAAATTAACTTGACAAGATTTACAAAATAATTTATATTATAAAATATCTTTTTAGTTCTAATAATTAAAATAGCATTAAAAAAATTGATCAATTATCAAATCACTAGTAAATCTACAAAATCAAACCTAACTTATTATTAAATTATATGATACACCTGGACTAGACTAATAGCTTAGATTATTAAATTACCAAGTAAATTATTTTTATTAAAATATGATATTTGTTTTTATTTTTTTTAATTTTTTAAAATTGACTTGAATAAATTTAAATCAAGTTTGATTTAGTAATTTAACTAATCATAAATCAACCTGTTAAGTTACTAGAATTTTACTGAGTTAATGTGTTTTTGGCTGAATTTAAACCTTGATCCAAATCAAATAGCAAGTTTACTGTGTCAATATATTTATTTTAGGATGATAAAAAATCAGAACCTGACTGGTTCTATACATATCATTGTTAATTTTATTTTTTAAAAGGGGAAAACGGTGTGTAAAATCAGGAAAAGAAAAAAAAACAACTCACAGCTCATTCCGTCAAAAATCAAAGGGTCTAGATAAGAAGTCAAAACCGTGATGATCAAACAAACGCGTATAACATACATCATAAAACACCCAATCCGTCCCTCTCAACTCCAACCCTATATATATACACACACACACACACAAACACACGCTCACACAAGCAAAGAAGTCCGCCTCTCGTCCTCCACAACACGAGAAAACACAGATGCGCCTCCCCTTTTCTCTCTCTACAAGCTAACACAGTTTTATCTCTCTAGAAACAAACTTGGTTTTCATTATCTCCGCCGCTTGAAGGTATGCTGCTGCTGCTAAGGCTTCTTGGATCAATCGATCGATCTATTTATTTTCTGAATTTGAATTTGTTTCTCCATATGAGATATTTATCTTTCTGGCTTTAGATCTAGTGTAATGAATCGTAGCCTACTTGTGCTGTTGTTTTAGATTATTATGCAGATTAATCAATAAAAAAAATTGGATATAATTTGATATAGTAATTTGTTCACTGTGATTCGTCATTGTTCAATGTTGATTGCGATTCGATGCCACCGTAGCTTACGATTGACTTGATTGCTCGCTGTTATGATTTGATGATTTCCAACGATGGTTTTCTTGAGTTTTTGTTCGCCGATTTTTTTTAGTTAGATGTTCCTTAACTGTGTTTTTGGGTTTTAATTAGGGTTACTTGTGTTATTAATAACTCCTTTTCCTATAAGGAGTCTGATTTAATGAGTACTTTTCCTATTAGGAGTAGGATTTAGTAAGTCTTTTTCCTACAAGGAGTAGGATTAGTGTAAATAGGACGTGGGGGCTATTAGCAAAACATGTTTTGTTTTTTATCAATTAATTTGAGGTTTTTCTGCAAACCCTGAACTTTATTCTATTGCTTCTACTTAAAGGTTCTTCAAGTTTTACCTCTTTGCATATGCTTTTGATTATAGCATGTATTGTTTTGGGCAATTGAAGTTCATGATTTTTTATCTGTCGTGTTTTATTTTGTTTTAATATCCTGCTTAATGGAGCAGCTCTATTTGATTGAACCAGGATTGAGGTTTCCTCCATGTCTTTATAGTGTTGTGAGGATAATGACTTTGGTTCTTTGATGTTAACTAATTCTATCTCTCCTTGCTTTGATTGATGCTACTTATTTAGTTTGGCAAAGCTTGGTGCAAGTTTTTTATACTTAATGTGCTTTTTGGTTGCATGTTTGATTATTGTTTTTTCTGTTGTGGTATTTTACTGTCTAGTTTGTGGTTCCTTGTGTTGTTGAAATTTCTTTGTTGCTAAAATTCTTGTCCTGTTCTTTTCAGGAGACTAGCAGGTGTTGTTGCTGCTGTCTGCAGATTTTCAGAGTGAAGTCTGTCAAAGTTGAGGTTTTTTTATGTCCGTGCTGGCTATTTCGTTTTTGGGAGCCATTGGATTACTTGGAGAGTATAGTCCTTCGTCACGGAAAAAGGGTGGACCCTTGTTTAACACAATAAGCTATATGCATTTCGGACTATTTGACGAATACCCAGAGTTTCGAGGTTGTAGCTGGATTCAACCTTTTCTGACTAAACAAGAACGGTCTTTTCTTGCTAAAGAATCTCTAGAAGACAACATAGCTGCTGCCCAATTTTTGAATTCCAGCATTTGTGTTCAGTGACATTACTGAATTTGTTGTGTGATTGATTTACTGTGATCAAGATGGCGTTGCAGAATATTGGTGCTGCAAACAGTGATGATGCCTTCTACAGGTACAAGATGCCCAAGATGATTACCAAAATTGAGGGCCGAGGAAATGGCATCAAGACAAACATTGTCAACATGGTTGATATTGCAAAGGCTTTGGCAAGGCCAGCTTCTTACACTACGAAGTACTTTGGTTGTGAGCTTGGTGCACAATCCAAATTTGATGAGAAAACAGGGACTTCCCATGTGAATGGCTCTCATGACACTGCCAAACTTGCAGGCCTTCTTGAGAACTTTATCAAGAAATATGTCCAGTGTTATGGCTGTGGAAACCCTGAGACTGAGGTAATCATCACCAAAAGCCAGATGATCCAGCTGAAATGTGCTGCTTGTGGTTTTGTGTCGGATGTTGATATGAGGGACAAGCTCACCACTTTCATTGTGAAGAATCCACCAGAAACAAAGAAGGGATCGAAGGACAAGAAGGCAATGAGGAGGGCTGAGAAGGAGCGACTGAAGGAAGGTGAAGCTGCCGATGAGGAGCAGAAGAAACTGAAGAATGGTAAGAAGAAGGGATCTTCTACAAAGGATGGCCATGCAAAAGCTAGCTCTATTAAGAAGAAAGCAAACAGCTCTGATGAGGAACGTGGGTCACCAACTCATAGCCAGGTTGATGAGAAGGAAGAGGCTGATGATGAAGATGATGTCCAGTGGCAAACTGATACATCTCTGGAGGCTGCTCGCCAACGCATTCAAGAGCAGTTGAGTGCTGCGACAGCTGATATGGTCATGCTCGCCGCAGATGAGACAGAGAAGAATTCAAAGACAGCCAGCAAAGAAAATGGCAGTCCTCGAGAGGAGGAACCAAAAGCTGGTTGCGGGAATTCAAGTGCTTATGAAACTCTTGTGGAGGAGGTGAAGGCAAACCTGAAGAAGGGAGTATCTGCAAGCAAAATACAGTCTGTTGTCGGTTCACTTGATGGGTCTGCTCAGGAAAAGATGAATGGTCTGTTTGAGGCATTGTTTGAGGGTGTTGAGAAAGGATTTGCGAAGGAGGTTGGCAAGAAGAAGAAGTATCTGGCTGCCGCTGTTGCTCAGGATGAGGGATCACAGTTGCTTCTGCTCCGAGCAATCGGGGCATTCTGTGGTAAGTCGAGCTCAAGTGCGCTGAAGGAAGTGGCTCTTGTAATGAAAGACCTATATGATGCTGATGTCCTGGAGGAAGAGTACATCGTGCAGTGGTATCAGGAAGGGCTAGAGGGACCAAGCAAGGATTCTCAGATTTGGAAGAATGCTAAGCCCTTCATTGAATGGCTTCAGAATGCTGAGTCTGAGTCGGAGGAAGAATGATGGGCTCTTTATTTTTAGTAGTTAAAATCTCGAGTCTGAAGCCCTCATGGTAATTTGTGTCATGAATAAAAGAGTGTGCCCTTTGCTTTAGTGTCCTTGGTTTGGAGTTGGGTGGAACCTCTTAGGTTTACGGAGAGTGGTGCTATTTATCTTGAAATCTGTGCCTTTTGTTTTATTTTGGAGTTGAGTGGAACCTATTTGAGTCTCTTTTTTTTTTTCTTGCTTTCATTTTCGTATTGTTTGGCTTTGCTGTTATTGAGCGTGGTCGTTTTAGGCTTCTTGGGTGACTAACGTTGCTACCACCTATCTGCTAGAAATTCAGATCAATAAACGTTCCTCTAACTGTGATATGTTTATGTTTTTTATCAAATGATAAACATTCCATTCATATAATCAATTGATTTTGGGCGCTGGTCAGAAAGATGACGACAGTTTTTTTAAGGAATCAAGAAAAAACCAATACTTGAGTAATCAACAATAATATCGTGAAAACCATCTAGGTGGTGGCCCAGTGGTAAGAGTTTGGGACCAAGAGGTTTGTTCCCTTTGTGGTCTCAGGTTTGAGCCCTGTGGTTGCTCATATGATGGCTACTGGAGGCTTACATGGTCGTTAACTTCAGGGCCCATGGGATTAGTCGAGGTGCACGCAAGCTGGCCCGGACACCTACGTTAAACTAAAAAAAACAATAATAACGTGAAGTTTAATAATCAGAATTAAACCATAGTAAACAAACTGTAGAAACAATATTTATCAATAATTAATTAAAATAAATGAGCTATCAATATTATGTTATGAATCAAAACTGTGATAGAAAGAAACACAACAAAATTAGAAAAATAACTTACCATATTGAATAAAAACTTTGGTTAATATATAGCCTTACAAGAATTAACAAATATAGAAATTACAGCCCACGATTGACAGAAACATGGTAACACGCAAAAGAAAATAGTTAAACAGAAAGAACAAGTCATCCTATTTAATAGGGATTTATTTGAAACAGAAAAACAAACCTAATCAGTAGGGGATCCTAAACAATGAACCCCGGTACTTGTCATTCACTTCCTTAAACTAATGCAGACGACAATTAGTTTACAGCATGGACTTCTCGAACACCAAGTAGCTCCCTTATCTTTAGGAAAGACTCAAGCTTCAATGGCTTAGTCATCACATCCGCAACTTGATCCCGTGTCCCACAATAAATCAACTCCACAGTTCTTTCCTTAGTAAGATCACGTAGAAAGTGAAAACGCATATCTATGTGCTTGCTCCGTCCATGCATCACTGGATTCATCCACACTACTTGGCATGCACAGGAAGCAGCGGCTACAATTTAGCTTCAGTCGTTGAGAGTGTGACAACATGTTGTTTTTTAGAGGACCACGACAGTCCACCAGAACTCAACATGAAAACATATCCTGAAGTGCTTTTTCTATCCTCCAAATCACCAGCATAATCACTGTCAATAAATGCAATTAGTTCATCACTCCATCCCTTCTTGTAGAATATCCCAAGATTTGTTGTGCCTCTCAAGTACCTTAATACTCACTTTACAGCTTGCAAATGAAGCTCTGTTGGTTGCCCTGCATATCTGCTGATTAAACTAACCACAAACATCAAGTCGAGTCTCGTTACTATGGATACATGAGACTCCCTACCATTTGCTTAAAGAATGTTGTATCAACCTTCACACTATCTTTATCTTTGAAACATTTAACACCTCAAACCATCAGGTTTTTAGCAAAATTGCTCTCCTCTATCCCGAACCTTTTAAACACATCCAAGAAATATTTTTTTGACTAATATAGATTCCATCAGCCATTTGCAAAACTTCAATTCCAAGAAAGTACCTTATCTTTCCCAAATCTGTCATATCAAACTCACGTACCATTGAACTCTTGAACTCATTAAACATTACTTCATCATTTCCAGTAAAAATGAGATCATCAACATACAAGTTAACAGTTAGAATTTTACCTTCTTTGCTTGTTTTAACGAATAATGTATGCTCATTGTGACACTTCCCGAACCCTTCATTCAAAAAATGAGCTTCTATACAACTGGACCAAGCTCATGGAGCTTGTTTGAGTCCGTATAAAGCTTTTCTTCAGCTTGTAGACTTTGTATGGATTTTTGTGCAGCTCATAGCCTCTTGGTTGCTCAATGTACACCTTATCGCGTAGTTCTCTTTGTAGAAAAGCTGATTTTATGTCAAGTTGATAAACTATCCAGCCCTTTGTAGCTGCAAATGCAACAACAACCAAACTGTATCCAACCTTGCCACATGAGCAAAAACTTCTGTGTAATCAATCCGATGTTGTTGCACATACCCTTTAGCTACAAGACGAGCCTTGTATTTATCAATTTCTACATGCTCACTAAGCTTTGTTTTGTAAACCCACTTTACTCCTATCTTCTTTGCACCTATATTTCATTCTTTTAGATATGTTAGCACCCATATTTCATTCTTTTAGATGGCTTTTATCTTAGAATCCATCGTATCCCTTCATTTTGAACTTTTCACATCCTCTTCAAAATAAAAAAAGATCATCATAAGTAAATAAAGCCATACTAGCTTCATTTTCTTCTTCAGACATTCCCTCTCCAGTATCATAATTATTCATCCAAACAGGTTGCCTTCGAAGCCTTCCTTAATCCACTGTATCTGGAGAAACATTCTCAACCTTTTCTGCAATATCACCATCTTCACTCTCGATTTCATCACTCACAACAACCTCTTCATCATTGTCTCCCCATTCCAATACAGCCACCACCTGTTCTTTGTCCCATTCCCAAGTTTTGTTTTCTTTAAAAACTACATCTCTGCTGGTAATGATTTTCTTGGCTATTGGATTATAAAGCCTATATGCTTTAGACTCCTCACTGACCCCCAACAACACACAAGCAATACTTTTGTCCTTCAACTTGGTTCTTTTGGCATCAGGTACATGAACATATGCAAGGCAACCAAACACTCAAAAATGTTCAACTCAAGGTTTTATCCCACTTCAAGCCTCTTCTGGAGTTATATTTTTTACTGCCAAAATGGGACTTCGATTTAGAATATATACTGTCCAATTCACTGCTTCTGGCCAAAACATCTTCAGTATCTTTTTCTCTAAGAGCATACTTCATACCAAGTTCATAATGGTCCGATTCTTTTTTCTGTAACTCTGTTCTGTTGTGGAATATAGGCTGCTGTCAACTGCCTTTTGTTTCCATTTTCTTTGCAAAAATCATTGAAATCTTGTGAGGTAAATTCACCTCCACGATCAGTATGGAAGCATTTAATATAAACATTCATCTCTTTCTCAATAGATTTTTTAAAGTATTTGAAAGTAACTTATGCTTTAAATTTTTCAACCAAAAAATACAACCATGTCTTTCTACTAAAATCATCAATGAAGCAGATTAGGTACCTTTTCTTGCTATTTGATGTAGGCGAGATAAGACCACATATGTCAACATGGATTAGTTGAAGCTTTTGTGATGTTCTCCAAGTACTTCTCTTCGGGATTGGATCTCGGTGTTGTTTTTCAATCATGTAATCAGTACAAATAGTTGTTGAAGCTTCTAATTATGGTAGTCCATGCACCATTTTCTTAAACTGAAGAGTTCTTAAGCCTTTGTGACTCAAGTGCATGTACCTGTAGTGCCAGAGGTGTGACAAGTCTTGTGTAGCTGCGTGAAAACAAGTTGGCTTACTCGGTTATGATGCAACCAACAAGATAAACATTTTGTTGGCAGACATCGCAGTTTGAATAAACAAACCTTTCGTAGGATGATAAATTTTACACAAGCCATGCTTAATAAGAATTGCTAAGCCTTTTTCCTTTAATTGCCCAATGCTCAGCAAATTATTCTTCAAATCAGGAACAAGGAACACTTTAGTCACCACATGAGTTAATCTATTCACTTTCAGTCTTACATTTCCCTTCCCTATTATTGTCATCCTTGAGTTATTCCCTAGCTTCACCATCTGTCTAAAATTCTCATTTAGGTCACATAAAAAGTTTTTATCTCCACACATATGATTACTGCATCCTGAATCCAAGAACCACACATCTTCTCCTTTTGCTTCATTCATATCTACATATGACATTAACAGCATCTCTTCTTCTTCTCCAAGCTCGGTATAATTTGCCTCTTTGTCCCAACTCGGACATTCATACTGGAAGTGTCCAAGTTTATGAAACTTGTAGCACTCCACAAGAGTTTTATTGAAGGATTGACGTCCTCTGCCTCTGGCTTTTCCTCAAAAGTATCCACAGCCATGACCTCTGCCTTCTGCTCTGTCTTTAAAAGTCACTTTCAACGCCTGCTCTTCTCCATTATGTCTATGAAACTTTTGCTCGTGAACAACCAAAGAACTTTGTAGTTCATCAATTGATAGACGATCAATATCCTTCAATTCTTCAATAGAGCAAACAATGTAATTGAATTTGTTGTTCAGAGATTGAAGTATCTTCTCTATTATTATAACATCTCTCATATGTTCTTCATGGATCCTCATCTTATTGGCAACAGACATCACTCTAGAGAAGTAGTCAAAGATAAATTCTCTGGATTTCATCTCAAGAGTTTCAAACTTTTTGCGAAGAGCTTGAAGTATAGATCGTTTCACCCTTTCATTGACCTCGTACTTCCTTTTCATAGAGTCCTAAATTTTCATATAAGTGTCTTTCTGGAGGATAGTTTCCAGAATGGTTCGATCTATAGCTTGGAACAAGTAATTTTTCACCTTCAAGTCTTTAGTTTTTCTTCTTTAAGTTTCTTTTGTTCGGTATCTGTCAATGATGCACCATTTTCTGGTTCAACATAACCAGTCTCAACTAGGCTTCGGTACTCCTTGGATCTAAAGAAATTTTCCATCAACATGCTCCAATGATTGTAGTGACCATTGAAGCGAGGAATGGCTAGCTAAACAAAATTCCCTTCACTCGTCATCTCTTTGCTGCTGCAAATTACAAAGACTGCTGCTTTGTTTTCTTCAAGCCTAGTGGGGGCTTTGATACCAAAATGTTGTGAATCAAAACTGTGATAGAGAGAAACACAACAAAACTGGGAGAATGACTTACCATATTGAATAAGAACTTTGGCTAATATATAGCCTTACAAGAATTAACAGAATGTAAAAATTACAACTAACGATTGACAAAAACGTGGTACCTGCAAAAAAAAAAAAGTTAAACAGAAGAACAAGTCACCCTATTTAATAAGGATTTATTTGAAACAGAAAAACAAACCTAATCAATAGGGGATCCTAAACAATAAACCCCGATACTTGTCATATTATACCTGAAAGGAAAAGAAAAATAAATCATTGGAGATCTACCATCACTTAATTATAGACATCATTCATCATAAATAAATTTTGTTGAGATAGTTTAAACCCCACTATAAAAGTCTGGATAACAACATCAGAAGAAGCTGCATGGGCCGCTAGAGCAAGATCCTAAAAAAGCAAGCCAAACAAAACAAAATGAAGTGAGCATCTGTCTTTATTCAATCAACAAAATTCTATTTAATTCAAGAATGAAATTTATTAAAAAAAATAAATTTAAGAAAGAAAAACAAATAAAAAGACTCGAGATAACCCAAATAAATAAATAAATAAATAAAACAAAGGTCATAAAAAGCAAGAAACAAATCAGAGCTCAATATCCAATTTAATAAATATTGAAGCATGAAATTGAAAAAAATATTAGCTTATAAAATGATAAAAAGAAAAATAAAACCAAGCAATCCTAGGCAAATCTTTTGAAGTTGGATTAATTCCCAAAGCTTGCAAGCCCGTCTTAACCACGAAGCTAATCCAAACAAATTAAATGTTAAAGAATAAAATTGGATAAAAGAAATATCAATTTACAAAATTTTTCAAAACATAAAAAACAACAATAAAAAAAATGAGGATAAAATCTAATAGGAACAAAATTGACAAAGGCTGTAATAAAAAAATGAAATTTTAAGAACTATCTTAGATTATAAAAATAGAAAATAAAAGAATGGAAATCAAATTTGACAAAGTAAAAACTTGAAATTGAAACAAAAAATCATATTTCATAAATTATTTCAAACAAAAAATCATATGTCATAATTTCATGTAAAAGATGTCAAGACAAAGCGGAAGCCACCTCAAAACGGTCTTTTTGGCCACTGGAATCAATCGCACGCGCCGTCTAAAGATGGTGGAGCAGCTAATGCATGCTCAACACACGTTAATGAGAATTTTTTTCTTTTCATTTATTAAAAAACAAAATAGCCCCTAACCCAACACAATAATACTAATAATAAAATAACAGTTGCTCAATGACTTAAATACCCTCTGACCCTAGGCTTAAGAATATAAACTCCAAGAGCAATTAAATCTTTTTACTATACTTATAAAAAAAAAAAAAAACCAAAAAAACCCCAACATTAGTTCAATCATTTCCTAATTCTAAGAGTAATTCAGTTATTTTACTATGCACAACCAAATAAAAATACAAAAAAAACCCTTCATGGCAACACAATAATATATTTTTTAAAGGCATCGATGTAATTTTACTATGCAAAAAAGAAAGTAAATGCCCGCCTTATCCATGATCAATTGTAAAATGCAAACATGGTCTCATTGAAAAGACAATCCTACCCCTAAACATTTTTCTTAACCTTTTATTTTTCAAGGGCAATATGGTAAATACATCATTATCATCCATAATGCGTTGTGTCTAGGAGCACATTGAATTCACCACCCTCTTTAGATTTTTTTTTATGCTAGATTAAAAGGCAAAGCCAATTGATTGTATCAATTGTCATCATGCATTAGAGAAAAACTAAACCTAGATGAGAAGTTATTGTATCCTAAGACACATACTATTATTCATTGTAATAGTGTAATTATTATATTGCCTCTTGGTCATTAAAACTTTTGAACTAGGAATTGAAGGTAAGGTAATCTTTTCACCATAACAAAATTGTCTTTTGCCTATTGTATGTGATTATTTTGGTAATATTGTTTTTCAATATACAGTAAAATTATTCATTTAACCTTGAAATAAAATAATCTAATGCCTACTACTAAAGGACATTTTTTTTATTTTAAATCTTTTTAGAATAAGCCTAAAAGACAAAACCAATTGAACTCTTACCTAAGGACTTTCTTTTGTCATTTCACAATGTTTTAATTGTAATTTTCAAGAGTGATTTGGGGAATTATTGTAAATTACATTTATTAAATATAATTATATAAAAAAAACTTATTGGCACATGTGCAGCAAGCACAAGCGTATGGAAGGCCTCGTGCTGTTTGAGCTGCCAACCACCAAACATTGTTTTTCGGGGTGGCATTTGAAAGGTCTTAGCACCCCCGACCAGATAAGGCAACGCGTGTTCCAAGCTTCAAGGTGATTTGATGCTGACGGTCATTTTTTTCGCCCCTCTCTTCTCTCCCCCCGCCTAGATTTTCATGTCAACCCTTCAAAATTAAAGAAGAGCCATTTAATTTGTTGGTTCTTCAGATTTGATCTCTTTTATTTTTATTATGATTTTTTTTTATCTTGAATAATTTATTGAATATGGTCCTCATTCTTTTTATTGCTATTTTTTTTTGTTTGTAATTATTTTTCAATTGATTTTGTTTTACGATTTCACCCTCATTTACTTCTTTTTTTTCCTATCAAATTTAATCCTTGTTCTTTTTATTGCTAATTTTTTAGCCTTGACAAGATTCTATTTTAAATCATAAATGATTTTATTTTTAGATTTAACCCCCATTTGTTTTTTTTTTCCTATCAAATTTAATCTCTATTCTTTTGATTGTTAATTTTTTTTGCTTTTACAAGTTTTTAAAATTGATATTTTTAAATTCGCTCCTAATAAACTTCTTGGTTGGACCAAAATCTAGGATTTCACGGATTATGAATTTTTAAAATTTGACCGGGTTTAGGATATTTTCTCGGGTTTGCTTGTTTTTTACAAATGTTTTACAATTTCAACCCCTATGATTTTTTTTTATCTTTAAAATTTGGTCATTATTCTTTTAATTGTTGTCTATTTTATTTGGCATAATATTTTTAATTAAAATTGCATCCTCAGGTTTTTTCCATCAAAATTTATTCTTCAAAATTAAAATGGTTGAGAACTAGGCTTTTTGATTAAATCCGAGTTACAAATTTCACGGATTGTGACTTTTAGCAATTACACTAGGTTTAAGAGGTTTGTCGAGTTTGCTTGGCTTTTTTTCTTTTTCTAAACTAATGTTTTCTTCTTCTTTTTATCCTTTTGTTTTGTTATTTTTTGCATTTTGATTCTATTGAGTTAGTCCTTAACAATTTCTTGTTATTTCACCCCCATCATTTTTTAATAAATAAATAATCTATCAAATTACAAATATTTTTCAATTTTACCCCCTATGATTTTTCATTCTTTAAAATTTAGTCCTCATTCTTTTAATTGCAATTTATTTTGTTTGGGCTCATTTTTTTTTATTTTTCAAATTTCATCCTCGAGTTTTTTTCTATCAGATCTTATCCCTATTTTTTTGTTGCTAATTTTTTTCTTTTGCATTTTTTTTATTAATATTTTTTCCACGATTTCATCCTTCAAAATCAAATTTGTTGAGAGTTAAGTTTTTTAATTGAACCTAGGTCAAAGATTTCACAAGTTGCAGATTTTAGAAATTAGATCAAGTTTAGAAGGTTAGCTTACTTTTTTTCCCTTTTTTTCTTATTTCTAATCATTGTTTTTGTTTTATTTTCTTATCTTTTGGGTTTGATTCTATTAGGTTAGCTCCCTATAATTGTTTTTAATTCCACCCCTATCATTTTTTAATCTATAAATAATCTATCAAATTAAAAATGTTTGTCAATTTATCACTATGATTTTTTAAAATTTTTCAAATTTGGTACTCATTCTTTCAATTACTATTTTTTTTGTTTGGGATTAATATTTTTTTTTAAATTTAATCCTCCTTAGGTGTTTTTCTTTTAAATATTATCCCCATTCTTTTTGTTGCTTGTTTTCTCTTTTATAGGTTCCTTGATTAATATTTTTTCAACAATTTCATCCTTCAAAATTAAATTGGTTGACAGTTATGCTTCTTGATTGAACTCAAGTTCAGGATTTAATGAGTTTAAATTTTTTAAGATTAGACTAGATTTGGGAGGTTCACCTGAGTTTTCTTGGTATTTTCCCCTTTTTTAGGCTGATGTTTTCTTCTTATTCTTTAAGTTTACTTCTTCTTCTTCTTCTTTTTAACTTTTTGTGGTTTTCCTTCTTTTAGGTTAGCATTGAGTTGTTTGATAATCCGAATAGGCTTGGGTATGGTTCTTTTTATCTTTTTTGCATTGTTTGTTTTTTTTTAGTTTATTTATTGTCGTTTTTTTTTTTCATATCATTTAAATTACCACTTGCACCAATGACTCGAGACTTGGATTTGTAAGCCTACAACTGTTTTTACATAAAAAAAAATTACTTTGCATATGGAGAAGCACGGACAATATATCTAGTAAATTCTAAGACTTCATTGTGGTCCTTTTTACTGAATTTAAATAATAAGCGAGTCTGTAAATCATTTTCTTCATCTCATTTGGAAACGGGAAAACGAGGGTAAAATTTTTGAAGAAATTTAATTTCAAGTTCTACATCGTAAGACTACAAAGTTTACTTCCCGTTTGGTATTGTGGTAGCAGTTTCTTTTCAAAATATTTTTCACTTGGAAATGCATTGAAATAATGATTTTTTTATTTTTTTAAATTTTATTTTTGACATCAGCACAACAAAACGATCCGAAAACATAAAAAAAATAATCTAAAGTAAAGAAAAAAATAAAAGTTAAATTAAACTTTTTCAAAAGTGCTTTTGAAATGCAAAAACAAACAGACAGTGCTAATGTTTGTAAACTCTAGTATCAAATTCAAGATTCACATAGCTCAAGAAACATGGTGAGAAATATGAATGTGATGTGGTGTTGTATTAGAATAATTGATAGATAAATGTATCTATGGTTTTGCCCATATCCAGTCCTCTTACTCTCTAATTTTCTTCCAACGATCTCTCCTAGGATTTTATAGTCGAAGCACTTATTTGTTGAGGCGAAATTGATCCAATTCAAAGTTGTTGATGTTTATACTGATGAATCATAGAAGAAAAACTCTGATTCATTTTTATTAAATTCCCTTCCTATTAACCTGAAAGTTCTTTTTAGATATAAAAAAATGTTTCAATTCATGAGCCAAAGGTTGTAGTTCTTGAATGAGCAATCAAAACGATTCTAGGGTATCCTCAAGTTTAGGTATTGTTCATCTGTTGATTGCGATATGAAGCACTTTTTAGCGAGCTCTATTATGATCATATTTATAAGTGAGCATCTCTTGTAAAATACGAGAAACACCAAATTTCTTGGAGACCAAATCTCCATTTCTCTTGTTCTTTTTGTTTGTCCCTTTCTCTAAGGGGTTGTGTAACATTTTATAGCAACTTTATACTCGACCAATGCAAAAAAAAAAGTATAAAGCTTCAATATTTAATGAGTACAGGGACAAACGAAATTCAAGAAAAAAAAAAGTAAAGAGGAAAGCAAATTCATTATATATACACACACATATTTTACTATTCACTGTAACATTGCAATTACCTTTTTGCCCTTTCCATAAAAAACCAATGGCCTTGGTGATGGAGGTATTTAGGTCTTTTTGCACGACCAGTTAGTCATTAAAGGTTGATCAAGGGTACATGTGTCTTTTACAATTTTTAAACACAGTAAAATGATCTAATTATTATTCAAGTCAAAGTTATTGAAACTTACAAACAATGGTATTTCTATCATTTCACTTTTCAAAACATAGAAAAATGACAGCTTTGCCATTGAAATTAATAAAAAAAACATGCGCTCAGGGGCTTTTTGGTCTTTACAATTTTTTGGCCTCGTATAGTTTTTTTTTTGTTATTACTAGTTTCATGGAAGGCAATTTGATCTTTTTACATAGATTAAATAATATTTTAATGCAAAAGGTGGTTGGAGCGTCGGAGGCGCCCATGTATTTGGGCGACGCGTGCGACACCTGCTAGTGTCCAAAAATGCATTTTCGTCGTGTCGTTGGAATCGCCTCCACTTTCTCTTCCTATTAGTGCAACGCTTGTCAATGGTAGTGGAGCGGTTTGTCACCGATAAGACTTTTTTCTCTCTCTCTCCTTCCCTAAAAATTACAGCTTCGTCCTCTATATTGTTGGTATTTCAACTTTGATCCTTATTTTTTTGATTTCTAAATTTTATTCTTGAACCTCTTGTAAAAATTTTATTTGTTTTCAATTTCATCTTTCTATTCCAATTTGATCCTTATTGTTTGATTTTTATTTTTTTTCTTGGCTTTTTTTTATAAAGGTTTATTATTTTCAACTTCATCATTCAATCTAAGTCTATTGTATATTAATTTTTTTTCTAATTTGGTCCTTATTCTTATGATTTTTTTATCTTGTTGTTAGAGTTATTTTTCTTTACAATTTTACCCTCCATTCAAAAATTTGTATTTGCCCTTAAATTTATTTATTTTATCTTGATTTATATCCTCATTCTTTTAATTACTATTTTTTATTTTGGATCCTTTTTATATAATTGTTTTTTTTATTTTATTCTTCAATATTTGATTTGTTAGAGATTGGGCTTCATAGTTTTTTTTATGTATGATGCTTCCAATCTAATGACTCAGATCATGGGTTTGAGAAGCTAATGAGGCTTGACTTTGTTTTTTTTTATTTATTTTCTTTTCCGATTTAATCATTGACATTAATTCTTTTTTAAAAAAATTAACTTTGTGGTTTTATTTGATTTCTTTTCTATCGGGTTATCCTGACCTAATGAATTGGGACATGAGTTTAGTAGGTTAACTCGGGCTTTCTCAACCTTTATTTCTCATATTACATGTATATCATGTTAACTCAGTTTGGCTCGAGCCTTTTTTTTTTACCCAGTTGTCCTTGTATATTTGATTAATTGAAAAACGAACTACATCGTTTTTTTTTTTTTTGCCCTTGGAAAAGGTTTATTTTCCAAGTTATTGTGATCGCTTTTTTAAAAAAAAAATTGTTTGTTTACTATGATTGCCTATTTTTTATTATCTGGTTAAAAGAAAACCAGCTTATTTAACCAGTTAAGGATATAACCTGAGAAATACAGTTTTTATCTTTTAAAAAAAAACATGTTTGTGGCACTTAAATATCATTTTTTATATAAAAAAAATACAGACCCATGGTGTAGCACATACCCATATCTAGTAATAACCAAAACTCATCTATATATCAATCATTTCAATATGATAGCGTTGAGGCACATGACAATGTTTTTTTTAATGAAGAATAAGATATAAAGAGAGATCAAAAGTTTAAGGAAAGCAATTGCATTGTCTATGCTATACAGTTGTATGCCTGATGAATTGAGTAGGTTATGATATATATATATATATATATATATATATATATTAACAAAAGCATTTTAATGGTGATTTTTAGTGTTAAAGAATCTTTAGCCAATTTTCACATTTCAAAACTAAATAGCTTGAAGCAAGTCATCCACACTAGATAACTCAACTTTAGTCGTAAAAACTTTAATTTAGAAATTAATCATAATACTATGATTTTATTTTTTTCATATGAATAAAAATATTAAGATTTTTACTGAAATATTTATATGGATGTGATGGATCAGGATTGAGGATTTAGGATTAAGCATTAGCTTCCAAAACAATTTTTTTTTAAGCCAAGCCTAAATTTAACGAACCCAAAACCTCGAAGGCCCAAAACAATGGTCCCAAGCAACGTGCATGGCCCAACAGCTTTTGAGCTCAGCCCCTAGAACTAGAACCGTGAGAGGGGCCCAAGCAGCCCAACATCTTAGGCGTTGCACACCAACCCAACACCCCAATGGGCTTAGGCACGTGCCTAAGCCTAGCATAAGGCGCTAGCCCCACACCTATTGGGCTTAAGCTTAGCGCTCGAGCCCAACATCCATGGGCCTAGGCATCATGTTTAGGTTTATTTTCAACCCCTAATAGGCTCAGGACACTTGCATAAGCCTAACACTCATAGCCTACTAATTTTTTAGGGACCCCACGCGAGTCTCTTAGGATGTTTACTGACATAATACATTTGAGATCCTACTCTCCCTACACCTCTAGGTGTATAAAAACCTCATATTGCCTCTCACCTTATTAATACATTTGAGTGAAATACAACTCAGCCAACAACATTAATTTATAAGGGAAAAATTACTCTTTAGCCCCTCAACTCCATAAAAAAAAAAAAGATTCATTAGCTATAAATACACTATAAATCATCGAGGTTCAAGGTCGATAATTTCTCCATTCTCTACATATTTGAATATATATTTTCATAGCATCTCTCTCTAAAATATCATTGCACTCTCTCTCTAAAAAATACTTACTTGAGCATCTAAAAGCCCCTACTTCTACCAAAAAAAATATGTTGCAGGTACTTGGCTTCGCACATCAAGTCACCAAACACATTGTCTTCCCACATTAAGCTACCATGTATTTTGGCTTCCTACACTAAGCTATCACCTACCTTTGCTAAGATAAATGGATCGAATTACAAAAACTAAGTGATTAACCTATTATCCAACCTCATAAACCTTATTACTAATCACCTTAGATTTTGGAACATCATCAATTAGCATCATATGTGGAAAACTAATCAAAAAGCCATCAATTCTTTCTAAAACTTGTTTTTGACATTCATATACCATTCCATGACAAATAATCGAGACACACATAAGCTAGGACGTGTGGCGAATATACATGTTACCACCATCATAGGCTCTTCTTCCTAATCATACTTTCAACAACTCATCAATCAAGTGCAAGTCCTTCATCATATCACGTTGGTAACCCAATGGAAAAACCAAACATTGTCACCCCAGCAAGTCTTGACACCTTAAGCAGCACATAATGCCCCAGTACCACCACCACCGACCACTTCTAAAGCCCGTAAACAATTGACTACCCTGAGGAGTCTAGGAAGAATGACATCTAAGAGAGTATTCTGCATCGACGCTCACCAAGTCCCTCAAAAGGTCACTCATTCCATCGCGATATCCCCATACAAAATAGGAATTTTAGACATGTTCTGCCCGACAACCACAAGATGGATATTAGTTACCAATCCTATTGTTCCATGCTATACTATGTGGGCTCCTTAGAGCCTAGCAAATAGAAGATCGAGAGATAATTAATATTTGAACATTAATATGATAATGTCTATAGCCCTCGTCAGGTGCAGGGCTCTTCTTTATCCATACAAGTTTTAAATACTTGAATCCTTAAGGACTATATTTTTATAAAAATAAGCTTGGACAACTGTGATGGTCTTGGTAGTCTAATGGAGCATGTGCAAAACATGCGTAATAGCTTTGAACTAGTTATCCAGGATAGCAATGTGATGTGTAAAATCCTCCCCAACAACTTTCAAAGGGTATGTGTGTGCCTAATATAATAATTTGAAGTCATGCTCTATTAAAGGCCTCAATAACCTTTATATCAAACTAGTGGCACGTTTCAAAACCAATATACCAGCCCAAAAAAGCTCCACGAATCTATTTGGTGTTACCTAGCTAAAGCGTGAGTCCACATAGACATATTTGAAGAGGTTTAATTAGGGGATGCTCAAGGTGAAAGCATTGTTTGAGCTAGTAGTCTTAGAGACCTTGATAAATAGAGTTAAGAAAGCGTGCATTGTAAAGAAAACTTTACGCCTTGCTAGACAGAAGCTTGCTCAAGATGAAGCAAGTCATTGAAAATTATATACGAGTGGAAAAGGCAAGTATGCTATGGCATGGTCCTTCCTGTTTTTACAAGGACAACCAATATGAATGACCTTCCAAGAAGAATCATTCTCGTATTGGGAATTAAAGCTCGAGGAATAACTAGGAGAGACCTGTAGGCGTTTGGTGTATCCTAAAAGTTTACTACACCCTTGAATCAAAATGGGACGACCCATTATAGTCAAGACAAATACCTACCACCTTTAAGATATGAAAGAAAAAAATCTCTCATATTTAACATTATGATCACCTCAAGATGTACTATCCTTAATAGGAATGTAAATTTATTTCTGAAATAAAAATATTTTCTATCTACAACTCTCCAGTGCAGCCTTAAACTAACACAACTCTCTAGTAGGGCCTTCAGGCCTCGTGCTATCTCCAAAGATTGATATCAAATTTCCCACTCGCTAGTGTGGTCTTTAATTAGCACAACTCTCCAATAGGGATTCTGAGCCTCGTGTTATCTCCAGGGATGGTCGTAGGCCTCCCGCTCTCTAAAGTCTTGAACTAACACAACTCTATAGTGGGGCTTTCAGGCCTTATGCTATCACTAGGAATAGCCACAAGTTTTCTATTTTTCAGTGCATTCTTAGACTAACATGACTCTCCAATATGGCTTGCTAGCCTCACATTATCTCCAAGTATGATCTTAAATCTCTCATTCTCTAGTGGGGGGCTCTTATGCTCCATACTTTGCTAAAGAGGTCACAATCCTCCCATACTCCAATGTGACCACTCTATAATGAGGGGCTCCCGCATTTCAAGTCATCTTTAGAGAGGCCACAAGCCTCCCAGTTTCCAAAACAAAAACTCTCCAATAAGGGCCTTCCACTCCAGTATGATAACTCTATAGTAGTGAGCTTCTAAGCCTCCACACGATTGTTAGGGAGGTCATAAACCCCCATACTCTTCAATGAGATATTTCTATAGTTATGGGCTCTTAAGCCCCACACTATTTCCATGGAGGCCATATGCCTTCCACACTTCAATTTTATCACTATCCTATAAGGGGCTCTCAATCACCTACACCATCACCCAAGAGGCCACGAGCCTTCACCTTTCCAATATGATCTTAAAACAATATGACTCTCTAGAGTGGCTTTTGAGCCTCATGTTATTGCTAGGGTTGTCCTTCTATGGTTTTTCCCAAACCGTTTAGAAATGTTTTGAAGTATGGTCTCCTTCATGGATTCCTATCTACCTTTTTAGATATTTTTCTAAGTATGAGTTCCCCTTTACCTCTTAGAAATTTTTCTAAGTATAATTTTCTCTATAGATTCCTTTCTACCTTCTTAGAAATTTTGTATGGGATTCTTCATGGGTTCCCCTCAACCTTCTAGAAAAGTTTTCTAAGTATGGGTTCCTACAATGGGTGTCTTTAGCCTTCTAAAATGTTTTTTAAGTATAAGTTCCTTTATGGTTCCCCTATATATTTTTTCTAAGTTTGGATCCTATCCAGTTATTCTCATATGACAAAAGCACTTTTTGAATCATGGTGCATACCCTTACACACGGGTTCTCTAGTAAATTACCTCGGGGTTTTTACCCATCTTCTCATACAAAGAAAAATCAATGAACTCGTTATAGTAACCGAGAATTTTTATAAGTCTTTGTGTATCAATATCATAAAGATTTTAGGGGGCTATTGATGGATCATGATTTATCAGTAGTTTTCATAACAAAATTTTTGTTAAGCCTTAGCCCAAATTTAACAGGCCCAAAACTCTGAAGGCCTAAAAAACCATGGTCCTAGGCAACGCACCAGGATCAACTGCCCATGGGATCAACCCTTAGGATTGAGCCCAAAGGACAAGCCCAGGCAATGCATGAGGCTAGTGCTGGGTATACACCCTAGTGTCACTGGCGTTGCACACCAGCACAACACCCCTATGGGCTTGGGCACACGCTCGAGCCCAACGCTAGGCGCCAGTCCCATGCCTCTTGGGCTTAAGTTCTACACCCAAACCCAATATCCATGGGCTCAAGTAGTGTGCCTAGGCCCTTTTCACCCCCTATCATGCTCATGACACACATCTAAGTCTAACACTCCGAGCTTGATTTTTTAAGACCCCATACGGGTCTCTAAGGATTTTTACTAACCCAATACATTTGGGATCTTACTCTCCCTACACCTCTAGGTGTATAAAAATCTATCATGGCCTACTACGTAATTAATATATTTAAGTGGAATACAACGCATGACCAACAACATTAATTAAGGGGTAAAATGACTTTTCACCTCCTTCATTCCATAAAAATAACAAGATTCATGGGCTATAAATGCCTCATGAATCATCTAAGCTCAAGGTTGATAATCTCTCCATTTTATAAATATTAGCATACATATTTTCAGAGTATTTCTTTCTAAAATATCATTGCACTCTCTCTACAAAAATACTAACTTAAGCATCTAAGAGTCCATACATCTATCAAAAAAGATCTTTTACATGTACTTGACTTTCCACATCAAGCTACCATACACATTGGCTTCCTACACCAGACTACCACCCGTTTTAGCTTTGATCATATTGCAAGGACTAAGTAATTAACCTATTATCCAACCATATAAGTCTTATTTCTAAGCACTTTGAATTTTGAAATATCATCATGATATAATGCATTTTGCTAAGAAAACTCAACTTTAATCCCTAAAAAAATAATATTTAGAATTTAGGTGTCACGCATGCTACGAAGCATAACAATCCTTCCCTAGATTGTAAAACATAGTCCAAAGAAGTTGGTAATATGTTAGGTATTTTGGTTGTAACTATGGTTCTAAAGTCTCTAATTAAATATTTGTGAATTTGTTTGTTCCAAGTCCAAACAGCACTCTAAAAAATAATTAATTAATGCTTGCAACAATGGCTTGCTTTTAATGCTAATCCAAATCGAGCTTTATGCCTGTTTGTGAATCATCAATCTGGTTGTGCTTGTGACTTTTAGCTGTGGTTTTGCAAGTTTTTAGTAATATTTTAAAAGTCAATTCAACCGCCTCTTCCATGTTTTATTTTAAATCTATTTGAAAAAATTGACTTCTGAAAAGTTAGCAATTATAGCTTATATAAATAACACATGGAAATACTTAAAAGCGACAAACATAAACCCTTTTTTTTTTTTTTTTTTTTTGTCCTTAGATATGCAACTTCCATGCTAGGGAAATGTTTTGAATTTGCTAATCTGAAGGAACGTGACTGGGCTGAGATAGCATCATGGCTCTGTTCATCAATTAGTACTTTCCCATTTATTATTGCTGGGAAGAACCTGAGATGTAATTCCTCAATTTAATTGGAAAAAGACACTGAAACTTAGAAAAAGCACTGTTAATGAGGAAATAGCAACGAAAGAAGAAGAGAATGAAACCACAATGAGGCGGTGATAAATGGACGCAGTATTTGACCGCAAAAGGAAAAGATAATTAGAGAAAAAAAATACAAGCCCATTTTGATTTCAAAAACTCAGATTTCCCTTTGCATCCTTCGTAATTTTTAAGGCACTATCATGTCATTCTTGAAAGAACAAATTTTCTGCCAATTTACAATTGTGAATATACTACCATGTCCAGAAATTTACAGGGCAAAGCTAGTAGATTATCTCTAACGATGACAATTGCCTCCTCCATGTGTTCGGTCAGAGTTCGAGTTCCCTATGTCGGAGCATTTCGTGGGGCGGATACCAAGTTCTCTCAATGGGATCATATGGAAATATTGTATTGAAAAACAATCTTAAAAAGAAAAGCTATGCAATACTAATTGTAGCATGATTAGACCAGTTTCTGCAACACAGTTCATCAAAACTCTAAGGTAGATTGAAATGCATCCTACAGGGGTTTTGGGCGGGGGAGAGAGACCAGAGAGATGCTTGTGAACTTGGAGATAAATTGTAGTGGAAAAAAATTTTATCAGGTTAAATTAATTTCCTATTTTTATGTGGAAATTTTGACTATCACCAAAACAACCCCATCAACCAATTAAATAATTGAAGTAAAATATAACCTCAGAATGTATATTGACATTTTTTCTTCTTCAGATGGCTGTCGCCGTGGGCTTGAAGCAATCGATATTGCACAATCCAACAGATCTTATCATGTCCCCAAAGCTGCCACAAGAATTCAATCAAGAATGAAGAAAACCAGAATTGCACATGTGTGCACCACGTTGGGCACAAAGAAAAGTGAAAAACAAAAATCATGGATTGAATGAGGAAAAGGAACCCTTAGCCAGCTTACCGATCAATGCTGTTCCTAGCTTTCTCATGCTGGTCTGAACCATTGCTCTCTCTCTCAGGGTGATCCACGCTTTTTCTTGATCTCTCTCTCCTATCAGTGCTGGACCTTGACTTCTCTCTGCGGTCTGTGCTTAGCCTAGGCTTTTCTTTATTATCAGCACTTGGTCTAGACATCTCTCTCTGATCTATACTAGATCTAGCAACCTCCCTAAAATCTGTGCTCTTTCGAGGACCCTCTGTTTGATCCACAATGGACCCAGATACATTTCTCAGACGTGATGATTTCTCAATGGCTGATATGAACTTCTTGAGATGCTTTATGTATTGCGGGTAAAGCTCCAAGTCACAATGATTCCCTCCCTTCACCCATAATGGTTCATACTTCTCTTTACATCGCTCCCAAAGCTGCTTACCATGGGACCAACTCACAACATCATCAGCAGTTCCCTGCAAGAGACAGAAATCACAAAGGATTTCAGTAGATCATAAGAGTGTAAACTTGAAAAAACTTAGCCAATGTTGCATGCTACTAAAATTGGCATTTTATACAGTATAACACCCTTCAGTCTCAGTTCTCAAAGAAAGAGGCGAGCTCTGTTTATCACGGTGGACAGTATCAGTCAACTATAAAACTAATGTGTGCATTTATCTCACAAGACATATAACCAATTAAACAGCACAGCAAAATATTAAGTGCAGCCTTGTTCATACAGTACAACATACGCGTTTCAAGTGTATAGTCTGCTCAGTTTAAAAAAAAGTGTATGGCCTGCAGTATTAACTTTATGTTTTCTTATCCTCGAATGTATTCTATTCACTATGCAAACAGCAGCATCTCCCTGGTTTCATTCAATTGATCATCCTCAAGTTTTTTGGACCTTCCAGAAGACTCTCTCACCTTTATCCGTCTTCAGACATTCAACAGATTCTTTTCTCTTGGCATTTCCTTCAACTTTTTTCCAGCCTTCATTTCAGTATTCCTAGTCCTCTTTTTAATCATATTTATTTTCCTTTGGTGTCAAAGCACTCTCCAGGTAATGAAAAACAGGGTGCAATATCTGATACAAAACATGTTTCCATTCTGAAAATTTTAATTTTAAAAACTGCACATGTATAGATAATCTGTGATTATTAGTTAAAATTTAGGATGATTTGTGGAGAAATTTAGACCTAGATTATGATGAAATTATTCTCCTCAATTATCTCTTGCAGTTTCTTTCATTCTCTCATAAGCTCTTGAACTTTTGCCAAGAAAACTCAAAAACTTTTAATGGATGGTTAATCTTGTTAAATTGAAATGAATTCTACCTGACCCTATTTCTAAACCATACTCAGCTCCATGGATCCTTTTGCTCGAACTTAATCTCAGCTATAGGTATAGTAAATTTCAGGATGGTTAAATCTCAATCATTTCAAAGAAAATATAAAACAAGCTGAAAGCACACAGCACATGTTGCACGAAGTGCAGCAATCAGAAAAATAGCCCACAATTCTGATCCCAAGTTCAAACTCATAACTGCATCATAGGGACATCTTGGCAACTCAATTTTCCAAAGTGTAATCAAGAATAAGCAAATACAAGATTTCATGTAAACAGGGAGTTATTGCAAATAATTCACTTAATGATGCATCTCTAGGTTATTCCTTTTATACACTTTCTGTATTGTGTTGGCAAACCACGCATCTGATACTGTCTATTACCAAAGGTCATGGCAATGATGCACCTCTTATCCTATAAGAAAATGTAGTGGGGTCTTTATGCTTCATGTTTCTTTGCACAGATGACTTTTCCCGGCCTCTGTGGCCATGTTGGGAAGGATGATGGCGTGAAGAAACATTATCCTAGCAAGCTATAATTTCAGAAACATAAGAAAAAAATCAACCATCATTTTCAAAGGAAAGAAACACTCACATGAATCACCAGTACTGGACAATTGATGAAAGGTATTTTATCAATGTTCTGCACCACAAAAAGCAAACAACCATTAAAATGCTGTTAGCTTGAGTGGTGAAAATATTTAAGACCAAAGCTCTGCAGATGAGCATTCAAAGATGAAAAGGACCTTATATATGTCGAACCAGTATGTTCTCTTCACAGGATAGATTACGCGAAGGCCGGATGCAATTGGACTGTGAAGAACCACAGCCCTCAATTTTGGTAACCGTGTTGCCATATCTAAAGTTGGTCCACTTCCAACTGATTGCCCGTATAAGATAACATCTTCTTCTTTAACCCCATATTTCTCTTCAAGACACCTATAAGCAGCTTCTATGTCAACATATGTATTCTGCTCAGTTGGCTGTCCAAAGAGAACAGTGACACAACAAACAGTTAGAACCATCTTCAAAAGAGTGCCAAGCTAAAAACTTTTACCAATTAATCCAAGACAAGATTTAACTTCAAGAAACAGTAACAAAATTTTACCGAATGAAGAGGAAACTATGAGTCTAACACACTTAGTAAAATCACTTGGTTTACTATATATGGTTTATGACTTGTTCAACTCCTCAAGCCAACTTTCAAGTGCACACATAAAATTCTCCGATTTGATTTGCCTATTTCCCTTCCCATTTCCTCTCTTTCCTTCAGCAGCCAAACAAATCCCATTAAAAAGAAAAGAAAAGAAAAATCTTTCCTTTTTACCCAATATTTTCTCAGCAACCAAACAAATCAGTTCCTACCAACAAAATAAAAATAAAAAGAAATTCCAAAATTTCATTCCCACCCTATTTCCTCTCCTATTCTCAGCTACCAAACCAATCCCAAAAAAAAAAATCTCTTCTCCCCGTATTTTCTCAGCAACCAAACAAATCAATACGAACCAAAATTAGAAGAAAAAAAATCTCATACCTTTCCAGTTGACTGTCCATACCCACTATAATCATACCTGCATAAACACACAACAAGAACATTAACACTAACATTTCAAAGAAAGAAAAACCCTTTTTTCCAAGTAAAAGTTTCTCTCTTAAGTGTCGTAACTGACCCCATCAAGTTAACACGGAGATGCAAACTGAGCTCACAAAACAAATCATACATCTGCCCCAGATCAGCTGCATTTCCATGCGAGTAAAGCACTGTCAATGAAGCCGCAGGGTTCTTAAAATACACCGCCACCACATGATTCCCTCTCTTCGTTTCCAATTTCAACACGTCAACGTATTCTCTATTACTATTATGTACACCCGCCGCCGCCGCCATCTTTAACTTCTTCGCACCGCCCTCCGCCTCCTCGTCCTCCTCCTCCAGCTCGTAAGACGGAGGACTCGGAGGAAAAAACGCAAACTTCGCCGCCATCGTGGATGTGACCGCCCCCATCAAAAATAGCAATTATGCTGTTACTGTTAGATTCAGTAGGAAACAGTGAGAGAGATCAAATCTGATTTGAAAAGTGAAGTTAAGGGACTGTTTGGATGGAGATATGAAAGGAAAGGGGAGGAAATTCCGGCGAGGAAAAGGAAGGGAAGCACGTGTGATTATGATTCTTTAATGCTTCACAAAAGTTTTTAAACGGGGGACGACGGGGAGGAGAGATAGTGTGACAATGAGGGCGGGTGATGTTGAATTTCGACAGACACGTGTCCTTGTGGGGGGGTTTGGGAGAGGAGAGGAGAGGAGAAGAGATGATGTTTTGGTGTCTCCGCGGTATTTGTTTTTACGGTGAGATCATCTTTTTAAGAAATAATAAATTTTATTTTTTATTTTAAATTATTTTTATATTAATTTTGATAGCTGTAGTATAGCTGTAGTATATTGATATTAAAAATAAATTAAAAAATATAATTGTGTGTGTGAAGGTTTTTTTTTTTTAACGTGGTTGTTCAAATCATTTTACACGCACCTCGACTAATTTCAAGAGTCTTAAAGTTAACAACCATGTAAACTTCCAGTAGCAATCATATTAGCCACTATAAGGCTCGAACTTAAAGCCATAAAAAAACAACGACTAATTTCAAGAACCTTAAAGTTAACGACCATATAAACTTCTAGTGGTTATCATATAAGCAACTATAAAAATCGAACTTAAAACCATAAAAAAAAAAAAAAACAAATTCTTTAATCACAAACTCTTTATTACTATTGTGACATCTATTAAATGGTTTGCAATTATAATATTTTTTTTTTAAGTTTAATATGGGTATCCGAGCCAGCTTGCGCGCACCTCAACTATTCCCACTGGCCCTGAAGTTAACGACCATGTAAGCCTCCAGTGATCATCATATAAGCAACCACAGGACTCGAACCTGAGACCACAGATAAAGCAAACCTTTTAATTTCAAGTTTTTATCACTGGACCACCACCTAGATGGTTACAACTATAATATTTTAATTCTGCAAGGTCAAGATTGAGGCTCTAATTTTGTTTATATATATTAAAAAAAGGGTTGTTGTTCATCCACATCCACGTTGTATGTTGTTCGTCAACTTGTATAATTTTATTTATTTATTTATTTATTTATTTATTACTTTCACACATTCTTCCGTATTGCCTCCAGCAGTTTACAGAATGTAGATGTAAGCCTGAAAGATGAGTTTCAAGATGATGTTTTCGTACTTCATTAAAAATGGAGAGGAGGACTGGACTGCTATCTTAATGATCATCACCATACATGCACGCATATTAATACTTCTAAAAAAATTTCTGACTCGATTTTTTTATTGTTAATATGAATAATGAAATAGATGGATTTTTTTTTAATTTTTTTTTAATTTTATTCTTTAATATTTGCTTGATTTTGAATTAGCTTTCATAAATAATTTTAATTTGCTTTTTATGAGATTATTGGAGTCTTAAACAAATATCTAGATATTTAGTTTGTGTCTAGTTTATGCTTGGTTTTACTAGCATTTATTTTTGTTATTATATAATTAATTAAAAAATAATTTTTAAAAACAAAATTCTTAAATCCAGTGGAGTACATAACACAAATCATGGATATGACGGGTTATACTGTGAAACTCAGGTTAATCCGATCAAATCATGAATATGACAAGTTATGCTACGAAACTCAGGTTAATCCAATTTATCTCTTTCTCAATATTAAAAAAAATTTCTTTAATTTTTTTTAAAGTCAAATCACATTTTTTACTGGTTGTTTGGGTTATCTCGGGGCTTGCCAAGTCAACAAGGTAATATTAACACAACTCTCATACAATTTAATTTTAAATTCAAGCTAAACAAAAAGTTAAATTAAAAAGTTTTAAAATTAACCCGCTAAATTGGTTGTCCAGATTACCTCGAGATCTCTCAAGTCTCATATAATTTTATTTTAAAATTAAAATTAAAAAATTCTAACATTAACTCATTAAATTAATTTTAATAAAAAAACATATCAAATAATTCCCCTCAACCTCAATTTTTTTTCTTCCAGGTTGCAGCTAGCACTGCCTTATAAAGTAGGATTGGTATAATTCATCAAATACATATTTATAAGTCCCATACTCATATTTCCTTCTTTTTCTATATATTTTTTTACAATCTCGTGTCGGTGACTCTGTGGTGAGCAGTGATCAATCATTTTCCTCTGTACCGTAATTGGTACAACGCAGACAATGCCATTTTTTTCCTTTTTCCCTGTGCTTTCGAGTAAATTATAAACAAGTCCTTCTACTTTTGTGAAATGATTTATATAACCCTTCGAATTTTATTGTTTTTATTTACCCCCATCAATCTTCCCATATTATCTATGTTTTTTAAATAAAATAAATTAAAAAATAACATGAAATGGACGAAAAAAATTAAGTCACAAATAGATATAAAAAAACTAATTAATTAGTTTTTAAAACTAGGTAACTATTTAATTTATTTTACAAAATTAAAAATACTAATTTATAATTTACTCTACTCAATTCACTAACTCAAATGCATAGTTTTGAAACCCGGTCCAGCCTGGCAGGTCGACCCAGGACCCGGGGCTGGAATCAGCCCAGGTTGAAGAAAAAATAGAGGAAGGAAAAAGCCAGTGTGATTCGGTTGACCGGTAAGACCCGGTCAAAAACCCAGTAAGACCCAGTCAAAAACTCGGTTGCAACCCGTTGACTTTTGTTTTTTTACTAAAACGAAGTCGTTTTGATTTTTTTAAAAAAATTTAACTCTGATGACTCAGTCAAAACTCGAAACCCAGACCTTGAACCGAACCAGGTCTGAAAACCATGCTCAAATGTGTTCTTTTTTATAGAATGAATAAATAATTAGTTAAGATTATGCCATAATTTCCAAAATTTGACTAAAAATTTAATATAAATATTTTTTTTTTGTTTGTTGGAGAGAGGTTCTAATGAAAAATAGTTTTATAATCTAAGAGCACTCACCTATCACCGTTCGTATTCTATTTAATTAAATTAAGCCACATGTATGGATAACAATTACATATAATTCAAGTGAATTGAAGAAATATAAATAATATTTGAAAATAAAAATCATATTATTATGACTTATCAAGTGGTATACGTGATTTGATTTAATTATATAGAGTACAAAATGATTATTAAAAAAACTAATCCCCTAAGAATATTATTGTGTCCTGAAACATAATTTACTACACATTACAACAACGTAATTACTATAAAGACTCTTGATCACTTAATCTTTTAACTTAGCTGTAGGGATAGATTGATGTTTTAATCATGACATGAATATCTTTTCATAGTTGTTTGGGATTATTTCCGTAATTGTATTTTAATACATAATAAAATTACTTATTTAACTCTTGAATAAAATGATTAAATGTCTTATGCACACTGACCTTTTTTGTATTTTTCATATTTGATAGAAGAATAGATTTACTATATTACCCTTACCATTCAAAATTTTTAGTTTGTTTGTTATTATTATTTAGATCTAAGAGCATTTTTGGTTTTGTACAAATAAAAAATGAAAAAGTTGTTTATATATGTCTCTCACACGTCAGCCACTCCATCGCCTTTCGATGGCCCTTGCGATTGGACCCGGTGGTTGTAATCATAGTTCCGCCATATCATTTGATTTGTCTTGGCATTCTCTTTTTCTCTGGATGGCATTTGTATGTGGTGGTTTGGCATGGTTTTGGCAAAAAATTGCCTTTTTTTTTCTTTCCTTTCCTTCTCTTTCTTACTCGGATTACATATTGGTCATTCAAAAAATCATATCAACTCTTTAATTTATTTTTTCTTTTGATTCAATCCATCTTCTTTTATTTGCAATTGTTTTATTTACATTAATTATTTCTAATTAAATTTTATTTTCAATTCAATCCCTCGTCATTTGATTATTTTAATTTGTTTTCAAATTTGGCCTTCATTCTTTTAATTGATATTTGTTTTTTTAATCATTTTCTTGATTGATTTGTTTCTTTTACAATTACACCCCTAAGAATTTATTTTCATTTAATTTTTATATCAATTTTGGTCATAATTCATTTAATTACTATTTTATTAATCATTTTCTCAATGGATTTGTTTTTTTACAATCCCATCCATAAATAATTAATTTCATTTGATTTTTCCCTAAACATTTAATTTCATTTGATTTTTTCATGAACATTTAACTTTATTTATGTTAAATTTAGCCATAATTCTTTTAATTGCTATTTTTTTTATTTTGCATTGTTTTTTCATTAAATTACACCCTCCTTCTTTTTGTTGCCTTTGTAGGTTTTTTATTAATATTTTTCTATTAATCTCATCCTTCAAATTAAATTGGTTGAGAATTTTATTTCTTTATTGAATTTGAGTTAAAAATTTCACGGAATGCGACTTTTAGATATTAGACCAGGTTTAAAAGGTTTGTTGGATTTGCCCTGTTTTTTTTTCTCCTTTTCTAAATTGATATTTTTTTATTTTTTATCCTCTTTTAAAAATTTTATTTTTTTTATTTTTTATTTAATTCTCTTTTTTAACTCTTGTTTTTTTTTCCGGTTTGATTCTATTGGGTTAGCTCTCAATATTATTTTTTCTATTTCACTCATATCATTTTTTAATCTATAAATAATCTATCATATTACAAATGATTTTTAATTTCACCCCTATGATATTTTAATCTTTCAAGTTTGATCATAATTATTTCAATTGTATTTTTTTTTCGGGATATTTTTTTTCAAATTTCATCCTCGTTGGTTTTTTTCTTGTCAGATTTTAGCCTTACTTTTTTTATTGTTCTTTTTTTTTGCAAGTTTTTTTGATTAATTTCAACGAATCAATCATTCAAAATTAAATTAAATGATATTTAAGATTTTACTAATTGCAAGTTTTTTAGATTAGATTACTTTTAAGAGATTCACTTAGGTATGCTTGGTTTTCCCCTCCCCCAATTTTTTTAGGTTGATGTTTTATGTTTTTTTTTTTAAAGTTTAACTCTTTTTTTCTGGTTTTTCTTCAGTTAGGTTAGCATTAAATTGTTTGATGATCCGAATAGGCTTGGGTGTAATTTTTTTGTTAGTTTATTTATTGTTGTTACTTTTTTATATATTATTTAGATTTTCACTTTAATCAATAACTTAACACTTGAATTTTTTTAACCTATCACTTTTTTTTACATTTAAAAATATTGTTGATCCATGACAAAACAAAAAACAGAAACACGAGCAACATATATAGTAAATAGTAGTGTAGTATTTATCGGTTCAAACTCGAAAACTTTGTAAAGAAAGAAAAAACATTAATATGAACGGAGATAAATCTCATAAGTCTCGGTAAATGAAGGAAAGTTTGGTACATTCCACGTGCAATGCAAAGTTTTTCAAATTGCAGTGAGATTAGACATTCATCAATTTCCATGGAGACCAGAAATTCTGGTGGCTATAAATCATTGTCACCACCAAACTTAGAGACAAACACACATGCTCACACCCACAAAGACAAAAAGGGTGTTGGAAATTGGACAAGTGGGACGAGAAAATGGTAATAACATTTTCATGATGATTGCTATTGAATGTTTCTCATAAATTTGCAAAGATCTCAAATCAAGGCAATTAGGGTTTAAGAATTTCTTTTCACCAAGGGCTCCACTTGTCTTATAATTTGATACTTGTATCTTTTACCTTTTCTTGGCCATCTTCTATGCCCAACAAGATTGCATTTTGGGCATTTCCCTTCTCCCCTCGACCTCAATCATGTGTTATATATCCTCGTGTATTGCTTTTCGTTAATATCTCTTAATCAAATGGAAAGAGATAATTTGGTTGAAAAGAATTTCACAAATATAAATAAATAAATAAATTTGTCACGTTGAAAAATAAATTTTTATATTTTAAAAACATAAAATACCATGAAAGATGTCCTCTCCATCCTCTTTATCTTCATTTTTTCTTATCCCAAAACAATATTCAATATCATTGTTTGTTATTTATTGTATGTCTTACTGGTAAAAAAAAATGGATATATTGTTTGTGATTGCGGTAATAATTGTTTTTTAACATGTTTTTTTGCTTAAAAATGCATTAAAATAATATATATTTTTTATTTTTCAAAATTTATTTTTGACACATAAAAACAATACAAAAAATTAATTTAAAATAAAACATTTTAAAAATTTCAAAAGCGCTTCTTGAACTCAAAAACAAACATGATTTTAATAGTTATATTACACCGACACAAGAGAGTGCTCGCTGGTTCTATTATTATTATTATTATTTTTTTTATATAATTCTTATCGAATTAAAGTTGTTTTTTCCCTTTTTTTTTATAAAAAAAATGCATTTGAGCCACAACAACTTCTTGATTGGTTTTCATTTTCCCTCTCCTTCTTTACTTTTACCATTGATTAATGAGGAGGTCAAAAGACTTGAGCTTGAAGGGCACTGGTAGACCTTCCAATACCTAGAAATGTACTTTATCACAAATAACAACACTTTTTTATTATTTAAATCCACTGAGAAACAGTAGAAATATTGATTTCTTTTTAATTAGCACAGTTTTACAAAAATAATTAATAAAATAACACAAATAAAAAAATATTGAAAAAATAATAAAGTTTTAATAAAAATATAATTAAAAACAACAAGTTTTTTTTTTTAAAGATGTAATTATGAATAATTTGTTTTTTACAAAGTCAAACCACAAACTAACTATAACTCTAACTCCAAACTAACAAAAAATACAAATTCTAAATGATCCTTAACTCTAAATCTTAAAACAAATCCTAAACACTAACACTAATTGCTAACTCTAAAAACAAACACGAATTAATAACACTAAAAATAAACCCTAACTAAATATAAAATAAATTTTTTAATTTCATTATTTAGTGTGAGTTTTTTTTCTTAAATTTTATCTTTTAATAATGAGTTGATGATAAATCCTAAGCAAATCAAAAGATAAAAAAAAAATACAAAAAAACCAAAAGATTTTATTATATTTAGTTAAGGTTATTAATTAGTGTTTGTTTTTAGGGTTAGTAATTAGTATTAGTGTCTCAAGTTTGTTTTTAAAATTTAGAGCCTGTTTGGGAATATGGTGCAAATCGCGTTCCCTCAAATTTTGATATTTTTTTGCTAAAAATTATATTTTTTATATTTTCAGATTGTTTTGATCTCAAAAATAATTTTTTAAAAATAAAAAAATATTATTTTAATATATTTCTAAGTAAAAAACACTTTGAATCATAACCGCTATCATAATTGCAAACAGGCCTTAAAATTAGAGTATTGTTAATAGTTTTTACATAAGGTTAGAGATAGAGTTAATTTACAATTTAACTTTTTTAGTTAAAATTATTATTTTTAATCCCGTCTGTGATAAAATGTTATTTCTAATTCTATTTTTTTATTAAATTATATTATTTTAATTTTTTTTTAATCTGTATTAGTTCGCCAAAATTTTTTATATATTAGAAAAATTAGTGGAGCTATAAATAAGCATTACTCAGGACACCAAAACTAGATACACACATTATAACATACTCTAAATGGTGTGGGGGAATCACTGTTCCCCCACACCTAAATCACTGTGGATTACAACAGTAATCCACAATGATTCTTCCTCTCTTTTTTTTTAAAATTATTTTTTTTCAACTTTCCTATTTTTTCTTTTCTTTTTTTTTTTCAAAATTATTTTTGTTGATTTTACTTTTTAAATATTGACATGGTTAAAATTTTTGCTTTGTAATTTTTTTCTTTAAAATACTGTGAATTGCTGCGATGTTTTTCCACATAGTTTTTCTATTTTATTTATTTATTTTTCAAAATTATAGTTGTCGATTTTTTTTAATATTGAGCTGATTGAAAATTTAGTTTTGTAATTCTTTTCTTTAAAACATTGTTAATTGCTACAGTGTTTTTCCGCATGGTTTTTTTTTATGATTTTCTCAGAAATTATCTTTTTTTATTTTATTTTTTAATGTTGAGCTGATTAAAAATTACAGTTATAATATGTGAGAAAAGCACTGTAACTTTCCTCGAAAATTATTGTTGATTGCTACAGTGTTTTTTCCCACATGATTTTTTTTTTGTTTTTGTTATGTTTTTCCCTAAAATTATCTTTATCAATTTTATTTTTTAAATATTAAGCTGGTTAAGAATTGCAATTACAAGTAAATACAAGTTTTTCCTAACAAAACACTATGGATTGATACAGTTTTTCCTCACATGGTTTTTTTCCAGTTTCTTTTGTATTTTCTTTTTTTTTTTGTGATATTTTTTTCCAAAATTATCTTCGTCGATTTTTTTTTAATATTGAGTTAGTTAGAATTTAACTTTGTAATAAAGCTTAATCATGTGGGGAAGCATTGTAGCTTTCATCACAAAATACTATGAATTGGTATAGTGTTTCCAAGATGATTTTTTTCTTTTTTTTAGTGTTTGTTTTGTTATTTTTTTTTCTAAAATTGTCTATGTCGATTTTTTTTTAATATTGAGTTGATTAAGAATTTAGCTTTGTAATTTTTTTCTTTAAAACACTGTGAATTGCTGCAGTGTTTTCCCATGTGATTTTTTTTATGATTTTTTCTAAAATTATCTTTGTCGATTTTTTTTTGAATAGTGAGTTGGTTAAGAATTATAATTACAATAAAACTAAATAATATGAGGAAATCGTTGTAGTTTTTCTCACAAAACACTATGGATTGCTACAACATTTCTCTAAATGGTTTTTTATTTTATTTTATTGGGGAAAGCGCTATAGTTTTCCTCACAAAATATTGTCAATTGCTACAACGTTTTTTCTCATAGGTTTTTTTCCTTTCAAAATTATCTTTGTTGGTTTTTTTTTTAAATATTAAGTTGGTAGAGAATTTAGCTTTGTAATTTTTTTTCTTTTTATTAACTGAAAAGCTAAATCATGTGGCAAAAGCACTGTATCTTTCCTCACAAAACACTGTAGATTGCTACAAATCATTTTGTTCAGTCTCTAAGTTTTTGATTACCAACACAAATTTTTTTTCCGTCATGAAATATTTGCTCCATCATACCTTTAATTTCTATTATTTATCTAACACTGGTTTATAATTATAACACTATTAAATGCATTTGTTTTATAAGCCAGCAAGAATGTGCGAGCATATCATCTTATATTTACCCAATTAAATAAAAAAATATCTTATTATTTTTTTAAGATTTGTTTTTTAAAATAGTGACAAAATAAATCAAATGCCATCCGAGAGATTCTTTGAGGTTAGGTTGTTTCCCTTCTCTCTATGCCAGAATTTGTCCTTGACTCAGCTCTGACAAATAGTTCCTCCCCAGCAAAATAGTAACATAAATTCTTGCATCTAAAGGTAATCCATTTCTAATCCACCAACAAAGCTTCCTTTTTTCTGCTCTCCCTTTGATGTTTGCTCTATGTCTTTACCTTGAAATCATTTTATTTTGTTCAAGTTTTGGATCTGACTGTAAATTAGGGTTTTTTTGATCTGATATAGAATGCAATCTGCAGTAATTGATTGTTGAAATTCTGTTTGGATTAATGGGTTTTGTTTCTTGATGCCCCAAGTCATCTTTTGGACTTGAAAGTTTTGATCTTTTTGCTGCACGTGCAATGAATTAGAGCTTACATTTGGAGTAGAATTTTTATTGGTTCAATTAGGGTTTTGGCTTTTGATTGCTTTTGGAGCAATACGGTTTTTGTGGGTTTGAGAATCCATTACTATGGATGGTAGTGCTGGGGAGTCATCTGAATCTGGGTCTATTGTATCTAGTTCACAATCCTCGAAAAATGGGGTGCATGATGATGATGGTTGTCCTAGGCAAGTGTCACCTGTTAGAATTGATGGGTCGAGGAATACGAGCCCCATGGGTCGCGTTGGATTGAGAAATACTAGTCCTTCCAGACAAAAGGTGATTAAAACCAAACCACGTGGTTTAGATGAGGAAACGATAGCTACATTTGGTAAGGTTGTCCACCCTGATATTCAAATGGAGGATAGCATATGGGCAATGTTGCCTGAGGATCTATTGAATGAGATTTTAGTAAGGGTTCCTCCATTTATGATATTCCGTCTTCGTTCTGTTTGTAAACGATGGAATTCAATTCTCCAAGATAGTAGTTTTCTTAAATTTCACTCCCAAGTTCCATCTCATGGGCCTTGCCTTTTGACATTTTGGAAGAACCCGCACACCCCACAATGCTCAGTTTTCAGCTTGCCCTTGAAAGCTTGGTATAGAATTCCGTTCACATTTTTGCCACAGTGGGCATTTTGGTTGGTTGGTTCTTCAGGGGGCCTTGTTTGTTTTTCTGGACTTGATGGGCTAACTTTCAAAACTTTAGTTTGTAATCCGCTCACACAAACTTGGAGGACATTGCCTAGCATGCATTATAATCAGCAAAGGCAGTTAATAATGGTTGTGGATAGAATAGACCGTTCATTCAAAGTGATAGCCACCGGTGATATTTATGGGGATAAGTCATTGCCTACTGAAGTGTATGATTCAAAGCTTGACAGATGGTCACTCCACCAGATAATGCCTGCAGTCAACCTTTGCTCCTCAAAGATGGCTTATTGTGACTCCAGACTGTACCTGGAAGCCCTTTCACCGCTTGGTTTGATGATGTATAGGCTTGACACAGGTTACTGGGAACACATTCCAGCAAAATTTCCCAGGTCCTTGTTGGATGGATATCTGGTAGCTGGCACTCAGAAGCGTCTGTTTTTAGTTGGAAGGATTGGCCTTTATAGTACTCTTCAGAGTATGAGAATTTGGGAATTAGATCATGCTAAGATTACATGGGTGGAGATTAGTAGGATGCCACCAAAGTATTTTCGAGCTCTGTTGAGGTTATCAGCTGAAAGATTCGAGTGCTTTGGACAGGATAACTTGATTTGCTTTACATCTTGGAACCAAGGAAAAGGCCTTCTATATGATGTGGATAAGAAGGTCTGGTCTTGGATTGCTGGATGTGCGCTTCAGTCATACAACTGCCAGGTCTGTTTCTATGAGCCAAGATTTGATGCCTACATCTATTGAGCTGGAAATCTTGCTCTCTCTTCTGAACATACGATGACAAGGCTTTGTTCTGTTGGCTGATTGTGAGTAATGAGTTGAGTCCCTTTAACTTTGCATACTAAATGGTAATTATTAAGGTGACTAAGGAAGCATTTCATGTTAGTGAGAGCTTTTCTTATCTGCTAACGATTGTAGCACTTGGAATCAAGACTCCGTGCTGCGTTTGGCTTGAGCAGTGCTGCTCTCCAGTCAATTTGTGAAGGTTGGAATTGTTGAAGAATGTACTGTATGGGTAATGATATCTTGGGGAGAATTTGTAAGAAGATTCTTTCACTCTTTTCCAGCTCTTGTACCTTTTCTGAAAGTATTAAATAGCATGAAAATTACCTATCTTGAACTGTTATGATTTCCTTGCTCATTAGTTGTGGTGCTCGTTTCTGTACATGCTTGTTGACACCATTCTGTGTATTGTAGCTGTGTTACTCACAAGCTTGAGATTTCTCGGCATTGTCTTTCACAAATTGATTTGCTATTATTTAAGCATATGACTCCTGGTTAGAATCCTCTCTTGTTTATTAAGATTGCCATTCCTGAAGGAGAGCCTTCCATTTCCAGGTGGGACAATATTTCTTGCACCCATGACCTATGTGGATAGTTTCTGGAAAAAAAATGGGCGGGCATCATTATTGCAAGCCTTGCATTTGAGGGACGCTTTTTTTAGCTACTCCATTGCAACCTGTACAGGTAAGGGATGCATTTTTTTGACCTACTATATATGCAAACATGGTTTTCCATTGAAGAAGCTTGGGTGGAAGGAAAAGTATTCCTTCAGAGGATAGAAAAAATGAAAATAACAGAAAAAAGAGAGACGAGGCGAGATGCTGGAATCTCCTGAATCACAGGAGTACTTCCAAGGAGCTTGTTACAATATCTAGCAGACTTTCTTCTAGATTTTTCCAGCTTAGGAACAGAATAAGAGAATATTCATGACTTAGCAATTAAAAGAGATAAAAACGGTGTGTATTGGCTTAACATTGCCTAAACAAACATTGTCGTTCCAAGCCAGTGAATTTCTCTCCTTTAAATTCAAAAAATCACTGTAGCCAACTTCTCTTCAGAACTGACACTGTGACAGAAATACTGTAGGTTGGTTTTTGAATGTCACTGCTCAAATTTTGTTAATTTATCGTGGAAGGGATCAGTCGGCACATCATAATCTGTTTGTCGCAATTCTTTTTAAGAGATGCAGAGAAGAGGCATAATCACTCACATTTTATACAGTTTGGAAAATATTCATAAAAACAAACCTGATTGTCCCAAGAAATTGCGACTGAGAAGTTTGTTTTTGGACTGAAAGAGAGGCCCGAAACCGAGTCGCTAGGACGCTGTAACACCTGTAATCAATGATTTCAGGTCATCAAACTAAAATTAGACAATACGTAGGCTTAATTGTTAAATGAGTCTGAATAATTAAGCACTAAAAACAATAACAGATAAACTATCAGTCAAAAGAAATTACCTCAATGGATTTATTAGGGTTTGTATTAGTCGTCGCAGTAGCGCCAAAAGCAGACATTGCTTTCTGCAAATAAATAAAAGAATTAATCAGAAGCTAAACAAAAAAATTAAAAAAAATCGTGAAAAGTAAAGATTCAAAGAAATGGATTTTTTTTTAATCAACAAGAGAGAAGAAATGGAATCATGGATAGGAAAAAAAACAGTCGGGTTTTAATTATTCGATGAGATATTTTCCGTTCGCATTTCATTTTTTTTAATTTAATTTTCTAGTAGTGTTATATGCACACACTTTTTTTTTCTTTTTCTTTTTTTGAAAAAATCAACTTAAGTATCTTTATAACAATTTTCATCTATCTAACCAGAATTTATTATTGTTTGGATTTTAGATATATTATTATCCATATCCAAACGAACACCCTCGTATAAAATTCATTTATTTAGGCTAAATACGCCTCAGCTCAAAATTTTTTTTAAAAAATATCCTAGCCACAGGAGATTATTTGACATTATTATTAAACATAGCCTAATCAACCTTAAAACCTCTCAACCGACTCCTTACTTGAACGTAAAAAAATAGGTTATAGGCTTTAAGGGTCACCCTTAAAACCTCATATAAAATTAGTTAATTTAAGTTAAATTAGGTTATTGGCCGCGTTATGCCTTGGCTCGAATTAAATTTTTTTTGAGTGTAAATCTTTTTTTCCAGGCCGTAGGGAGACTATTTGACATTGTTATTAAACATAGCCTAATAGGTCAACCTTAATACCTCTCAACTTGATTCCTCACTTGACTTGAGTTTAAAACTAAACCACGTGGAAATTGCCTCAACGTAACTTAGTCGACTTAGAGGGTCCAAAGACAACCCAAATAATTGGTAAAAAACATAAGTTTATTTATTTATTTATTTTAAGATAAAAATTTCAAGATGACATGTTGGATCGACCCAGACTTTGCAGCGTAACTCGCCAAATCTGTGATCCGATTGATGGACTCCACCAGGTTTAAGATTTTTTTAAAACTATTTTTTATTTAATTATACCATAATAAAAATAAACACTCGTAAAATCAAGCACAAATCAAATGTTAGGATGTTTGTATGAGATTGTGATAACCTCACAAAATCAAATAAATGTTGAAGGATGAAATTGAGAAAATAATAAAAAATAAAAAGAAAAAGAAAAGAAAGGGAAAATGAAAAAAAGAAGAAGGGAGGGATGAAAATAAAAAGCCTTCACTATTTATATGAACAGTGAAAAAGGTGTGTTGCACCCTAAATTGTTTAGTATAAAAAGTATAATATAGCAACACTTTGTACTACTCGTTGACAAGCATCTCCTTACTTTCATAAATGGATTGTGACTTTAAAGTTTTGAATAATATTCAAGGGGAATTGAGCTCTAATATTTTACTTTTTTTAAGAGATTACTAGTTTACAAGAAAATGCTATGCTATAGGTCAAATCAATTTTTTTTAAATGTAACAAAAAATGCCTAAGTTGGAGAGAACTATTCGACATTGTTATTAAAGCCGACTTAACATGTATACCTTAAAACCTCTAGATACGACTCCTTGTCTAGCCTAAGTTTAAAATTAAACCAAGTAAAAGTTGTCTCAATGTAATCTAGTCGACTTGGTTGATCTAAAGACAACCCAGTTGATTGATAACAAAAGGTTTGAGGATAAAATTGAGAACAAAAGGATGAAATTGACAAAAAAACCTCCCAACCCTACTTCTTGCCCAGCCCGGGCTTAAAACTAAGCCGTGTGAGAGTTTTCTTGATATGACCTCGTCAATTTAGCTAGTCTAAAAGCAACCCAACCGACTAATAAAAAGATTTTAAAGAAAAAATTGAGAAAAAATAATATGAAATTGACAGAACAAAAAACCTCTTGATGCGATCCAAGCAACACCAAGAGATCCATTAGAGGTTTGAGTTGGTCTGGTGATAAGATTTAGGGTTAGGAGGTTCAAAGAAGCTTTCAATGGAATTGTTTAAGACATATGTATTAAGGTGCACTTCAATAAGATATTAAATAATAAAGAAAAAGCCTTGATTAATTTAATTCATTTTCAATAAGGGCTTGTTGGTGGGCATTCATTTAAGTTCTTAATTGACCTTGCAAACTTTTTGAAAGATAGATCAACTTTTTTATGATTTTATAATACTCATTCATGTTTTTTTTTATAGACATAGGGTGGAGGTGATCATTGCATGTAACTTTGGTTCTTCAAGAAAAATTCTTGTTGGATAAAGTTGCAAACCATTAAAATTTGATTTAGCGTATCTTTAGAGGTGTCCATATCAGTTAGTATTAGAGCTTATGCTATTATATATTATATCCCTTTAATTTTTAGTTTGTGTCATTTCTTGATTTTCTTTCTTCCTAGTTTTGGATAATAGGGTCTTGTTTCTTCAAAAACAAAAAAATATATTCTTCTTTTATTATTTCAAAGTGTGCGTCAAACCCTATATATAAAATAAATCATCTTGCTTAGTTTCTTGATTTTGCCGAATACATCAAAGAAAAATTGTATTCTTGATCTTGATCTTCTATCTTTGTTGATTTAAACCTAAAGTAAAAAAAAAAATTTGATTGAATTGACAAGTTATGACATAACGTAACCCAAGCCTTTCAGTTTTAGGGTTGGCCAAAAGTTTCTTGAATATTTTCTTGAGGCTTGTTTCATTTAAATTTGGGTAGTATAGATCTTTTTTACTTTATTTTAATTTTTTCTTGAAATTCTTAAAGTTGAATATTGACTTCTTGAATTAATGAGTTTTCTTTGGATCTTTAACATAAACTCCATTACTTTTATTTTGTGTTTTTTTTTCATCATTATATTTCGTAAAAATTTATATTGCTATTCGTAAATTCTTCTTTAAGTTTTGTTTTGATTATTTTCATATATTTTCTTGATTCTTGAGTCTTCATTCACTATGTTGTTTTGATTAATTATTTGATAAGTTGTTAAGTTACCTTTAAGAACCTAAGTAAGGAAATAATGAGGTAAAATGCATAATGAAATTATTAGAGTGAAGAACCCGATTGAATTGTGTGAAACACGAGTGAGGTGATATTAAATTAAGTGTAAACACGTGAGAAAGTGTGTGAGGAAATTTTTCTTTGCTTCTAACCTTTATTATAGGTGCTCACAATATAATCAAAAAGTGCAACTCAATTGAAGGTGAAAGATCTTGTAGAAAGATAAGATAAGTTGGAGGTAATGATGGAAGCTTTGATGAGAAAGGTAGAGAAATCGAGTTCTGACGACTAGTAGACATAATGTTCCTAGTCATAAGAGAAATGAGGCTAAAAGGTTTACTAGATAGACACTTTCTTTTCCAGATGAAAGTGTAGCAAAAAACTTCGATGATGACGAGGAGGATGATGTATTTAATCATGGAAAGGAGTCTCATACACACTAAAATCTCTTATATGAGACACAACCAATGAGAGAGTTTGGTGGTAGATTTTGGACGAATTGAGATTTCAACCAAGAGAGGAATTTTGATAATCATGATGGTTTAGATCAAAATTTGGGTAGCATAAAACTTAAATGTCCAGTATTTCAGGGAAAGAATGATTCAAAAGCTTATTTTAATTGGGGAAAAGATGAAATTTGTATTTGATTACCATCGATCTTTTGAGGAAAATAAGATAAAACTAGCTGTAGTTGAACTCATTGATTATGCTATTATTTGGTGGGATCAACTTGTTACAGGTAGGAGGTTTAATGAAGAAGACTTATTAACATATGTAAGGAGATGAAAGCAATCATGAGAAAGAGGTTTGTCCCTAATCATTTCTATAGGAAAGTATATAATAGATTGAAATCTTTATGTTAGAGTTTCAAAAGTTTTGATAAGTATTTTAAAGAGATGTAAATAGCTATGACTAGAGTTAATGTTTCTGAAGATAGGGAAGCCACAGTGACAAGTTTTTTAAATAAAAATATTGCTAATGTGGTTGAATTAATATTTTTTAGTTTTTTTAATGATTTTAATAAGTTAATGTCAAAAATAAAAGAATATATTTTAAAATATTTTCAAACAAAAAGCTAATTAGAAAATCATCTTGGAAAAAAAAAAGCATTCTTACTATCTGTTGTGTGGTTGAGTGATTCTTATTATAAGTTCTTGATTGAACTTGCAAACTCTTCAAAAGATTGATCAACTTCGTTGTGAATTTATATATGTAGGGTGGGGGTGATCATTGCGTATAACTTTGTTCTTTAAGACAGATTCATATTGGGTCAAGTTGCAAACCATTTAAATATGATTTTTAACATATCTTGATAGGTGTTGCAGATACCTCTCGACTTGAATTTTTTTTTTCTAATTTATATATAAAAATAAACAACGTGAAAATTAGTTTAATGTGATCGAGTCAATTTGACCGGTTCAAAAGCATCTTATACGATTCACTACAAGATTTAACAGTTTTACCGACGGAATTTTTCCGTCGGTGTAAGACACATATTCCATCGGTAATTATATTACCGACGGAATCAAAGACAGAAATGATCCGTCGGTGAATCGTTCGTCGGTAATGTTTTGTCCGTCGGTAAATCCGTTGGTAATATAATTACCGACGGATTTACTGACGGAACGACGCGTCGGTAATAATTTTTTTATTACCAACGAAATTACCGAGGGATATACCGACAGAATTTCCGTCGGTAATTCAGTCGGTAATTATATAAAAACATTTTTAAAAAAATTCATTTTATAAAATTATAAAATAATTAAATTAACATAAATCAACACTGTATATTATATACTCAAAATGCTTGGAAAAAAATAAAATCAACTCAAACAAATTTGCAACAAATAAATAAAATGAAAAAAATAAATTCAATTAAAAAAATTCATATGAAAAAAGTGAAGTTGCAATTGCTAAAAATTTAAAAATCCCTATAAATAAATCAACTAAAAATTGGTCTCATATTGAAAAAAAATCTCACAACAAAATTTATACAATTATTAAGAACAAAAACAATTAAAAATAAAATAAAAAACAAATATAGTGAAAAAAATCATGAAAAAAAAAGAAAAAAGAAAAATATTACCTTAATGTAGTTGCATGTGAAGTTAAGGAGAGAAAAAACATTTCCTAAAGCATATTAATTAAAAAAAAAAACTAAGAAGATAAAAGAAGAAAGAAGAAGAAGACATACCCGAACATGAAGGTAAAGAGAAGGAGATGAGGAGAGAAAAGAAGAGAAAGAAATAGATATTTATGTTTTTTACATATAGTGAAGAAGAAGAAAAGTAGTAGAAGAAGAAGAAGTAGAAGAAAAAATATAAGAAATGAGTCTGTCTCATGTGAAATAAGGGGATCGAGACTTTTTATTGGGGCGCGTTACCGACGGATAATTGAATATTAATATTTTTTAATTATTCCGTCGGTAATTCCATCGGTAATATTTAATTTAAATTTTCAATTTTGTAAAAAGTTTTCAGAAACTGCCAACAATTATTGACGATTTTTCAATCCGTTGGTGATTTCGTCTGTAATATTTAAATGAAAATTTTAAATTAATTGAATTTTTTCAAAAAACCGCCAAATAACACCGACGACTTTTCAATCCGTTGGTGATTTTGTCCGTAAAGAACAACAATTAACAGTGCAATTGGAAAGTGAACAGTTCTGGAGCTCTCTGGAAAATGCCGACGGAAATTTCCGTCGGTGATTCCCGTTGTAATTGACATGATGAACAGTGTTCACAGTTTACTAACGGATTTACCGACGGAATTTATTCCGTTGGTAAAAATGACACGTCGTCATTTTTTTTTTGTTTTAATTTTTTTCCCACTGTAATTCCCTCGGTATATACCGAGGGAATATTTCCGTCGGTAAAATCCCTCGAAAATTTACCGACGGAAATATTCCCTCGGTATTTCTGTTTGTATTTATCGATTTTTTGGTAGTGATTGTTAAAAAATTAAAAAAATGATAAAATTAAAAGGGAAAAATAAAGAAAATGAAAAAAAAAAAGAGGGGAGGGCACCTGCTTTACTGTTCATATAAACAGTATAGCAGGTGCATTACAATCTAGATATTTTAGAATGTTTAGGTAATTGACCAAAGGGGGTTAGTGCGAGAAGTGAGAGAAGTAGAAGACTTCATTTCCATCGTGCTACCATTTAACTATAACTTCTATTAGTTTATTAAATCATAACTATATTTTAAAGTATTTTTAGTGAAATTAACAACTAGTCTCTCTAATTTAGAACTCTCAGATTTATTTTTTATTTTTTAATATTTTATCTTAGCCTTTTCAGTATTTGTTTTGTGCAAATTTTAACTATAAAAATGATATTTGAACTCAAAACCTATTAATCAAAAAATAAAGGAAAAAGGTGGCAATTAAGTTAAATGTTCATGAGCATGTATTTTTACTAGTAGATGCTGAGGAACCACTTTAGGTATAAAACTATTAATTGAGAAAGTAACTAACTTATGAAATATGAAACCTGAAAAGGCAAATATGTTTGTGAATTAAGCAGTATAATCATGTTTTTATTCTTATTTGGATGTTTTAGAGCATAACAGTAATTATTTTTTATTTTATTTGGAAATATATTAAAATAATATTTTTTTATTTTAAAAAAATTATTTTTGACATTAACCCATCAAAATAATAAAAAAACATAAAAAATTTAAATTAAAAAAAGAAAATTTAATTTTTTTAAAATACAAAATCAAAGTTTAATAGCGTGAATTCGTTACACTTGACTAATTGTCTTGAAAGTAAAATCATATGGTCCCCAGCATGCATGTGAACCTGTCCTCAAAAGGCAAGCAGACGTTGGTTTCTTCCAAAATTGCAGCATAAAACCTCTCATATATTGTACAGAGCTCTATCTACTTTCCCAAACCTCAAAAGCTCCATTGCCGTACAGCTGGTGCACATATCCAAAGCCTCCTCCCATGCCATGATCTTTATTTTTGCTAATTTTAACTTATCACGACCATCTAGTAGCTCGGACTGCTACAAAATACCATAAAGTTTTAGCTTTGGAGACATTAATTAATGGAGCCATACTGTTTGGACATGTGTCGACCTAATCTCCTTTATGCATGCTATCGTTTATCCCAAGTTAAGAAAACTAATTAAAAAGAAAATTATCTAGGTGGTGGCCCAGTGGTAAGATCTTGGAATCAAGAGGTTTGCTCCCTCTGTGGTCTCAGGTTCGAGCCCCGTGGTTGCTCATATGATGGCCACTGGAAGCTTACATGGTCGTTAACTTCAGGGCCCGTGGGATTAGTCGACGTGCGCGCAAGCTGGCCCGAACACCCACGTTAAACTAAAAAAAAAAGAAAAAAAAAGGCCAATAAATCTCGTGATTATTAGAAAGAACGAACAATTTCGAAGGTTACCTAGCTTCCATCTACAGCTATTTTTCAGAGTATTCTAGACCTTGATTGGTCAAAATCATCTAAAATAAATTTAATCTTGATGAAATAAACATATTTAAAATTATGATTATTTTTTGAATGTGTGCGTGTTTGACATGTGTAGGCTTCTTAGCAGGCTTGACCTTATTTATGTGGTCTATATGTAAATATATTTACAACATGTTCCACATCAGCCTTTTTATTCATAAACTTTGGATATAAAAACTTAAATATAAAAATATTTGAATATAAAAACTTGTTATTGTAATAAAGATAAATATAAAAAACATTAAAAATTATGAAAATACCCATATTATTTAAAAGATTGATAATATAAACATTATTATTAATCTTGTTTATTATGGTGTAAAGATCATATTTCTTTGACCACAACTTGTTATACAATCTCATTAGAAATCTCTCTTTGCATAGAAACATTATCACCCTATTTTCTTTTTTGAATACTTTAGCATAATGATGTCTATTAGTATCCTCATTGTATTTGACATTGATACATAATAATATATTAAAAATATTAAAATTCAAATAAAGAATTACAATAATATTTAAGAACTATGTCAAAATTAAAGAGTAAGTGAACTTGGTAAATTGTTTTTCTAGAGAAAAAAAAAAGAAAACAAAAACAAAAAAAACAAAAAAAAACCATGTCCATTGTCTAGCCCCCTAGTTGCAGGCCAAATTTGCAGGTTTGATTTTGCTTTGATTTTTTATTTATTAAGGAGGAAAACGACATGTTGTTTGCTCATTATTTTCTAGAAAAAAACATGATAGGCAATAAGTCTTTTGTTATAAAGCAGAAAATATGTTTTAATGTTCACATGAACAGTAAAACACCATAAAAAACCCTAGTTATTTTAGAGCCGTAGTATTATACGACTAGTTTTACCATCTTTTTTTTTTGTGATACCTAAATATTGCTTAATCCTATAACATTTAAAGATTCAATCAAGAAAATTTTCTATGTATAGATCTTTATTGAAGGTTGGTATGTCTACTTTTATTTAGAACTCGTTTATTTGTTGTCTCTTGAGCTGTGGTGGTTTGTCTTGGTTTAGCAAGGCTTTATGCCCTTATTACATTTGTCTTTATCAAAACCCCCCACATAGACAATTGGTTGTCTAGACGAGTCTTCAGAAATAGTTCTAGGTGAGGTCTGTCTCGAGGTAAGTCTCTAGGTAATTTTTTTTTTCACGATCCCTATTTATGCCTTCCATTAGTTGAACTAGATATTCCAAGTTATTTGACATTGTTGTTATTATTTGTTTTAAACCATCTAGCCTTTTCTTTTAAGCCCACATAGCAAGGGATGGTTATTTCTTTTATCTCCATCTATAAAAAAAGACCAACCTATTATGATACTAATTGACATAACATATAGTTAGAATAAAAATTAGGGTTCTCAAGCCCTAAAATTATAACCTGAAATAATAGAGAAATAGATAGAAAGCTCTAATATTTTTTGAAAAGGTTTGTAATTCAATAATCCGATAAAAAATCATATACCAGCTATTTATATAAAGTTTAAAACTGATGTAATCAAAAGGATTCGAAATCTTAGTAGGAAAAGTAATTAAAACCTAAAATTAACAAAGAAAATAATTAAAATAGTAAAAATAACATCTTCTAAACCTATTTTGAGGGTATTCTAGACTTAAATTGGTTACAACTAACCACTCATTATAAAACTTAGCATGTATAATCATATGAAAAAATTTGAGCACGGCCCAATGATCAAATCTAAAGTTATAATTGTTTTTGTAGACTACATGTTTAACGTGTCTGAGCTTTTTCTTGAGATTGTTTATGGACTTAGCCTTACCTATCTAATCTATACATGTATTCACAATACATTTCACATTACCTTACTCCAAGTTTCTTACCTTCCACTCCAAGTTTACTTGGTCCCTACTCCTAAAATATGAGTCGTAAACTCAATCATCTCTAATTTGACTAATATTCTTGCCTTCTTAAAAGACTTGTTGGCTCTAGTTACTCACAAATACCATAAATAAAACAAAAAACCATTAGCCTTGATCACCTTTACTAACCATAAAGATTTCAAATTAGCAACCTTGGTTAGAATTATTGTCAATTTATAAAACTTTATCAATACTTATATGTAACCCAACCAAGCTAGGCTAGACCAATTTTACAATTGACTTGTAAAAAAGGTTTCTTGATCTATTCTTTTCCTTGACATGATTTTCCTTCACACTTGTTTAAAACTTGGAATCTCATATTCTCTGGAATCACCTGTAAGTATATACTACCTTACGCAAACCATTCTGGTCAATTATCTAAGAATTAACAATATGAAAACATAAAAACTTTTCCTTTATAGAGTAAATATGAAGAGAAAAGTAAACTTGGAGACTATTAGGACATCTCCAGCACCATCAAAACATCCTTTTCCTTGACCTGGATTTACCTATTAGTATTAAATTATTTGCCAATAAAATAACTACTAACAAGGTAAGAAGTAAAAAGCCAAAACTTCTTCCTTACCCTGCCCATCAATTCTTTATTCGAGCATTACATACTCAATGGACCTAATTAAAACTATTAGCTCTGATATCACTTGTTAGAGGTGCTGAACATAGCTTTGTTTCCATTTGTTGAGTGCAACTCATATAAGCATGCAAAAACAAACAAATAACCGAGAAGAAAGAGAAAATAAAAACATCACATAAATGAATACACAAGATTTAACATGGTTTGATAATTAAAATCCTATCTATATGATTTGAGAGTAACCATTTTTTATAATCATGCTGAAAAAAGTACATTGAATGTAATCCGATCCAAGTCCAAAAACCTCTTGTCATGTACCAAAATAAAAAACCTCTCATTCATTATGCCTTAATGATCCTAGATCAATACCAAAATAAAGAACCTCATACTCCATCAATTTATAACAACAAAAATACGAATAAAAAAAAAGTCTTTTGCAAGCTAGCCAAACATAATGTGATCAAGTTTACTTTCTCCTACTCCTAGAATATGAGCCACAAACTCAACAAAAAGTGCTTATAGTTTTCATGTTCAAGGAAATGGATATAAAGTATAAACTAACTAAACTAAATTTTTGATGTTGCATATCTCTAATACTTTACACTTCACTTCTAATTTGAATGCTAATTAAGACCAGTTGTTGATTAAATTCATATTAATAGTTCATTATTAAATATCATATTCATTACAAAGAACTGTATCATGTTTTCAATTAAGACTTTCCCAAAATTAAATAGGAAAATAATTGATCTTATGAAGTTTAAGAGAAATTCCCTGTGAGGTACTTGACTTGCAGCGATAATCACCTCTCCTCTTGAGAAATGGAACTTCTCAGATTTCTATGGCCTAAAAACGACCATGTCGGATAATAATTAAGCTGAGCTTTTGCGTGATCAAACGAATTAACCGACACAAAGCACGCTATTTTCAAGAGGCAACCACAAGCTTAGTTAGCATCAAGCTGGACGACAAGCCCTCGGGCTCTAAAATTCAACCAGCACGCACTAATCTCGTAGTTTATTATGTTCAAACATTGATGAAAGTTGATATGATTTAGCAAATCCAGGCAGCAATCACCTGTTCATGTTCCTTAAGCTCTTGATTTGATGCTAGCTCATGGTTCTTTGGGAACTATGCATATGCCTTGTCATTCACCACTATCTCTTCTTTCTCATATATATAGGCCCTGGAGCAATATTCTATATGAAAAAATATTCCAACTTTATCACTTGGTAGAAGTTTTAACTTCCCTTGTTTTTTTTATTGTTTATATTTGAGTTCTTATTTAACTTGCTTGCACGTAAATAATTAATTATCATCACTAGGCCAACACCATCTAGTTAGGTAACCTAAAAGCAATATGGGAATGGGAACTTGAATGAGCATGCAGGCTTTCCAATAAGTCCATGTGCTTTGTGAAACTAGTCAAATCGTGCATTTCAATATTTCTAGTCAAAATAAGAGGAAGGAACCTCCATAGCTAGGGTGTGTAGAGAGAAAGTAATTCATAAAAAAAATGAAATCTCCCTTTCTAGCTATATATATAATGATCTAAAAGGACTTCCCTGTGATGATATGCATTCGTAGAGGGATTTTAGCATGATGTTATGTTTTTGTACATTATTGATTATTGGGGAGATCAAAAGTAATAATCACAAGAATTATATTGATGAATATTTGAAATAATTGAGTTTTCAATAATTGAATATTGAAGTTTTAATTATTTTTTTATAACTAACTTACTTCCTCTAATCACTTACTTATATCTCTCAATTAAAATTGATTTGTAATAACAATACATCATTTAAAAGTGTTAAAAAATTATATGAATTATAGGTCACATCTAACAATTTAAGTTTTTAGATGGGATAGTATTTTGACATGGTATTAGAGTTTTATTTACCAAGCAATTACGTATTCGAATCTCACCACTCTCATTTTATTTGATAAAAAAATTCAATTTATTTAATAAAAAAAGATTTTTATTTAAGAAAATATGTTAAAAAATTCTATAACCCTCTCCTAGTATTTTAGATTTCCAAGAAAGAAGGAACATTGCATTCCGAAGAGTCAAGCACACTATTAGCTGTCAAAGCAATAGCTAGGTTTCTAAAAATGTTATATATATGTGTGTGTGTGTTTATTATACCGAACGATTCCAATGGAGAAAAATGTGCTTAGCCATATATAGCTTAAGTCTACCAAAAGACTTAAGCTATATAGAGAGCCTAGTTTCTCCCATTGATTCTTCTCTGGTTTGGTTAATTGCTTTAATTATCTTTTCCATAGGAGTTAAGAATGGTGAGATGTAAGGAAACAACTATATATAAAACTAGTAGTGTTAAGAAACCGAGTCAAGCATGCATGATTTTCATACTAGCTACGTGCTTATAGACGCACGCAATGTCTTCTTATCTTGAATACTATTGAGAAATGACTTGAGTTTTCTGGACTGTATTCTATTTTTAACTAGTAACGATGGTGATGATCAGCAGATACAATGTTCTATTGAATAAATATTTCCAGTACTGACCACGTTCATGCCAAACTATATACATAGCTAGACCCAAGCCATCTGGCCTGTTATTAATCAAATCTTCTTCTTCTTTTTTTTGTTATAAAACAAAGCTAAAAAGAAACCCTCGAGTCTTTGTTTTTTACGACCGGATATCCCGCAGCTACTCTTGTTACATCAAGATTAAGTCTTACGAAAATGTTGATTGATTTTTGTGGTCCTGCACGAAGTTTTTGACGACCACCAGTGCTGTGGGAAATCTCTGTGGTTCTCTAGCTAGCTTTGGTGTAAATCTTGGACTTTCTAACTAAAGTTACTGGTCCAGAAATATGTTTGATTGTATATTCAAATTCCTCGTCGCATGCATGACAGTAAATATGGATATAAAACATCCATATTTCTGTCAGAATATCGTGGCATGCCTCGTGGCTAGCTTTGGTCCAATACTCCAGTTCAACCCTGGAGACCACTTTCAAACTCTTGAAAGTCATAGATATAGTTTCTTAATTAATTTTTCACTTTAAATAACCTTATTGTATTTGTTTATTTTATTTTAAATTGTCTTTTGAGTTTCCCTAGTTCATGTAGCCAGGAGCTGTAATATTTTTATTTAGGCAGCTGTTGGAACCCTAGGTTTGACTTGGGTTTGAACTCTCTATATAACCTACATCATGCTTCCCAAGTCTCCTCTCTTTCTATTCTTGAAAAACAAGCATATACTCAAGAGAATACGGAATCAAAAGATGGTGTACAAAAGGTTTTTAGGATTAGCACTTGGGCTGCTCTTTGTTATGAATGCTATATGGGGCTCTTGTGCATATGATTATCATGGTATCTATATTTCTTGCCATTTATTAAGTTTTGATGGAAAGAATAAACATTAGTAGAATTCATTTGATCTTTATTTGATTTTGTTTTGTAGATGGGGAAATGAAGAAAAAGGAGATTGTTGGGTTTGGAGAAAACACAGTACTGTCTGTTGATAAGGTAATTAAGCTTGTTGCCCCCTATATAATTTCTCTTTTTTGATGGTCTATCGTTTCTTAACTCGAGCATTTTCATGCACAGGAACTGATTCTCAGTGGTTTCAGCACTGCTAGCACCAGGAAGATGGGCCTTGGAGGAAGGAAAATGGCAGTTCAGAAAGAGTCAAGGAGAGAAACTGAGAAAGAACAAGGACTTCATGGAAAAGCTTCAGAAGATAATTCAGGTGCAAACTACTCTAACGTCAAATGTGACTTTCAAGTAAAGGGATCGGATTTTAATGTAAGATGTAAACATGGAGACAAAAAGAAATCTCCTAAAATGATCAAAGGGCCTGGTTCTTTTGCTTTTGGTGATGATTATAGAGGACCTAAGCAACACCCTCCCAAGCATAACTGACAGAAGCGCCGAAACCCTTTAGTTAGATCCCTTTTTTTCTGCATTATTCAGCTTGTAGGTATCCTAGCTAGGAGATATCATGTACAATTTTGATGCTTCAAGGAATACATCAATCCTTAATTAGGCTATGCTTGTCTTTTAGTTACAGTTTTACAGCGCATTAATTTCTTACTTGTAACCATGTGAGATTACAAATATTTGTTTAAAGCTTTGGTTCCAAGATTTTGGAAGCGGCCTGGGTTAGAATATGTTGAATATTTTGTTCATAGTTATCTCTGACTGCAGGGAAGAAGAATAATGCTTTAGACAAGTCTCTTATAGGATCACAAGATCAAATTAATAATCAGGTCTCCTTCTATCTCTCTTTCTCTTCGACACACATAAAATCTTGGTATATTTTAATGTAAGCTCTTTCAACTAATTAATTAACAATAACCTTTTGTTTTTCCCACAGCAGAAGGATATGAGCAATTTGGAGAGAGAGACACTGTCTGCCAGATTGGGAACTCCGAGGACTGACCAGACAGTCCATCTCCCAAAGTCCAACTCCGAGGATTCCAAAGCGTTGCCAACCAAAACCAGCTTGGAAAGTCCTTCAAGGGCTGACATTGACCAGGAACCTCAAGATAGTGCTACTGATCTAAAAAGTGAAATGCAAAGGCTTCTTGATGCAACAAGAGAAATGGTCAACCTTATGAACAAAGATTACACCACAAGACCACCTAAACGCAAGCCACCGATCAATAATAAAGAGCCCATTCATTGAGCACAAGACAGGCTCACAATTTTGTCCCCACTAGGAAGTGAAGTCCTTTAACCAAATATAGCATAGAACTTCTTTGGTTTTGTTTTTAATGCATGGGTTATAAACGTAGGGCACACTAGGAACACGGAAATATTGTTTGTTTAATTTTCTAACATCTGTAAAAGCGTACAAGTTGTGTACATTAATCACAATTGTATTTTATAATCTCTGTAATAATTTGGACTATTACTTGTCTGATCATGTCTCTTGTCATGGAAATATTCAGCATATATAGAATGGTGATGCATGCTTTCAACTAGCCGATCGATTTGATTTATATTTGTATAAATACTTGCTAGATATTCCCCATCACACAGAAAATTCAATTACCAACCGGTATAGAACTTACATTTGTACAAGTTCTCTTAGAGTAGGAGAGCAAACAGATCTATCATTGATACAGGCCCCTGCTAAGACTGAATATACAGTTTCAGTAAGGTGATAACCATCAAAAAAGTAGTGCTGGTTTGGATTAGGGCACGGTTTTAGCTCAGGAATGCAAGCAGAGGTCCCATTGGCCCAAGTTTTGCAACATGGGTTGCTTGTGTCAAGTAATCCTGTAAAAACAACAGAATGTTACTTAGCAGAGAAAATCACAGATCCAGTGAGCCAGCCATAGAAATAACTGAAGAGTACTCTACCATATTTAGAAGGATTGATAATTGCATCATAGCCTAGCCAATGCGCATGACCACGAACAAAAATGGAGTTGGGGAGAGTGGATGTCAGATTCTGAAGCATTCCAAGAAGATTATCGTTAAAGTAAGCAACAAGCTGGTTTGATTCTTCAACACATTTTCCATTATGTTTATTTTTCCTTGTCATTGAGGGGATGCAACCAATGGGTCCAATCTCATACATCACAACTTTCCTGGCTCCTAAACTGTGTAACCTCTGTTGATAGAAGATATATGTAAATATTTAGACATGAGAGTGTTAACAAAAGCGATGGAAAAGTAAAAAAAAAGAGAAGGCGCAATCTTTCTGAACATTAATCAGAATGAGTAACTAGCTAGCACTAGCGGATTCTTGTATAGAGATAGCTAGGAGAGGGCACCAGGCACAGTTGGGATTTTTATTCTTATTCATTCAAGTCCCTGGTTTTCGAAATCATTTTCTTCAACCCTTCACCTCACAATATGTTTAAATCCGGATCCTTAGTTCCAAATTTTCTTTTCGTTTTCAAAATCAAACATCTCTCTGTTTCAACCACAACACCAAAAAAGAGAGTGTTTTCAAAATATAAAAATAACATCTGCACATCAAATTGAATCGATAAGTTGTTGTTTTTTAAGAGTTTTGACATAATCGGATTTGTTATTCAGAATTCAAGGATAGATTTTCCACCAAGGGATTTACCCGGAATTGTGCTGATAGTTTATCCAGAAGGTGTTGAGCAAATGCTTGAGGAGAGTAATGTTTGCTTGTGTCAGATGTCTTGGGCTTCGGGTAGTTACTCATATAGTCATTACTGCCAATGCAAACTACAAAAATAGACTTCGACAAGTGCTCCGATTGCTCATTTGGCCTACCTTTGAAGTGCTTTGGCAAGCTTGACTTAACTGTATGCTGAAATAAATCAATCTGATCATCCAAACTCAAGCATTTTCCCTGAAAATTGACACCAATCAAAATGGGTGATTAATAATTAATTAACTTATAGTAAGTACCCTTTTCCTTTCTTCTGTTTTTTCACCCAAAAATAACTTAACGAGGCACTTTTGCTCATCGATACTAAACTCCAAATTAGACTTCATTGAAGACAAAGTGAAGAGATTTTGTTTCTTTAATTTTCTCACATAAATTACATTAAACCCTTTTAACCATCATATATAGTAGTACTTAAACTCCCCGTAACCTTTGTAGATTAACATGAAAAACTCAACTCAAAACTTAATCTACTTCGAGTTTAAAATTAAACCAAATAAAATCCTATTAATTTAAGGTTTTAATGATGTGGTTGACATGAACATACCCTATTTAAACTTAGAATTATAATAAAAATTATAGATATAATATATACTACTATAAATCATTTAAAATAAACTAAACTCGCGATCGCATCTTCAGCTTATTAATTAACACCGATCTTGATGCCTGCTGATGTCACATGCACTCTTATTAATATTTTCTTTCTAGTTGCACTTCTGAAATTGAAGTAATATGGCTGTCCGCGAGGTGTCTTAATTTCTAATTAAGGAAATAATCATATTAGCATATACTTTGAATGGTGGTTGCCACGATTGTGGGAGGATATGCAAAACTGCATCTTCTTGCACGTAAATCCTTTTTATTAATTTTAAATTCAATTATAGAATTATATCATAAGACTCTCAATTAAAGAATCTGAAGCATGTGACCCTGTTTTCTTAAATGTAAGCACGTAATTAATGCTGTTAATATGGTATATTAAGCTACAAGCAACGATATATTTGCTGCGAGGCAGATATCACAGCTAGCTGGAGCCAAAAAGAAAAGAGAAAACAAAAGGTAATCTCTGGAATTATATATCTCTTGATTCCTAACACCAAAAGAGATATGGCTACATGTTATTAGATTCAATGAAAAAACCATTAGCAAGATTCTATATAAAAACAAAAAAGGTCATATAGAGATGAACACTTGAAGGCTATCATGCACTTGTATAATTTGAGTAATGCGACATCCAATAATTCGTCATTAATAATTACTTTTCAAAGTTAAAGGATAAAATAATTATCCATATACTTAGTTGCAAGGATTATGTATAGAGAACAAGAAGAACAATCATCAAAGGAAGATCCTCAGGTTTTTTTTTTTAAAAAACCGACGTAGGAATAGATGAATTGAATTAGTTAATATCTTACCAAAAACTGTCCAGTTGCAGGAAGAATGCCACAAGATGCTGACGCGTAGTTCAAACCAGTAACCGGTGTGGATATCCGGATGCTTATGGACGGCGGAGGATATGGCAGCCCCAGAAATTCAGCTACAAAACGAGTTTCAACAATGAGCATATACACATGTCAATGGCTATAAAACTCAAAATGAACTTATTTTCTATGGTCCATGTTCTTGTCAGAATGTGTAACGTAAGAAAATAGCACAATACCTATAAAATCTGGAACCAATCTACCATTACTGAATCTTCCCGTATCTCCTCTGACAAAATCAACACCATAAGGCTTGAAATTAGCCTTCGAAACGGTTGGCAAGAGATTGTTATTGCCGCTATCGAACAACGAATCGCCGAAGACGAACAGTGCTGGTGCAAGCGGTGCACCACAGACCAAAGAGATGAAATGAAGGAGCCCAACAGAGAAGACGAATAGTGTAAAACCCATCACTTTAAGATTCTCCATGTTCGTGTTGCAGAACTAGACCGGAGATAAATCTGTGAAGACAGAATAAGGGTGTCTACAAGGTGCTCAGAAAACCCTTTGAGACGTTTTCTTTTATAGGGGATTGGCCACTTGGAATGTGAAAGGGATTAAACACTAGCATGGAAACTAGAACACAAACATGTAACTGATATTCAATGGTGATGAGAGACTTATTAAATATTTCTCCAAAACATATCTATCTAGTTACTGGGGCAGGATTAATTGAAAATAGAATTTTGTGTTCCCATATATATATATGCATCTACCTGTATCAAATATTATCTTTAAAAGAACCTAAGTAATTAATTGGATTTATTATTCTCTTGAGATAGAAAAACATGATATTTAACTCATTTTTTAAATGTTTTAAAAGGTTAGAAATTCACTTTAAAATTATTCTAAAAATATATTTATTTTATGTCTTTGTTCGTTTTTCTAATTAAATATATTTTTGTTTTTTTTTTATTTGTTTTTCTTTTTATCTTCCTAGAAATCATTTGTTATTGTGATATAGTTTCACTTCATCTTATAACTTTTGCCTTTTGTAATAGACCCATGTGTAGGTTGTGCTTGGCACAACAGTTGAACCACTATTTTAATAATTTTTTTAAAATTAATTTTTTTAATATTTTTGAATCATTTTGATATATTAATATCAAAAATAATTTTTTTTAAATATTTTAATATATTTCTAAGCAAAAAAATACTTTAAAAAGTAATTTCTATCACTATCCCAAATACCTATATAATTATGTTTTAAATAACTTGTTTTTCATACCAAAAACCTAATATTTATTTATTTTATATATAAAAATTAAATTTATAATAGTTTTAATTAAGTATATATTTTTTTAAATATAACTATAAATATTTTTTTTTAATCTACAGCCGCAAAAGCTACCTGAGACTTTCAAACTATCGTGGACCCAAAAAGAGAAAAAACTTTGTTACGGTACCATGACTGCTTAGGGTTTTGATCTTCACTACCGACCTTGTATTATTAGTGAGTACTTATCATAGCAGCCATTAATGCCATTTTTGAAACGTCTGGTTTCACACGATAAAGCTGGCCTCCATTCCATATAAATATGAGTTAATTAGAATGCAGTCCCTTTAGTTTATTATAACTAATTAGTCAGTCCCTACAGTATTAAAAATTATTATAAGGTCCTTTGACCAATGTTAACCATCGTTAATATAGTATTTTTTTTCTCTTCAAAAATACCTGTTTTCCCCTAATCAAGTATTCTCATCTCACCTACTTCTCGTTTCTTTTTTCAATTTCTCAAAAATTCAAATTAAATTAAGAAGTAATATGCATTTGACAGAAGGACTAAGTTATAAGAGGGTTCAAGATCAGAAGGATGAAAGGGTAGTTCTTGAAACTACAAGGACTAAATATTTCTATAGAGACTGATATTATTTTTCTTGGGCCCCTAGTGTGAAAGCCGGAGGTTCGGCATGAAATGCCGGAGTTGACTACGGAGGGTGGCTGTGAACTGGAGAAATCTAATTCTATCACCAGCTAGCTATGCCATTATTAAAGATCAGTTTCAAATCAAAATTACTACTGAATTCAATCGACAAAAAATATAAAATAAAAATTATTCATTACTTATAACAAGCACTGCTTTTATTTCAAAATAATTATGTCAAACTAAAATGACGGTTTGTGATTTTTTTTTTATTAATATGGGTGTCCGGGTCAGTTTGCGTGTACTTTAACTAATTCTATAGATCCTGAAGTTAACGACCATATAAGACTCTAATAATCCTGAGATTTATGAGACTCGAACTGGTAATTTTTAAAAAAATTTACTGTGATTTTTTATTTATTGAGAACCGGAGGTGGCTTGTATTAAATGATTAAAAACTGTTAAAATGCTTTGTAGGCAGAAGAATATGAAAAAAACAGAAGAAAGTTAGCAGAAATAGAATTAATGGAAAAATAATAAATATAAGAAGAGAGTTAGCTTAAAAAAATGTAGAAATATGATAGATATATAAGAAGATAAAAATTAAAAATAGGGTTTCTTACCAACTTAAGGGGGAAAAAAGTGGATAAACATCAACTATTGGATAGGCTTTAAGAAAATTCAATAATAAGATCTTTTGTTTATGAGTATTTTTCAAAAGTTTATTTATCTTAAAAAATATTAAATTAATGTTTGTTTTTAATGATTTTCATGACATGCTGATTTTAAAAATAAAATAAAATTTAAAAATTATTTTAATATATTTTTAAATAAAAAACATCTTTAAAATACAATTTATATCACAATACTAAACACACATTAACCCATTCATTATGCAAAACGTGGCCTTTCCCAATAATCTGATATTAGCATAAAAGATAAGTGGTTTCTCTCTCTCTTCCTTTTTTTTTTTTTTTTCCTCCTTAGCTTTCAAATTCAAATTTCATGCTTAGCCACAAAAGTATATTTCTACAAAAAGCACTTACTTTTAGACTATGTTTTACACTGTTTTTTTTAAAGTATTTTTTTAAAAAATTATTTTTTAAGATTAATATATTTTTTATATTTTTAAATTATTTTGATGCGCTGATGTGAAAAATAATTTTTTAAAAAATAAAAAAAATATTATTTTAATATATTTTAAAATGAAAAACACTTTAAAAAATAATCCCAACTAGACTTCCAAACACGATTTTAATTAGATTTAAGATGTGTAAGTCCTTAAATAAATGTGCTATGCCTAGAATTTTAAAAAGTTTTATTCTAGAGCTTTAGGCCTAGTGCCCAAGCAGCGCTTTTAACAATGTTCCTAGATTGAAAACTAAAATTAAAATTAAATTAATTAGATTAAATCAAAATTAAAATAAAAAGCTAATTTCCATGACAAGTTTATTGTGATCCCCTCACATTACACTACTGGCTTGAGTGCAATGCAATTTTTCTTTAGTTTTTTAAATCCTTTTAGCTCAATTTATTTCAATTATCATTTTCTTTTCTATTTTTTTTCATTAAAAGTTGAATTAATTAGGACTCATTATTTATTTTAACTATATTACTATAGGGCCATCAAGGTGCCAGTTTTTTTTTACTATTAAATTAATATTTGATTTGGCAAGATAATATTCAATTTTATTAATTAAATGAATTAAAGTTTTGGAGATCAAATTTGACAATAAAAGAAACATGTAGTTTTTTTTTTGAAAATAAAAAATTAAGATTTTTTTTCTAGTTTGGAAATTATGAGTTCTAGTCCAAATTGTTTTTGGTTGTCAACCATGGGGGAATGAAAAAGCCAAATTTTATTTCAATGGTCCCAATCAATCATAAGAGCTCCATTTATTGTGTTTTTGTTTGTTGGACAGAGTAGATTAGGCTTAGGGATTGTTTTTCTTTTTTGAGTTAATTTTTGGTTTTTTACCAATTTAATGTTTTTTTAAGGTGTACAAGGTATTTTTTTTTTTCAAATATAGAAAGAATTAAAAAAATTATCAAGATGAAGTGCCTTGAGGTTATTTTTGTTAGGCGAGACTTATTTGTTAGGCTTATTTTTTAAAAAAAATTAAAAATTTGGATGTAATTTTCTTAAAAATTAATTTATTACAAATATATTATGTGTATTAATTTATTGAATTCTTCAATTAATTGATGATATATTTAGATATTTTTTCATTTAGTATTAGATTTATTTATCTTTTCCAATAAGATCATAGAAATATATATTTTTAAATAGTAGCATACACTCTTTTTGTAAAGCCCATTATAATTATTTTTTTCTTAAATTTTATTATGTTGATTTACTTGAAGCATCTATTTTTATTATCTTATAATTAAATAAAAAAAACAGCTTTAAAAAATAAAGTCATTAACATGACCTGGGTTTTGGGTGTAAACCCCATGATAAATCGCAAGAAATTTAAATAAAAAAATAATAAATTAAAAGAAAGATATTTTTAATTGTGGTAAGATTCCTAAAATATTAGTGTAAAACTACGAAGAAAATAGGGGATACATTTGTTCATGAAAAATACTGATAATCAAAATAATAATTGAAATAGGCTAGGGGAAACTAAATGAGTAGCGTAAACCATGTTTAATGGTGTATTTCAAAACCAAAAAAAAAAGTTAAGAAGAAATTTTTTTATTATTAGAACTGGAAATCCCCAATTAAAAATATCGAGTGAGATAAAAAAATAAATTTGTACACGAAAACATCAATGGTTGAAGATTTGACCAAAACAACATGTAGGTATTTAAAAGAGTGATATTGTTGTAAATAAGAGGAAAAATTATCTCCTCCTTCAAAACAAACAAGTGACTAATTAAAGAGGAAGAAACTTGGAAAATTCTCATTTCTCCACTTTTTATCCAAATTATGTTAGATTGGGTGGTATAGGAGCATGATTAAGTATTTTCTAGTCAAGAAAACAAACCAAATTAATTATTCTTAGAGAGAGAGAGAGGGTGGAAGTTGTAAGCCCTGTTTGTTTTTGCGTTTAAAAAACGTTTTTGAAAAAAATTATTTTTTTTCTCTGCTTCAAACTAATTGTTTTTGGTGTTTTTAAATTATTTTGATGTGATGATGTGAAAAATATTTTTTTAAAAATAACAAATATATTATTTTGATGCATTTTCAAGTGAAAAATATTTTGAAAAATAATCGTAATAATACTCCTAGGGGTGAGCAAAAAAACCGAAAAACCGAATAAACCGAGAAAACCGAACCGAAAAAAAAAACCGATTAAACCGATTAAAATTTTGAAAAACCTAGTCGATTCGGTTCGGTTTCGGTTTTGTAACCAAAAAACTGAAAAAACCGAACCGAACCGAAACCGAAAAAAAACCGAGCCAAAACCGGAAAAAACCGAGCCAAAACCGAGAAACCGAGCCAAACCGGTTTTTTCCCTAAAAAAACCGAACCGAACCGAAACCGGTCGGTTTGACCCGGTTTCGGTTTTTTTTTTTCAATTTTTTTTCGGTTTGGTTACTTTTTTTGATAAAAACCGAACCGAACCGAAAATAATCACCCCTTATACTCCTAAACACCCTTGTAGTCCAGAGGGAGAAAGTGCTAAATTTGTTGGGAAGATATGATTGTTTAGAATTGGCTTGCAAAGACTTATTATATAGGGTTAATTAGCAAGGATAAAATGTTATTTTGCAATTTATTATACTTTTACTCTTGTTTTCTTGTTTTTGCATAGGCGGTTGAAAATCTCCAAATTTAGGAAAGTTAGGGTTTATGAAAACTTTAGGGGAAATGTTAAATTATTGTAAATTCTTGTTAATTGCGATGTGTATAACTTCTTTAATGGTTTAAAAGAATTTAAAACTAATTATGGAGGAATTTGAGCATTTATAATAGACCATAAATTGAGAATTCGAGGAAGATTGAAATGTGACTATTTCTTTTGATATTTTAATGATATTGAAAATACTTAGAATTGTTTGTGATTGATTATAAAATAGATTAATACAAGTTTAGTTAACGTGGTTATATGTGTGGAATGGGGGAAATATAGAAAATTAGATAAATTATATTAAAATTATGTTCCAACAATAATATGTAAGTCATGTGGCCATAAAATGATGAAAAATTGAAAGATTACATAAATTGCATGGAAGTTATGAAAGATTAGATAAATTGCATGGAAGTTATGTGATTTGGCATAATAATAAAAATGCGAAAGATATGACATATAGTATTGAATTTGATGTTTTAATAAATGTTTGTGATTGGAATGAGCATGAAATTATATGAAATTATGTTTGAGCTCAATTTTTATTAATGTAGAATAAATTATTTAAGTATTGGGTTAGATGGCTAAATATGTAAACTTTCAACCTAAAACTGGTAAATTAAAGCTAAAAAAAGGTAAATTTAAATTTAAAAATGATAATTAAAAAGAAAAATTGTTATAGACAATAATAAAAACTTTTAGTAATAATTATTTTAACTTTAACTTAAATTAATTAAAATAATAAAATTGATACAAAAAATATTAATTAATGATAAATTTAACTTCCCGATTAGATAAAATAATTATTTTAAAAGAAGTTTTATAAATTTAGAGTGAAAATATTTAGATAAAACATGAAGAGAATTTCAAATAAATTAATATGTTACCTCACGCATGATAAATGTTGATTGTTGGAATAAACAACATATACAATCATATTATCTAACTAAATTTAACTAAAGTGATGAAAACTCTAATGGGAATCTTATGATAATTATTCATGAGAATTTATAATAAATCAATTCAGAAATCACGATCTAGAATATCACACAAAAATCAGAGTTTTGATGAATTTTTTTTTTATTGTTTAGTTTAATGATATTAAGCATTTAACAATGTGATAGGTTTTTATTAACAACTTTGGTCCCCTTTTCTTCTTCATTTCTTTCAAGGATGGCTGAAAATTCTTTAAACAATATATGAGTGTTACAACAATTTTCTTTCCATTTTCATATATATTGTGTATTTCTAATTTCATCATCTATTAAATGATTGTGATTTATTTTTTCTTTTTTAACTTCAAGTGTTTCAATTATCATTAGTAAACATACACATCATGTTAATTTAATTAAATCAATAAATTCCATCTCCCTTTTTTAAAGCTTTGCCAAGACTTCAAGTGTTTCATATATCTTGTTGCTTTTTTTTTTTTTGCCAAGGATATAGATTTTAAACTAAAATTCATAATCTTTATTTCAACTTTAACAATACTTTTATATTTATTTTTAGAGGTTATCCTATCCATTTCACATTACATTAAATATTATTTATGTTATTTATTCATTTCTTTTAATCCGGAGCTTCCATTACTCATTGGGACCTTACTATCTTTGGTCCTACTTCTATGCGTGGGTTTACATAAATTGACAGTATAAGTGAAGTCCAACGACTATCTATCTATTACAAGAAAAACAAAAGGTTGTGAGGAAAACATTATTCTCCCATACCCATAAACATTATGGATTACAACAGTAATCCATAGTGTTTTGTAAGAAAAAAAAATTTTGATTTTTTTTTTACTTCAGTTATTGATTTATTTTAGTGTTTACATTATATGTTTCTTGGGATTTAAAGTTGATAATTTATTTTAATTTATCTTTTATATGGTTATCATGGTAGTATCAAAAAAATATACCAACATCAAATTAAAACTCGATTTTACAAGATATCATTTGAATTCTTCATTTTTTTAAAGATTGAGAGTTAAGAGACTATAATTGAAGAATATAAAAACATTAAGGCCTCAAGTGAAGAAATGAATACGCCAATCATAAAAACTTAGGTAAAGAGAGAGACAAAAAGAAAGAGAAAGATGATGCATAAATAATTCCAACAACATTAAAGAAGACATCAATTAGAGCATAATGGAAGACTCATGTGTTGCCTAAAGAAGATGGACTTTCCTCATGAATCACACACAAGGGACTTTTCCCTTCTTCTTTTAATTTAGCCCGTTGATTTTCAAAATATCTTTGATTCAGCCCTAGATTTTTTTTTCATATTTGTTATTTTTCCTTTTTCTTTTAGTTTAGTCATTTGATTCAGTCCTAGATTTTTTAAATTTATTTTTTTCAGGTTTGTTTTTTATTCTTCAACATTGGGTTGGTTGAGAATTGAACTTTATAATTTATTTATTTTCATTTTACCTTTCTATAAGGTTATTGTGGTGTCAAACGAATGTTCTAACATTGGATTAATAATTAATTTGTGATCATCTATTTTTTTTTTAACATTTAGTTAAATAAAAAATGGTTTAAGAAAAAACCAAGTTATTAAACTTTGTGGAGCCAATGACTTGATTTACAGATTTGACAAGGTAACCTGGGTTACTCGATTCATGGGTTTGGTAGGGTACTTTTTGTTTTGTTTTTAATTGAACTCAATTTTTTAATCATATAATTAAAAAAATAGTTTTAGAAAAAAAACTATATTATTAAACTGTATAAAGTCCATAGACCTGCTCGTGTGTTTAGCGTGTTTAACTTTTCTCTATTTTTTTAGTTTTTTAATTTATTCTTTAATATTGAGTTAATTAGAAATTGAATTTCATAAATTACTTCGTTTCACTTTCTATAAAGGTGATTGCAGTTTTTTTGAAATATTTTAATATTGGGTTGGTATTTGATTTTGCGATCATCTATTTTTGTTATCATATAGTTAAAACAAATAAGTTATTAGTTCTAGTTGAGTCCATAACCTAGCTTACGAGTTTGATGTGTTCACCAAGTTACCCGATTCATAGGTTTGTGACAAGGCTTATCCATCGAACTCAATATATTTTTTTAATAGTTTTTTATCCTTTAATTTTTTTAATTATTTTTTTATTTTATCCTTTAATATTAGATTGATTGAGAAATAGACTTCATTATTTGTTTTTGTTTACTTTCTATTGGGTTATCACAATATCAAATAAACCTATTTTTAATTTGATGGTCGATTTTGCAAGCATATGTTTTTTTTATCATATAATTAAATAAAAAAAATTTTACAAAAAAAAATAAAGTTATTAAATCTAATGGAATCTATGACCAAGTTTGCGGAGTGATTTAGATCGATTTAATCTAGTGTATCTTAATATATATTTTTAAAATCTATAATCTTGAAGTTTTTTTAAAAGACTAAGTTATGCTTTTATTAATCATCTAGATTATCTTTAAACTTGTAAAATTAACTATCTCATTTTAGTTCAGCTTCCATGTAGTTTAATTAAAAATTTGCGTTAAATAAGAAGTTATGCTGGGAAATTTTAAAATTAATCAGTTTAACTGAGATTAATGTTGCTGCTAACAAAAATTTCATGCTCTTGGTATTTTGTTTTTTTTATATTTTAAAAAAATTAATCTTTCTGAAACGCATAAAAAGGCCTTGCAGCTAAAATACATGCAAGACAGGTGCGGGTGGGTCGTTGTCCCAAAACTAAGCACTCAGCCCATACCCAAATAGGTAAAAATATGGAAATAAAAGCCCGTCTGATTTTCCAAAGAAATTAACGTATAAGATTACGCCACGTGACACTATTTTAAACCGTTTGATGTGCTTACTTTGATCACCAACCCCAATAAGAAAATTTGTTCTCGTCTGACAAGTCGCAATGGGAAGCAACAAATTTCCATGGTATAAAAATGGCTGATTGGTCAGGGGCAGGGCTTCCTAGGGGTGTTTATATCATTATTTTATTCATCACTTTGACACTTGAATAACACCAAGCAACACCCCCACCCCTTCGGGTTTCTGCAGAAGCTTAAATTTGCACTATAAACTCACACTTTTCTCTCTTCAACTCTTCAACTCTTCAAAGATGTAAGTAAAGCACTTGCTAACTTCATGCATCTTCTTTGAATTTTACTATTTGCAGCTTTTGAAGTTGTTATTTTTGCTTTCGTTTATGCATGGTATGGTTTTAATTTGAAAGAATTTCCATGCATGAGATGTAGATCAATCTTGAGGTTTGGATCTGGGGTTTTCATTGCTTATTAAACAAGATTCGACTCGATAGTGAATCTTAAGGATAAACGAGGGGAGAGAAAGAATATTTGAATTATATGTTTGTGTATTTTCTTTTTCAAGTGTTTTGCATCAATCTAAATAAAACTTGATTAACTGGTTATTGCTTTAAACTAAATTTTGCGTGTTTTGTTGTGATTTTGACGATGAATAGTAGATGGGAAACATTGGTTTTTAGTGAAACATGATTTTCAGGTCTGGTTGAGGTTGAAGATGACATGACATGATTTACAGTTTAGCCTGTGATGTTTCGAAAGTTATTCATTTTAGTCCTTTTTTTGCTGATTTGAATTGTTTTCAAGAGCATCCCTGCTTTGTGTAAATATGCCTTTTCAGATGGGCTCTTGGTAACAAGTGTATGGATGAACTGCTTTGTGTATATAATCCCAACTTGCTTGTCAGTTGTCACAAATACATGTAGTGAGTTATGAAATGCATATCTGCTATGCTTCAAGATTAGGATTTTGTTGCCTTCAAACAATAAGGTTGTTTGGTTTTGTTAATCTGTTTTTTCTTTTTTTCTTGTTCTTTTTTATTTTTTTATGTTCTACATGCATTTTACAAGTTTAGATCACCAGACAGCGATGAACTACGTATTTATCTTTTGGATGAAATAGAATAAACTTCTCTCTCATTGTAAAACACACACACAAAAAAGATGGTTATATATATGTGTGTGCAAAGTATACTGTAGTTTGATAAAAACGCTATTCTTCCAACCCATAATTACTTCTAAAATTTTTGCTGTTTTGATCCAATATTCATCTGAATATAGATGAATAATAGAATGTATAAGTCAGTTTTGGGCATGGTTTTATATTCAAATTTATATCTCTTCATGTAAGAGAGAAACGAATGTGACAATTTTTTATGTTCTTAACCATGTTGATATGTAATTCTTTCATATTTAGATTGAATTACAAAGGCTTGTTCAACATACCAATTTGGGCTAAACGTTAATATCTTGGTTGCAAGAACACAGTTTTTTCCTTTCAGTTGATTGGTTTATTGTTTGACTTCTTCATATAATGAATAGGTGATGGCATATTGGCTTTTGTTTAGAGAGAGAAAAAATGTTCACAAACAAAGAATTTATATTAAATTGGATTATATCACTATCTCTTTTGAACACCTAAACTTTGAAATTTGCGTACACTGAATCGATTGCATGCACTGGGCTATAAACATTTTTTGATCCTGTAAAATAGCACTTTATGAGTTTCTTCAGATATTAAAACCATAGCAACCCGAAGCAACTTTTGAGGTTGTGTCTTAGTTATTAGTTAAGCTTTATTTGGAGGTTAAATGGCTTGTATCACCTGTAGCTAAGCTAACTGACGCTTGTGTTTATAGCTAAACCTTTAACTGTTCTTATGTAACAGATTTACAAGATGGCGGCAACATCAGCAGCTACCTTTTCAGCTGGATCTACTGTCGCCTTTGGCACCAAAGCAAGCCAACTCCCACAATCAAAACCATCAGCTGTAAGATTCAAGTCCCAGAAATCACTTGCAACCTTCAGTGGTCTCAAGGCAGCTACGTTTGTGAAGTGTGAGTCAGAGTCATCTTTCTTAGGCAAGGAAAGTAGCGCAGCCCTTCGAGGCTCTGTTGTACCAAAAGCTCAAAAATCAAGCCAAAAGTCACAGTATCACCTAAACCCACAGGCATCTTACAAAGTGGCAATTCTTGGAGCTGCTGGAGGAATAGGCCAGCCCCTAGCACTTCTAGTTAAGATGTCTCCATTGGTTTCAGCCCTGCACCTCTATGATATAGCAAATGTCAAGGGAGTTGCTGCTGACATCAGTCACTGTAATACCCCTGCGCAAGTTTTGGATTTCACAGGGGCTTCTGAGTTACCCAATTCTCTGAAGGGTGTCGATGTTGTTGTCATACCTGCTGGGATTCCAAGGAAGCCTGGCATGACCCGGGATGACCTCTTCAACATCAATGCCAGCATAGTGAAGAACTTGGTTGAGGCTGTGGCTGATAACTGCCCTGATGCTTTCATCCACATTATCAGCAATCCAGTAAACTCTACAGTGCCAATTGCAGCTGAAGTTTTGAAGAAGAAGGGTGTGTATGATCCAAAGAAGCTCTTTGGCGTTACTACACTTGATGTCGTGAGGGCAAATACATTTGTTGCTCAGAAGAAAAACCTCAAGCTTATTGACGTGGATGTGCCAGTGGTGGGAGGGCATGCAGGGATAACTATTCTTCCCCTTCTATCAAAGACAAAACCCTCTGTTAGTTTCACTGATGAGGAAGTGCAGGAGCTAACTGTAAGGATCCAGAATGCAGGGACAGAAGTTGTGCAGGCAAAGGCTGGGGCAGGGTCTGCAACCCTGTCAATGGCATACGCCGCAGCCAGATTTGTCGAATCTTCTCTTCGTGCTTTGGATGGGGATGCTGATGTCTATGAGTGCTCGTTTGTGCAATCTGATCTTACTGAGCTTCCATTCTTTGCTTCTAGGGTAAAACTTGGAAGGAAGGGGGTTGAAGCTCTCATTTCATCTGACCTCCAAGGGCTGACTACGTATGAACAGGAGGCACTGGAGGCTCTCAAGCCTGAACTGAAGGCCAGCATTGAGAAGGGTATTGCATCTGCTCAGAAGCAACCAGTTGGTGCATAGAGTGAGGTCAGTTATAAATGCCTTAACCAAACCGAGATGCAGGAGTTATCGAGGTTGATAATTCTTGTTGCGACACATCACTACATCAGCACTTTCAAGTTTTGTAGAATTTTCATTTTTTTTTTTTTTAATTATGAAAAACTCTTTCTAATGAGACATTTCATGATAGCGCTGTAGATTTGAAAATTGCAATTGCTGCAATTGAGAGCATGTCTTTTTTTTTTTTAAACAACATGGATGATGTGCCCCGATATATGTATTTAATGAGATGTTTTGTCCTTCCATAGAAAGTACATTGAATTCTCATTTTTAGTCTGGTCCTTTTGCAGGTGTCTTTGTTAAGAAGGCTGTATTCCCAGAATCTCTGTATTTTTCTTAGGATATTGTGTTAGATAAACCAAAAAAACCGTGTTGATCTATGAATTCATGAGCAAAGAAGAGCCCAGCCAACCTTTGTAGGAAGCGAAACTGTGTTGTCGTTTTTTTTTTGGGAAAAGTGGTTTTCGTGTGTTATTAAAAAAAATTGATTAACGAAAATTATTTTTTAATGAAAGAAAATTTTGATTTGGTTTTGGGGATTGTGTTTTTTCAGTGGAAAATATTTTTTAGAAGTTGTGAAAAATTTAGAAATATTATATTATTTACTGATTATATTAAATTTAGTTCTCAAACTTTTGATTGTTATATATTTTGTTTTGATTTTTTTTTTAATTTTATCCCTTAAAATTTGATTTAATTTGATTTTTATATAAACTTCAGTCTTTATTTTTATAATTATTATTTGCGTTTTTCTTATTATTTTTTTAATTGAAATTTTTTATTTATTAAATTTGATCCTTGTTCTTTTGATTTTTTTATTGTTATTTATTTTATTTGAAGTAATTTATAAAATTTTAATAATTATTTTTTTGATTTCATTATTTTTTAACTTTTTTATCTGTTAGATTTAATCTTTATTATTTTAATTAATATTTATTTTATTTGAGATAATTTATGAAATTAATTTTTTTTTCAATTTCATTTTCATTCAACTTTTAAATTTAAAAGATTGTTACTCATTATTTTAATAAACTTGAAAAAAATATTAATAAGTTATTTTCTAACTTATTTTTTATGACATAATCAAAAACTAGAAAATATTTTTTAATTTATTATAAACATAAAAAATAACTCACTTTTTTTTATAAAAAAAATTACTTGTCAATAAAAAAATATTTTCTATAAATAAACGGTAAAGAACTTGCCTCACATTAGTACGAAGGAGGTGCTGCATGATGCGAAGCCGATAGCAGTCAGTAGAAAATCAAGTTAATGGTTTGGAACAGAGAGAACCATAATCATTGAGACAGCAAGCACTTCCTCCTGATATCTTAATGTTTTGAGAAAGTATATTTGTAACGCCGGTCCAGTTTTCCTTGCAGAATATTATCTGTCATGGCTCAGTCCAATCCAGTTTACACGCTTCACGGTTTTGTTCTTGGCAACCTACAAGCTTCAAAATACGTCCTGCAAGGTTATGTACCAACTATCTTAATATACCCTGACTTCAAAATACGTCCTACAAGATTAGGTACCAGCTATCTTAATATATCCTGGTTGTAGACACTCTTCCTTCGACCGACGGGGGATGTTACAATATTTGAGCAGTCTGAAGGAGTAAATATTGATGAGTGCAGAGCCTTCATTGGAAGTGAAACATACATGAGAAAAATAGTCGCTTAATAATAATAGCAGAGTTCATTATATCACCTTTGTTCTGTGCTAATTGCTTCGTGATAATGGTAATATTTGCTGAATGTGGGTGAGGGCCACCTAATCTTCAAGGATTCCAAGCCTGTTGATCTATTATTTTTCTTCTGTTGAATTAAATGTGTTGGTGGAAAATCTTACAATGTTAGCGTCTCTCGAATTTTGTTCCCTTTGCTGCCTCTCAAATGTTTCATGCAGCTGCCAAAACCTGAAATATTGTGGGAGTATGAATCTCATGCTCAGCAATCACCACTCAAGTTCTTTGAGCTTCTAACCAGTTTTATGATGGAGAATAATAATAAAATAATAATCCTATACATGGTTAAGATATCTTATAGCTATGCTATGATGTGTTGTGCGTTGGATCAACCTAAGAAATTATTTGCTATTATCATTAAACTTTACTTAACAATTCAACCTTAAATTCTTTTGACTTTCCTCAATGCTTAGTTTTGATTTAAAATTAGTTACTGTAATGTGATTTAGTTAACATAATAGGTTCAAAGGCAACCTGAATGATAAGTAAAAAACAAAGTTTGATTTAAAAAATATAATTCCAGATAATATTTTTTTAAAAAAAATATTAAGAAAGAGATATATTAGATTAACTCAGGTTTCACAACTTAGCATATCAAACTAGTGATCTGAATCATGAATTTCATTGAAATGCTGATAGATTATTTACTTTCTGTCGTTAATTTCAATATTTTTTTTATTGTTTAGTTTTTATAATCCTAAATGTATTTTTTTTCATCCTAAAATCAAAATAACAATGAAAATCACAATCACAACAAAATTGTATCTCTATAACAAAGATTTTATAATTCATATTTCATCATTTATCTAAATATTTCATACTCAAATGTTTCCTAGACAAGACATAAATTCCTGAAAAGGTTGAGGTATAGGGAGAGGAAGAGATCCCAAACTAGAAGGTTTTGGAAGGGGAGGCAAATGTAAGGGTAAGGCCATATATGCACGTACTTACTCCCAATACATCCCATTTTCAAATTTGAATCATGATCTTATTTTTTCCCTTAAATTGGGCAATTTTACATTAGTTATTACTGAAACCTTTTTTTGACCAACTTATCAACATCCTGTGATGTATGACCTAGGATGGAATGTGGTTTGTCTGCAATTAAAATAGTATGGTCTACTCTCATTTCTCATGTCGATGCCGTAGACATATCATAAACATGATTCCTATTGAATTTATCAGTTGTTTAAGCCTTCAGTAATAATTAAGGATCATAAAATGAAAGTATCTTTGCTAAATTTTACAATCATGCTCAAATTACATTTATCCTACAAAATAAATAAAAAACAAGTCAAAATCCTAAATTCATAGTAATAATGCAAATAAACATTAGTAATTTAATAATAATTAAAAAAAGAAAAACTTACAACATGCATTTCTACTCTTTTATCGACGAACTTTTTTCTCCCCTCCCCCATATCCCCCTTCTTTATATGAGTTTTCTCATATAAGTTTATAAAGTCGGTTCACATCCAAACTATTTTTCCTTCAAATTAAATACTTTATTTTAATAACATTTAATTAATTTTTTTTTAAAATAATACAATATATAAAAATGAGCTCTTACTAGGTGCTTTGCATGGTTCATAAATGGATGCACTCATCTGGTGTGCTTTCTCCTCAAACCATGAGTTTCTCTGTTTCTATCATGAGTCTTTAATTATAAGCATTTTTAAAACCTTTTAATGCCATCAAATCTTGAAACAATGCTTAATTACGCTCCATGACATGCCTTTGTTTATAATTTCTCCACATCGTTATGTTAGTTGGTCGTTGGAAACACCAAAATATAATTATAATTTAACTATCATAAACAAAATGAATTTATAGTATGATCGTGAAAATCAAGTCGAACCCAAGAGAAATTTTGTTTAATCTTCCTACAATATACTAAAATGAGAAAGAATGGGGGATTTGAATAAAAAATTCAAGAAACAATAATTTCAAAAATAATAAATTGATATGTTGTTAAATCAGTTCAAGGTTTCACGCATCCATTCCTATAAATTTTTTGATCATCGAAGTAAAATAAATATTCTTTCCTATCAAGTAAATAAATTTGATATTCCTTAAAGCTGAGGGAAATCGATGAGATTACTAGTACATTAATTAGAAAAAGCTCTATAATCAATTTCTTACCATCAAGCGAATGTAATATTGAAGACAATTTTCATTCATTCGGCAGTAGTCTTAGGAATAAAAATCTGTGCATTTATTCTAAGCAAAAGTTCAAAAGCTTGACAATTTAACTTAGTTTATTCTTCCCTAATAAATCAAGATGAGAGTTACAACAATCAAATTAATTCTTTTGCTTCTTAATCAAGTCCCTAACAACAATTATGGTTTGAAAGAAATTAGAAAGCATACATGCCATCTCAAAACAATTCAATAAGTTTGAATAACAATCAATAACATAATTCTGATCAAGGAAAAATAAATATTTGAATATAAAAGAATTACAATGATAACATTACTTCTCACAACTTGTTAATGGAGATGGTGTGTATCCCACTTGAACCAAATTCAGGAGTTTAGTTCATAGTTTTTGAAAAAATGACAAAAACAGATAAGAAAGGAATGTTTTTCTGACCCTGTTTCAGCTGTGTTCTGCTCTATTTATCCTCCCCTTTTGTTGTCGAATTTCTTTAGGACTATTAGGCTAATTAGAAGTCTTCATGATGCTTAATTCTTTCCTTCTTTATCTGGTCCTTAAGGTTGGATAAATCTCTCAGAATTTGTGTTGAAAACTGACTTTACTGTTGTCATAACTCTACTGTAATTCCAACTCTACTGCAACTTAGACTTTGTTTCTTACTTGGTTTCTTGCACTATCTGATTATCCCAGCTGTATTAATTCATTCATGGCATGTTAGAGGCTTGATATGCATCTTTCTTGGGTCCTAAGGCCGACCGTTTTTATGTCAAACTCTCAGCTATAGTGAGATGCTTGGCACCGTTAGTTTCCTGATCGGATCAGGAGACTCACCTCGTTCTTCAGATTGTGTCTGGAGTTTGGCATTTAAAATGATTTTATTTGACTTGGAGTCCTGCATGAAAATTGTTGTCCTAGATGTGTAGATGAATTTAGGCATTGAATCGCCTGATTTAGATATTGAAATCTCAAGATATTCCCGTTTGAATATTTAATGTGAAAGCAGAGAATCCTGCTGTGAATAGGATTCTAGCCGGAGTTTGCAGGGATGATTAGAGATCTAAATGAGATCGGAGTTTTGCCCATAATACCTTCCTAGAAAGCTTGACATGTGTACTTCGACTTAGATTAAGCTCACGCTCTCATTCGGGAACTCTAACGTGGTGAAAAACCTATCACAAGAAACTAAGTCCAAAACATAAAATGCAGATTTCTTATCTTCAACAATTAATTCACAAAGTCTCTTAAGCATGCCAACTCATAAAAATAACTTCCAATAAACTCAAATAAGCTCAAAATACATTAAAAAAACACAATGTAAAAGGAGTAAAAACATATGTATATTTTGCACTTATCATGTCATTAGAGTTGGCTTTATTAATTACTTGTTTATAGACATCATATCACAAATCACACAACCTGGTATAAAAATTTGTTAAACAAAAATAAGATAAGGAAATATAAAAATACAAGTTTACAATAATATAACATTTTTTTTATTAATACTTACCTAGTTGTATTGTGATTTTCTTATACTTTTCTGATCATTACTGAATTGTTATCATCCAAACAAAATTTTTTCTTATATTAAATTCATACATTAATTAGTTTTGAAAATCTAAAAAACTATTAACTCAAATAAGAGATTATTTATTTAACCTTAAACTTTTTTCACCAAACTTCTACAATATTCATCCATTCAAGATGGTCATAAAGATAGCTCTATTAAAATAGTGGTTCTTCAATTGATGATTTTATTGTAAATATGATCGAATATGTAGTTTCAATATTGGTAAACCTGAAAATCAATTCAATGAAACCATATTAATTTAATTTAAAACTTAAAATAACATGATACAACTAAATAGCTTCAATATTAAAAAAAAAAACAAAAACATTAATTACATATTGAGATTGCCCTTCCATTCTACAACAATTTTGCTTGATACAATGTCTATGGCTAAAGAGATTATGGCTCTATTATTTATATTGGTCAAGTCTTTATCAATAACTTCTATAACAGGTGTTTTTTCATGATCGTCATCTAAATTAATAGTACAATCATCAACACCACTACTTGATAAAGTAATAATTTTCTTATTGGACTTCACTTGTTTCTTCTTTGATATATGAAATCTAAAAAAACAATTAATATATAATAAGTAAAAATATTTATTCAACCCAATATTCTCATAACAAGCATATATATTAAATTTGATTATAGGGCTTTCTCTGCAAATTATATACAGAACAAGGTTACATCTTTGTCTTTCTCTTGAATATTATGCGAACCCCAAGGATGATAGACTCACATAAAAAAAAAAAAAAAAAAAAAAAACAAGAAGAAAATAAAAGAATCTCATTCAAATCATGTAGTGAAGGGAGAAAAAAAATATGTTGATTTCGAGATTATCTCCATTAATGATATAATGCGATTAGTTGAAGCAAAACACATTTTAGGAATATATTGGTTGCAGCTGCAACGAGTGGAATATTGGGCATTCACTATGCTTCCATCTCCACCCCCTGACATCCCCTCTTACAACTAGTACTGCTGGATTTCATTGATTTGCAAAAATGTAATAAAGTAGTTTGTCTTATTTTTTTCTTTATAGAAATGTTTAATATTATGGTAGTGATTATTTTTTAAAATGTTTTTTATTTAGAAATACATAAAAATAATATTTTTTTATTTTAATTTTTTTATATCAGTATATTAAAAAATTCAAAAATATAAAAAAATTAATTTTTTTCTTAAAAGGAAAGCTCAACCACATAAACAAACAAACAATGCCTAAAACTTCTATAGACTGATGACTGGTTTATAAAGGGTTTTTTCTTTGTTTTCTTTCTTTCCTTCCTTCTTATTAAGATGTAACAAAGACTAGAATGGCCATGTGTTTGTTGAAATAGCATAATCAAATGGCCACAAACTTTTACAAAGAAAACTTACACTATCCTAGCATAGCACAACTGTGAGAAATCAAAACCATGTAACTCAAATTTACTTTTTTCCTCATGCTAAATTTGTATCCTAACAACCAAATGTTATCAACCTTGTGACCATATTTTCATTTTTTTCAAATCATCATATAATAAGGCATGAACCATTATTTTCATACAAACATAAAAAGCATTACAATCAAGTTCCATTAACACAAATCAAGTTAAAATTACAAAAAATAAAAATAAAAAAAAATAAATTAGGGTTTATCGTAATTTAAATCTCTAATGAGATTAGGATACCGAATTCAAGCGGCACCAAGGACAGAGACATTAATGACTATGGCGGCAGAAGTGTAAGGAGAGGTAAAGTTACAAAGAAGATGAAATGGAAAGAAAAATTTGGGGAATATATTTTTAGGGTTCTATGAAAAAGTCACCGTTTCATTGAAAAATAACTACAAAATTTTTCATCATAATTTTTATCAGTAAACAGTGACAACACGACGGGTTGCTACTTACAAATCAATAGGATGTTTTGTGACGTCTTGTGGATGGAACCCAACAGTGGGGAGTTTAGCGGCAAGCGTTCCTGTAGTTGGTACTTCAGAAGTAGAAGAGACTGGGAGGTGATGCGAGGAGGTCAAAGATGAGAGGAAATAAGGAATGCCAATGATAAAAGGTGGAAAGGATTGGCTTGGGAGGCTGTGATGGAGGTCCGTCCTTCACATAACCCCCTTATATTGAAGGAACCTCTCTAGATTAAAGCTTTGCGAACATTTTAGTCATAGGTAGTCGCTCATTTTACCGATACACTAACATTCATGTTGGTAGATCGTTTTATGCACCTGCAAAAATGGCTATTTCAGTGTATCAATTACCTCCGGCTGCCTTCTCCACAAAACAATTGTAACTGTCAATGAGTGCACTAGTCTTTATGGGCAGTGAAAAACTCGACTATTATTTGAGAACACAAGAGCTTATGATGTAAGAGTTACTTGTATCGCTAAATATTCATGTTGGTGAACGTGTGTGTCCCTCGAGATCAATCCGCAGTTGTGAAGGACGGAACCGCAAAGCCAATCCTGAAATCAACCCATTTTGCGTCATCCAATTTGGAGCTCTCGTTGTTATGGAAGTCTACCTGTTTCAAAACAAATGTCTGGCCTCTTCAAGCCCTTATAACATGAAGAAATTGATCTGACCATTTGCCCACAACATCGCATCACAAATTCATTCTTCCACTTTGCTTTCTAATTTCGGTTGAAATATTTTTAACATCAACAATATTAGATGGCCATGATCAGCTTAAAGCTCAGTTGCACTCGAGGGATAGAATCTCGGGCTGAGGAATGAAAAGAATTCGGCATAATCTGTAACAATTTGGTGCAGTCCACCAAGCACCAGCTTAAGATAAAGAGGCAAGGAAAAGAAGGAAGGAAAAAAAAAATCCAAGGTAAGAGATTTTCATGCATGGCAAAACCACTGAAAGGTTAATAAGCAGCTTCTTATTATACGTATGGAAGAGCCTCTATCTGAAATGAGAAAACCAACGGGGAAGATAAGTTCTCATTCTTACTTTCTTCCAGGATACTCCACGCCACTGGGAAACAAGCCAAAGAGCATATATAATACATACATGTACAACTGATCCGAACCTGGCTGTGGATGATGGACAAACAAAAACGAACACCGAATTTTCTGTAGGACCAAATGAAGTAATCAAGCTGGTAGATACACTGTGAGCCGAATGATACACTAGCATTTTTCTCTTCTTGGCCTCTTATGAGCTTGTTCTGAGTTTTCTGCACTGCTCCCAACTCCATCTTGCACGAGTAGTTGATTGCTTAGATACTGGTTTACCTGATCCTCAGGAAAAAAAAATATATATCACCGCATCATAAAGGGTTTCTGTTAAAAAATCATGGCATCATAGGGCTTCCAAAACTCTAGTCTAGGATCATAAAATTCCCAATTCCTTTTTCTCAAGAGAGAGAGAGATAGAGATCACAAAGCCAATATGCTACCCTTGTTCGAAAATCATGGAATCATATAGGGCTTCCAATAATTAGTTTAGGATCATAGAAATAAACCTTTGAACTGGGTGCCACAGCAGTTGTACTATTTTCTCGTTTGCCAACATCAATTTGCACTCCGATGCTTGTCTGTGCTAGATCCACACCAGAGGATTGTAGTGCTTGGGTCAGAGTATTCAATATCCTGTTGAACACCAAAAACCCATTCTATAACAGCATCTACAAGATCTCTTTACAGTACTACTTAACAGTAAAATGAACTGATGGCAGGAATGATTGCTAAGACTACTATTAATACCGCATTAACTAGTATGAATTCTGAAGTTCAAAATCAATTTGTTCCAACAAAATCGACATCCCTAAAAAAAAATCAAACCATAAACAAGGGAATAATCATTGGCATATATTACACCTCATATCATACAAGTTCAAGTAACCCTCGTGATGACCCACCAATTTACCTTGCACAAAAGCCTTACCCCAGATAAGCGGTGCATGAAATTTGAAAACATAAACTTGCAGACAACATCGAGGTAAAAACTTTATTGACCAAGTTACTAGCCTAGACGATTCTTACATAGATACTTGCATCAAACTCTTCTAAGTTTTTGAGATGGTGTTAGACAACCATGAATTTTCTTTCCTGATCTCCCACGGGTAAGGTCAGTGCAAAGTATACATGACCAAACATGCTAGTTCCATAATAAGCATGACCATGAAGTGAATTTATTCCAAGAACATGGTTAATGGCTCGTTTCACAATTACTAGTGCAACAGAATTATTAAGAGATGGGCAGATGCTCACTGTTGAGAATAGGCATTTGAGATATTAACTGATAGACTGTCACTCGCCAAGTCCTCCTGTCCATTCAGTGTATTGTTTGGAGTAGAACACTCAGTAGCGCATGGTCTACCGTGCAACAGCTGGGATTGAAGCTGGTAAGCCATGTTCTCAACGTCAGAAACAGATTCCTGCAAAGACTGTGTAGGCAAACCACCCCTCCCAACAGCAGCAAATACATTCGATGGTGTCTGCACATCAAATGGAATTGCTGGGTTGGTGGGCCCATGGGGATGATCCATTGTTTTGTACATTGCAGCAGCGCCCATGTCAGATTCTATTGAGTTATGTACATTTGCAAGCATGACACTATTCTCATGAGCAGAACCATTTTTCATAACTTGTGGATGATCGAGTAGGCTTTCGGCAGAAGCACGATCAATCTTCTGTTTCAAAGGAAAAAAACAAAACCATTTGGAAGGGAGAACAATATAGGGAACAATATGCCCCACAATCAAATATAAAGCGGTCATGATTACAATTCATGTCTATAAAATATTCAACAAAGAGAACAACACATGCATTTTCTGTTCTTACTGTGATCAGTGAACATAAGATGAATAGCCCCTCCCTCTGTTCACTAAAATTCACTAACATTTGATGTGTAATTTGCCCATCATATGGTCCAGATTAAAAAGTTTATGAGAACACCTTTGGAACCTAGGCCACTAGATCCAATGAGAATGTTTTTTTTTAGCCTACAAATGCATGCATTCAAATGCCAGTATGCAAGTCATGCAATGTACCAAACCCCAAATCATCGAAGGCCCTGAAACTCTCAGTCCTGTACTTTAAACCAAGGTCGCATCTTCAACATTCCAAAATGAACAGGCCAGTACATGCAGCAAAACCTCAATATATCATGACTAAGTCGTTTATAAAAAACCCTAACTTTCAGGAAATCAGAATTGGAAGTAATGAAAACAAGAAAACATTTATTGGCTTGTTTACAAATTATGAAAGCCATCCACATTTTAAATATACTTTATAATATAAAAGTTAGAAAAAATAAAGGTACCAAGGAAGTCATCACTATCCCATTTTGGCTATTATGCTGTATGTAAAAAGCACACAGGAACCCATTAAAATGTGCATATCTTAATCAAAATCAGTGAACTTCAATGGATGTGTTTTAAATGTTCTCAAAGTTGTAAATTGTGAGCACATCCTTCATACCCAAGCAATAATCCCTCTCCTGGTTATGACCATTAAACCCACCTTGCATGGCCTACTATGCATGTTAGGCGCAAGAATTAGAAACATAATTCATCTATCCTTCAAATGCGCAGACAAAGAGGCACAAATGAAGTTTATCTATCCTTGAAGTTGTTTTATTCCATACCCTAGTTTGTTATTGAATTGGTAGGGTACGGTCATTTTTTAAAAAAATATTCAAGTTAAAAGATCATATAATAGGAAATTCAAGCCAAAAAGGACTCAGCTACTATTTCTTTTGGACAGTCCAACAAGAGTTGTTCCCGACTCGAAAACTAACATAAACATCCTTTCTCGTTTCATGAGGTTTTAAACAGAGGTAAGTATATTATAAGTGATGGTAAATAGCACCAAGCAGACTAATGTTAATCAAAAGCAATAACACCCACACGGACAAGAACATGTTCAGAATTGAAAGTTTACCCATGGCAATAATTTAGCTGGCTCCTGACTCCAACCTTCATATGATCCCTCATACATTTGTAACTTTTCTTGTAAAAACTGAATGTACTCTATAACCTGCATAAAATTAAAAAAAACTTTCCATCGAAGCAGAAATTCAAAACCAAAATGAAAGAAAAAAAATGAAACATATTTGATCGGTTCACCTCTAACAAGAACGAAGCCTTATCTCTTTTCTGATCATTTTGAGGAATAAGATTTCTCAAAGCCTGGAACCTGCTTGACAAAACATGTCATCAATGAGCCAAAAACAACTCCTATTTTAAAGTATTTATGTCAAGTTATATATATATAAAATCAAAGAGTGATGCATTAGTAATCAAATGCAAAATACTCATACCGCGAAAGCTTTAAGAAAAAAATCTCTAGTGTCTAGTCACTAAATTTTAACAAATTGAAACAAAAATATCATCAAATTATGAAATTTCTTAAATCATTCCTTCGCCAATTAAGCCTAAAACAACGCACATTCCGCAATTGATAATAGAAATAGCACAATCGTCATCATTTTTATAAAATGTCATGTAATTCAAAAAAAAATTGCCTCTCGTTAATCTTGCTCCTTCTACGCTGCTCTGTCTCAGAATGCTTGGACCGGTTCGCATTCGCCTTCGGCTCGCTGCTTTTACTCTCTGGTTTCACTACTTCCCCTATATATATTTATGACATTAGTCAACAAAATCATTTTAAAAACAAAAAGAATTGTGTACGTTGACGTTACCTTTGTAGGACGACGAGTCATAGTCTTCAGGTTCATCTTCTTCGTCGAGCTGAGACTTCGCTGATTTCACCATAGTTACTACTATCTCTCGACTCGACAATTTTTTTATTTTTTCCTTAGTAAAGAAGAAGTTCTTCCGTGAAACCAGGAGAATTTCAGTATTGAAGAGAGAGAGAGGGTGAGAGGAGATCCGACCTTCGGGAGGAACCGGACCGTATTTAAAGAGAGGGAGAGTGTGTACAGTTGTGCAGAGAAGAAGCCCTAGACCCTAGGAGATGATCATATGATTTGATATTCAGAGAATTTCTTATTTTTTTATTTTTTTATTTATCCTATTACTATTTGTTAAATTTGTTGGGTTTTTAAAGACAGATGTCAGGTGGATGGTTGCTAACATGCGCGTGGGGATTTGAGCGTGCATAAACATTGTTCAAATTTTCATGTTTTATTGTACTCAATGAATTATTTTTTATTTTATTTCTTAAATTTTATTTAATAATTATATTTTTGTGGGGTTAAATTAAAGGATAATTAATTTAAATTTGTTCATCAATAATAAAATTAAAAGAAGAATGACAATTATGGAAAAGGTACTGAAAAAATTACAGTTCTCAATTTAACTCTCGAATTTTCAAAATTATACTAATTTAATCCCTAAATATTCTTGCAAATCAATTTTAATATAAAATTTTATTTTTATTATCTTTTAGCCACTGCTTATAGAGACATGAGAGATAGATCGTTTGATTTTAACAGTAAAAAGAGAAAATCAAAGTTAACACCAATTTTGACAACTAAAATAATAAATTTTAGTGTCAACATGATCAGTTTGGTGAAGAGAATTCTACTTAGTTGTTTTTTCAACTTAAAAATCAGATCTAAAGTCGAGAAAATTTTTTATTTCAAGTTGATTTTCAGCTTTTTAGGTAGTTTTTAGATTGTTTAAGGCCATTTATTGGTTTATCAAGGTGTTTAAGGTATTTTCTATATGTTTTGGATCAAAATGATTTGAAAAATAGGTTTCTCGATAAAAAAATAATAAACCATAATTTTTCAACCACCATAGTGGCCAAAATATGGGGAAAAAAAATGACAAGTCATTTGTATTTTATTTTTTTTCAAAAAATATCAGGGTGGGTGACATATTATCCATCCAAATTATATTTTTTCTTTTAAAGAAACACGAGCACGAGTAAGCCTTTTCTAAATAGACCAAACGGTGGCTAGGCTTGCTAGGCCATTTCTTTTTTCTTTTTTTTTTTGTTGGTAATTTTGCCTTTTTAAAAAATCATGCTTTTAAGAAAAATCTATTTATATTTAAATTAATACCTATTTTCTCTAATTTTTTATTTTTGCATTTAGCTTTTTCAAATAGTGATTGTTTTTTAATTATTTTACATGTATTTAATTTTTGAAGAGATTATTGTAATTCATCTATAATATTTTATATTTTATGCAATTGAAATTTGTTTTTAAAAATAAATAAAAATATTTATTTTTTGACAGTATTTCTAATAAATTCAACCTTGCAAAATATTTTTTCCCTTTGATTTTATTCAATCAATTTTATGTACATGGTCTATGTTGCGAGATCAAATATCTTGATCTATATTCACCTATTAACCATTTCAGATACATATTTAGTTAGTATTAATGATTTTTTTTCATTTATTGACGTGTATGATTCTTGATTTATTTTAATTAGATTTGTGCATAAACTTTTCGATTTATACTTAATATTTTTTATGTAAGACAAATCTTGAAAAATCCTACATGTTCAATTTTTTTGTTGGAAAAAATATTCGGCCTGCGGTGAAGCGCAAGTCAAGTAGCTAGTTAACAAAAACTAATTAAGAAGAGGAATTCATTGTTCCCGTTTTTACAAAAAACTATTCACTTGAACAATGCTTTTTTTTTTTTGCTTTATTTTAAGGTTTAATATTTTTTTTCAATTTTATTATTCAACATTGAGTTTGCCTATCTCGGTTTCATGACTCGTGATGTGAGTTTGGTGGGTTAACTCAAGATTTTTTTTTGCCTTTTTTTAAGTTGGATTTTTGATTTTTCTAATTCCATCTTTCAACATTCGATTGATTTGGAGTTAGCCTTCATATTTTTATTTGTATTCTTTCTTTTCATGAGGTTATCTCAATCTCATTACCTAAGTTATGAGCTTGACGAGTTGACTCAGGTCTTTTATTTTTATCTTTTTTCTTTAATTTTATCCTTCAACATTAAGTTGATTGGGATTTGAACTCCATAATTTGTTTTGACTTGCTTTCTATAGATTTATCTTAGTCACGTGATTCGGGTTATGGGTTTGGTACGTTAACCCAAGTTGACTCGAATTGTTTTTTTTTTTTGTCTTTTTTAATTGAAGTTTCTTTTATAGTTTCATTCATCAATATTTAGTTGATTGGACATTGGGTTTCATAATTTGTTTTGATTTACTTTTTATGGGGTTATCCCGATCTCGTAATTCCATTCTTGAATTTGGTAGGCTAACCGGGTTGATTTAAGTCGATTCAATATGTTTTTATCTAAATATTCTTTTAACAAAATATTGTCTTAAAATTTTTTTTAGTCAAACTATATTTTTAACAATGATTTGGATTGCTTTTGGACCCGTCAAGTTGACCGGGTCACACTAAATCAACTCCTACACGATGTAATTTTTTTTACTCAAGTTAAATTGGATCTTTTTTTGGGTTTTATTTAGATGTGTTTATTTTCTAATTTTATCATTCAATATTAAGTTGTTTGGAAACTTGGTTTCATAATTTATTTTGATTTGCTTTATATGAGGTTATTATGATCTCATGATCCAGGTCACAGATTTGACAAGTTAATCCACATTGACTCAGGTCCATCTAATATTAAAAAAAAAAGATGTTATTTTAAGTTTTTTTTAGTTAAATTATATTTTTTCAGGTTACATTTGAAATTACCAAGTTAACAAATCACATCAAATCAACCCCTGCATGATTAAAAAAATTATACTAGGAAAATGTTAACATCTTTATATGAGGTTATTATGATCTCATGATCCAAGTCACAGGTTTGACAAGTTAATCCATATTGACTCAGGTCCATCTAATATTAAAAAAAAAGATGTTATTTTAAGTTTTTTTAATTAAATTATATTTTTTCAGGTTGCATTTGAAATTACCAAGTTAACAAATCACATCAAATCAACCCTTGCATGATTAAAAAAATTATACTAGGAAGATGTTAACATCTTTATATGAGGTTATTATGATCTTATGATCCAGGTCACAGGTTTGACAAGTTAATCCACATTGACTCAGGTCCATCTAATATTAAAAAAAAAAGATGTTATTTTAAGTTTTTTTAATTAAATTATATTTTTTCAGGTTGCATTTGAAATTACCAAGTTAACAAATTACATCAAATCAACCCCTGCATGATTAAAAAAATCATACTAGGAAAATGTTAACATCTTTATATGAGGTTATTATGATCTCATAATCCAGGTCACAGGTTTGACAAGTTAATCCACATTGACTCAGGTCCATCTAATATTAAAAAAAAAGATGTTATTTTAAGTTTTTTTAGTTAAATTATATTTTTTTTAGGTTGCATTTGAAATTATCATGTTAACAAATCACATCAAATCAACCCCTGCATGATTAAAAAAATTATACTAGGAAAATGTTAACAACCCGTAGATGTTTTTCCTTACCAAAAAAGAAAAATTTAATTTGATGTAGAGCCTAAGCCAACCAACAATCTAGTTATTATCAATGGAGAATGGGGCTAGGTAGCAAACAAATATTAGATTTTTAAGTAAGAATCTATATATTTCACAACAAATTTTATATTACTTGAAATATAATCATCAATAATTATTTAATAAAAAAAACATAAGAAAAAAATAGGACAAAAAATCTTAAAAATAATTCTTAAATTGATGAAAATATTTTTATCATTTTTTATAAGATAAAATATGATTTTCTCTTCTTTTTTTTTTTGTTATCTTTATCTCTACCTCTCCAATTAAGTAAGAATTTGTATATGGGAAAAAGACGTTGTTCTAATTAGATTATATCATCAAATAAAAACCGCTCAAATACGATTAGAACTAAAATAATTCTTATCTGCATAGTTTTGAAACCTGGTCCGGCAGATCGACCCGAGGCTGGAACTAGGCCGGGTTAAAGAAAAAATAGAAAAAGTCATGACTCGGTGTAACCCGGCCGACCCGGTGACCCGGTTGACCCGACAAAACCCGATCAAAAACTCAGTTACAACCCATTGACTTTTGTTTGTTTTATTTTTTTTTACTAAAACGATGCCGTTTTGAAATTTTTTTTAAATAGGGATTGACCCGATCAAAAACCAATGACTCGGTTAAAACCCGAAACCCGAGCTTTGGATCGGGCCGACCACCAGACCAAGTTTAACAGCTATGCTTATCTGGATATGCCTTAAAATATCCTATTGGAAATCCATGTTCACGTAAATCTACTAATGCCAAGAAATGGATATGATTAATAAGAAACATCCTTCACATGCATGCTGAGGGATAAGTGAAGATACGTTGCTTACATAACATCAAGAGTTCCATGGATTATTTTTATAATGGATCATTTTTTTCTTTATAGAAAGTCGGAATACAACTTGTCATATATCTAAGTTCTTTTTCTTTTTAAGTAGCAGCAATTAAATGATTTGTTTATCAATGAATTTCTTCTTACACGTTGATAAGAGAATACTCCTTGTTAGTGAATAAAAAAAAAATTAACTTAGCTATAATTTTGTCCCTTCTTACTTTGATAATATGGTTTCTATCAAAACAAAATAAAAGAGGAAAATAAATCAACGCTTAAAAAAAATTTCAACTTACAATACTTGACAAAAAATAAATTTAAAGATGTAAATTGAGACAATGATCAATCATCTGATTTTAAAATAATTTATTACCTATTCTCTTATACTACTAGTATGATTGTAATATTATTGCAATATCATCTCAAGTTTACTCAATCTCTTATTCTCAGTAACATAATTAAGAATTAACAATGAATTTAAATTTTGTACGTTGCTCTTTGTAAAAAGAAACATATAATTTTAACAAAAAGGATGGAAGAGTTTTAGAAACACTATAGTTTTTTTTTTCCATTATTAAAACCATGTCAGAATTGTCTCTATATTTATATAGATAATTTTGATGTTGGTTTTGTTTAAAACTAACAAATACAATTATATTTTAAATAGACTTTTAAACATACACAACTATGCAGTAAAAGACAACTTTCCATCTACTTCAACAATTCCTCACATGAATAGGAATTGTCTAATCATAATAAAATACATCGTAGACATAGAAATAAAGAGCAACCATGGAAAGTCTCTACATCAAAAAAGGTAGTTGTTGACCTTGAACCTTCCTACTAAAAAAACTATTGGATTCACATAGGTTACCAGTGAACATGATGTCTTGAACTATTCAACTTTTTGTATGAACCTAGACAATAGAAATCACACAACTCAACTTCTTTCAATTTTAATTCTCACGATTATGTTTATTTTAGCCTTGAACATCCTGGTTTCAAAGAGTACTTTAGTGAATTTATCATTTTCAATTCTCATAGAAGTGGCTTCATTTCACATTCACATAGGTGATTCTTATAAAATGTATCTTGCAATACCCCACTTGATATAATCATTAAAATCTTAGCTTATTCTATTTACACTGCATGTAGCTCTTTTCATCATAAAAATGGGTAAGAATGCTCATACTAAATTGACACATGATTCGGTTGTTCCTTTAAACCTAAATCTTAGGATCTCCAACAAACTAAGTTAGGTTTCCATCATGTTAATTCTTTGAATATAGGTTTTATTCATATTCCCCTTGATGATTTATCGACTTTCTCTCTTTTTAAGCATTTTATAAGCAGATTTACGATATTATCCTTTAACATTGTACAGTCAACAAAGATAATCTCATTTGAAAGCAACTATATTATGGTGTTGTGTCTTCGATAAATGTGTCAAGATTTACTGTTATATATACTATTTTGTCCCTTACCATTTGCATATTGGCTATTATAATGTATATAAATTGTCAGTACATATTTTGGCTAACTTGAAATATCCTTTAAAATAGTTCTGAAGCCACTTTGCTTATTCTCTAAGTCTAAAGTTAAAACTCAGACTTTATAATGGATTTAGTTATGCAAGTTTGTTTAGAGGATTTCAAAGAGATTAAAACTCCTTCAATAGTAAAGATAAACCCACTTAAAGATTTTGAATTTTTAGTATTGGATATCCAATTAACATCATCATACCCTTCAAGTTAAACAAGATATCTCATATAATAAAGTTCATATTTTGATTTTTTTTAGGAACTATAACTTTGGCCAGACACCCAATACTTTTATGTATTTATAGGATAATACTCAACCCTTCCATAACTCATATGGTGTGTTGTCCAATTTCTTTTAAGGTATTTTATTCAGAATATAATTAACTGATAAAATAACTTTTCCCCATAAGTTTTGAGGTAATTTGAATTTATCAAAATAACATTATCATTTCTTTCAATGTTAGGTTTTCATGTTCTATAATAACACTCTCTTATGGTGAACTATGATTTAATAGATTATACCATTCCTAGAATAAAATTCATCAATAGGTGAACCATATTCCCTACCTTTATTGATTCTTATCACTTTGATCTTCTTTCTATGTTGAATTTCAACCTTGTATTTTAAAATGTTTAAACACTTCTAAAGCCTTATATTTACTTCTTAGCAAATAGACACAACAATATCTTGTGTAATAATCAATGAAAGTAATAAAATACTTTTTATCACCTCTAGTTTGCATAAATTTTAAATAATATATATATCAATGTTAATTAAATATAAACGCTCACTATTTTCATATATAGAATAGATCAGAAGACTCAACCAAATAATAAAGGAAGAAACTTTATTAATCTTGTTGTTTTTTTTATATATAATAGTTATAACATTGAGTTTAAATAGCACATCATATAAATATCTCTTATGCACAAACATCCCATTCATGATAAGGATACATTTATCATATTATAATCATTTGAAACCCTTTCCTACTTAATAGTGAGCCAGAAACCAAATTCTTTTAAATATTAGAAGCATGAACCACATTGTTTAGAGTTAATTCTTTCTTAGATGTATTCTTCAACATCACCGTGACTTAGGATTTTGCACACTAAAAAGTTGTAATGAACAACTATTCTCTATTAGAGGCTATTAAATAGTTAGAAAAACTATTCCTAACAAAACATGTATGAGATGTGGCTCTAGTATCAACCTGATAAAATTTAGGGTTGTCCATTAAGTTTTGTTATGAATCAACAATAACAAGCTTTATATGTTTTGCAACAACATTCTCAATCATGCTAGTTTGTTTATTCTTTTTTTTATGATGATGATGGTCCTTAACACGGTGTCTTGGCTTATTGATAAATAAATTAAGTTCATATGAACCTTTTGTTATTGTCACCACCATCATTAAGGCCTTTGGAAGAACTTGTTCCATCATACTTTTTATTTATGCTCACACCACTTAAAGTTTTGAGTTTTACCCTATATAGAGAATGTGTAGGTATTAGGTTACCCAATGGGGTAACCGGGAATACGAGAGCTACTGTGTTAACTGATGCGTTAATGTTATCAATGCTAGCTTCAACCATCCGTCATCTCAATAACAGGATCAACTTGGAAATTATACATCACAATTGTATAATCTCAAATAAATTGAATCACAAAAATCTAACACTAATTAATAAATATGTTAGATACAAATTAATAAATATGATTAATAATTAAATAAATACTTTGTGTTATATATACAACAAAAAGAAAAAACATATAGACAAGGGTAAAACTAAAAATTTAGGATCGAGGATGCCAATCTAAGGTGGATGAATTGAGCAAAAAACTTCAAGAGAATCGATGGACTTCAAGCATATTGGAATCACCCCGTCCATTAGTGAAGAGATGTCTTTTTTATTTTGACACTTCCTTGCCAAATCTTGATAGCAAGAAGCCAAACCACTATGATCGAACCACGAAAATGATACCAAGGAAATTATCAACTTCATCTTTCACATTAATACATGAAATTCATAAACTTGAACACCTTCAGGATCAACTTGGGGAGGAAGCGAATCGAGCATTAGAAGTTCTATAAAAAGAGGTGTCTTGTCATAGACAAGGTAACCAAGATGCAGTTGAGCCAATTACAAAACCGCATGTAAAAATTAGGGAAATGCACGACATCAATTATAATTTTGTCACGGTTCTAAACCATGACATTTAATCAAATGTCACAGTCCTCAACTATGACATCAATTAGCAGAATATTTTGATAAACGACTAAACATTTCAAAAAACGATCGGATAATAGCCAAAACGATCAGATAGATTTAACTACTTTCTAGTTTTGGAAAATTTTGGTGTTTTGAGACTGAAAAGGTTTTAAAATCATAATTTTTGTTATTTTGAAATTTCATTTACTTTATGATTCTTAGAGAGTTAAAACTATTATAATTTTAATAAAATTTGGATAGATTTTTCTCTATATAGAAACTATACCTAAAATTGTATCCCGCCTAAAAAAACCTGCAAAAAAATCACAATAATTCAGTCAACAAATTCTCATATTTCATGATAACAAAGTAGCTCTTACAATGGGAAAAAAGACATATATACATTTTAAATGGATAAAAAATAATTCAAAAATACAATATTCAAGTAATTCCAAAATATATAAACATAATTCATCTATCTATTAACGTCTATGTTGTCTATTGGATGATTCGAGCTTATTAGTGGCATGATTAGAACCAACTTTTGCACCTTAAAATTTGTTGTTTTAAGAACAAAATAAAAGGAATTGGTGGATGTTTTTAGAGAGATTACGAGGGCAACATTCAATTTTAGAGAAAGTGAGGTCATGTAGTTTGTGTGTTCTTTGGTTTGGGCTATGTTTAAATTTTAATTAATATCGTTCTGTTGTTGCAATTCAAAATTGCAATATTTAGTAAATGTCACGTTTCCAAAACGCGACAATATCAAATAGTGTTATTTTGTCAAATCTTTTTGAAACGATGTTATTCCTTCAAATTCAAATATTTACTATGCTAGTTTTTTATATAAAAAAAATCGTTCAAGGATAGGGAGCTTCCTCAGAATGGAAATTAAGTATAGCTCTAAAAGGTATGGGTTTGTCACTGTATAAGGCTCTATTGTTTATCCTCTCACACATTACTGTGGAAAGGTTGTGCAAGATTTTTTATTTTTTCAATTTGATCCTCAAACTTGTTTTCTAGCGACTTAGTCCTAATTGAAGACCAATTGATTTTGATTTCTTATGAAACGTTGGGATTGAAAAAAGAGGGACCAAAATGAAAAAAGATGCCAAACATAAGTGGCATGCCATAAGTTTCGTAAAAGATGCACTTTGGTCATTGAACTTTAAAAATCATGCAAATTATATAATTTTAATACATCAATATTTTTCCAATTCAATTTTAGTACAAAAATTTATTTTTGTTATTTTTTAGTCCCTGATTGAGAGAGGAGAGAGAGGGGTCACCAGATTCTAACGATAAAAAGATAAAAGTGTTGTTGACACCGATTTAGGCCACCAAAACAGATGATATTTGTGTCAAATTGTTCTATTTGATAAGGGGAGTTCATATTAGGTGTTTTTTTTTTACCTTTAAAGTTTGTGAAAAAACAGATCTAAGCTCGGATTGATTTTTTAATCCAGGTTGATTTTAGTTTTTAGGGCTGTTTTTTTGGGTTTTTAAAGCCATAGATAGGTTTATCATGATTCCTATAATGTTTTATAGGTGTTTTGGGTTAAAAAAATAGGTTGAAAATGGTATTTTTGGTGAAAAAACTTAAGCCTTGATTTTTCAGCTACCACAATGGCAGCAATTTAGGCAAATCAAACGACATGTCATTTGAGTTTTTTTTTTAAAAAGAATTTGGGGCGAACAACAAAAAAATTAAGGGTTCAATCATGCAGCGTGGGCCTTTACAAAATTGGTCAGGCCCAGCAGTTTTAGGCCTTTGTTTTTTAAAAAAAAATTAATGATTTTTTTATGATTTTTTCTCTATTTTATAATTTATATTTAAATTAGTACCTCTTCTCTCTTTCGTTTTGTTTGGAAAACCTCTTTTAAATGACTATTATTTTTTTTAGTTATACATTTAAATTTGAAGAGTTTTTCTGATTCATCTATAATTGTTTTATATCTTTTGCATGGATGAACTTTATTTTTGAAAATAAAAAAATATTTTCAGATAATATTTCAAATATGTGCAACATTGCATGATGTTTTTTTCCTTTTATTTTATTCAATCAATTTAGTTTGTGTCTCTATTTCAATTATCATTTGCTTAAATAAAAAATATTTTAATAAATAAATTTAGCAAACACAACAGGGTAAATGTCTTGTCTTATAGATTAATAATCTTGATTTACATTTGTTTTTTTATTTTTCAAGTTTTCTTTTTAAATATTGTTAATGATTTTTTATTTATTTATTTGCACATATAGTTCTCGATTTATTTAATTACATGTATATATAAAATTTCTAACTTGAATTTAAATTTTTTAAACTATAAAATGTGTTAAAAAAACTTATATATATAATTTTTTTTTTTTAAATAAAAATATCTGACCCGCAAGAAGTGAATTTCACGTAACCAGTGAGCCTCTCTTTTCCTTGTCGTTTTCCTTGTTTTATTTCCACAATTTCCTTTCGTTCTTTTCTTTTTCATTATGTTTGATGGACCCAACTTGTACTAACCTAACATAATGATGTTCTGATTTGGTAAAAATATGGTATAAATGTCATGAGATTAAAAATATTAGTGCCTTTTTATGGGTTGACTTTTATTTTTTTTTGTCTTATATTGATTTAATCTGCTAATGGGAATCATCTTACCAATCGTCCTAAAATAAATGTTTTAGGTTTGTGATGCAACAAACAAATATAATAAGATTGGTAATAAATTAAATTATATTTTATATTGTGAAACTCATTAAAAATTAAATTTAAAATATAGTTTTTATATGTTTTTTTAATTGCGCAAACACAATTGACCAAATATTTTAAACATATTATGTGCTACATAAAAACTTCAATTATAATTTTTACCAAACACGTATTTAAATCCAACAAACCCCATCTAAGCATATTTTTTTTAATTTATTTTTTTTAAATCATAACCACAAAAACTACCTAAAAAACAAACACTCTCTAACCATTCAATCATGTATGTAATGCTGGAGCTTCTAATTCCTATCCCTGGACTCTAAATCATTTGAAAATTTTAATTTTTTAAAAGTGGGATTTACTACTTAGACAAGTATAATATTGAAATTCTTTAAAGTTTTTTGAATTTTTTTTTCTTAACTTGTAAAATATTTATTTTTGATATTTTTTAATTGTATTAATGTAAAAAATATTATTTTAATATATTTTTAAATAAAAAACATTTTAAAAAACAATATATACCACTTGTAGACACCTTTAATTCCTAATATGTATGGCAGTTTAGTAGACAATATTAGATAATTATTAATTAGTTACCCATGGAAAAATTAGCTTTTTTTATTTGGTCAGCTAGAATAAAATGAAAACCAAATTTGCCAATCATCAAGGAATGAAATGAAATTTCTTAAACTGAAAACTTTAGATCAAAGTTTTTTTTTATAATATATTTGATTTTTACTGTTTTTGTTTAAACTAATTAATAGTTCTTATTATAAACTTTAGTTAATTAGGAGGTATCTTGAGTTTTTTTTTTTTTGTTAATAAGTAAGATTATTTAAAAGGAAAGAAAATTACTTTTATGCTAGATAATCCTTACCAAAGCTCTTTAAATTATTTAAAAATTTATGATAATATAATAATTGAATTGTGTGTCATTTACACTTTTATTGCTTTGTAATTAAACCCTTACCATCAATATAACTTTGTAATATTTCTTTAAATTAAATATAGATTGAGAATGTAGAATATATAGTTTTTCACTATCATAATAATTTACTTTTTTCCTAAATTCATTTAAGTCAATATCATTGATGAACAAATGTGTGTTTTCAGCTAATGATAAAATAATTTATATCATTAATACTTTTGTATACGAACTTTAGAATTTAGATCAATAAACATCTTGAAAGTTAACAAGGAAAAAATTAAATTATTTATGAAGTTCCGATAATTTAATTTATATTTAGGTTTTAATGTTTTAGAAAAAAAAACATATTGAGAAAAGGAAGAAAATTTAAAAATATTTATGGATATTTATTTTCTTGATATAATTAAAACTTAATAAAAAAAGAAAAAATAATAATATTATAATTGTATATGAATAGAAAAAAAGTCACAAACATAAAAAAAATTATATTTTTTATGTCAATAATAATAAATTTTCTCGTTTTCATAACCTAAGTTAACAGTCAAGAAAAAATTAAAATTAAAATATTTGATTTGAATAGAATATTTACTTCCGATTTGAATAATTTTATCAAAATAAAAATTAAATAAAAGACCACTTGTGCAAGCACGGGCTTACAGTAAAACAATAGCAATTCACAAGAGATGCTATAATGAAATATTTGATTTTGACACATGAACATGCTATGGACATAATTATTAACTAATCATGAAGAAATACAGGGTAAATATTGTTTTTCACGCCATTGTTTACCCATAAACAAATCACCCCACAGTTATTTGTTTTATTATTATTATTATTATTATTAGACCTTATAGGTCTAAATTATTGGTCAATTAAAACACATTTATTAAAAAAAAAAAAAGATTCAAAGATGAGGGACTAAGATGAAAGACATGGCAAAAAGATATGGTTTTTCTAAACGGGGGCTAAAAATACATTTTAGTCCTTTAACTTTTGAAATTATAAACTTCCAGCCCCTAACAATTTATGACATTTAATTTTAGTCTCAAAACTTAGATACCTTATTTTTTGGTCCTCAGTTTGAGAGAGAGAGAGAAGTGTTAGATTTTGGTCATAGAAAAAGAAGTTTAGGCAACAAAAACGAGGTGTTTTTTTGTGTTAATTGGCTCCTTTGGATGGAGAAAATTAATACAAGGTGTTTTTTTCAATAAACTTATCTGAAATGGTAAATCTGAACCCAAAAAAATTTTGATTTTTGGTTTGATTATGGGTTTTGGATTCAATTTTTGTTATTGTTGAAGGCAATGAATATGTTTTACAAGGTATCTATTGTGTTTTTTTTTTTTAGTTTTTTCAGGTTAAAACATTGTTGAAAACAAGATTCTCTTAGTTTGAAACAAACCAGCCTGATTTTTGAGTGACCTTCAGTCGCTAGAATCTAGATAGTGCATGCAAAAGTATTAAGGGGTGGACAACCTATCTTACGCCCCTTAAAAAGAATTAAAATAAAAATAATAATGTCCAGGCATGTGGGTTGCTCCAAGCCTAGGCGCATGGGCTACTCCACGCCCACGTGCCTGTGCCTTTTTTTGGAAGCCCAAGAGCTCTGGGTCTTCCTAGCCAGAGTGACCAGGTTTTTTTTTTTCCATCACAATTGCATTTTTTTTCTTGCTTATTTTTTTTTAATTTTATTATTTAATATTTGGTTGATTATTAATTGGACAACATAATTTGTTTCGATTTAATTTATTTTTCAATTACTTTGATATTTTGTTGGTTCTTAATTTTAAAGATGTCTATTTTAGATAAAAAAAAAATAGAAAAAAAAATTATTAAACTCAATTGAGACCATAATCCAAGTTATATGTTTGACTGATTAACTTTGACTAGATAGAGATCGAGCTTGATAATATTTTTTGTTGCATATATAGTTCTCAATTTATTTAATTAGTTGTATGCATGAACTCTTTGAATTCCACTTGGGATTTATTAAGTACAAAACACATTGTAAAAGTTTGTGTATATAATTTTTTTTTAAAAAAATAATATTCGACTCGCGGCAAAATGCGAGTCAAATAATTAGTATTACACTTAACATGAAAGTTATAAAGTGATATGGTCTTTTATGCCATGTATTTCTAAAAAACAAAAAGGGAGAAAATTTTTAAATTGAAAACTTTAGATGAAGATTTCTTACAATATATTTGTTTTTTATTCTTTTCATATAAACCATTTAAATGTTTGTATTGCAAGTCTTAACTTAAGAGGAATATTGGATATTTTCTTGCTAAGAAGTTAAAAAATAAAAAAAATACAAGGAAATTGTATCCATGAACCATTTTAGATAAGTATTTATTAAAGTCCCTTAAATTATTTAAAAGCATATGATAATATATTAAATAAATTATGTGTTATTTATACCCTTAATTCATTTCAACAAATACCACTTGGTGAAACATGATCAACTTACATTAAAGTCCTATAAATTGCTTTGAAGTTTATGATGACATAGGATTTGAATTATGTAATATTATACACGTATTAGTTTTCAATTGAGCCATTTAGTTAAAAAAAATATAGCAAAATTAAGATTTACATAATATAGGGTTTGAATTATGTAAAATAAAGTGATACAATTTATATTATTTCTTTAAGAAATTGGGCTTAATTAAAAATTAAAATTGAATGTGCATCTAGGGTTTTCAATTTATTGTAGGATATGATTGTTTTAAATTATTTTTTATATATTTAATTAGGTTGAATAGATAATGTTTAGGTGGATAGATGTGTGAATGTGTTTGTAAATAATTTTTATTCAATATTTTCATCAATTGACACAACAAATAATGACATAATTCATATTATTATTTTCAAAAATTGAGAATAATTTAGAATTTAAATTAAAAAAAAAACATCAACAATGTTAAAATAGGTATGCAGATAAATTTCTTCTTGATATTTAAATTTATGAAATGATTCAATAAATAATAATACTCAATTCTACTTCAATTTTATTATAAATTATTGCACATAAAAAAATAATATGTCAAATTAAAGACCTCAGCTGTAGCAAACACAACTAGGAAGCAATATATTTCAAGTACAAATCAAACTTCAAGCACGATCAATTTTCCCTGCCACAATTACCATATTGTCAATAACACGGTCATTGTACTAGGATCAATCATCATGTCTGTTCCTTGTAGCATGATCCAGCATGGCGAGGCGGAGCCAGAAGAGTTTCTTTTTGTCACAAACAGCTTTAATGCTGTTCGGTTTTTCTTTTGTGCCCATTTCTGTCACAGACTTTATACGAGCTTAACAAAATCGAACCTTATGAGCAGATGAAAAATGCTTAGCTGCTGCTACCATTGCCTCCTCTGGCCTGAAGGGTGCCGAGTTACTCGGAGACCTAGGCTTATCATCAGTTCTTGAAGAGCCACGGAGGAAGGAAAACACCCACCTTGAAAAGGCGGCACGCCAACTGATCCCATCCCTCTTCTTGCTTCCCATCTTTGCTGAAGACTGCTGTTATCCCTTGATCAATCTCGAATTGAACAACAGGCGGCTAGATAGCTACTGAACAGTAAATAATTAATATGTTTTCTTGGCAGGCTGTGTTTTTCTGGGTTGTAGTTGAACAACAGCATGGCTCCTTTATATATATCTGAAAATTCTTGATGGACACGCCTATATTGGAAGGGAGTTCCAGGTGAAACGTGTTCTCTTGTTGACCAAGGCACAAACAGATGGGGTGTATGTACTCTGTGTCTTCCCATGTATAATCAATCAGTTTCTCAGATGTTTACATGATTCTGTTTGGAACTTTCTATGATCCCTAGGCAGCAGCCACCATTGCACAAAGTCTTTGTTAGCAGTGTCGTTTTATATATTTGAAAAGTCATTACTTTACTCAATTAGTATTTTACTTAAGTAAAGGAAATGCAATTGTACTTTTTCTACAGTTTCCAAATTGTTTAACTTTCCAAATTTCCAGTCAAGTGGTTGCTCTAATCCTTCCAAAGTGAAAGATTCCGGAATTCAAAATTTAATGAAGCTCACTATCACGAAAAAATGCGAATACTGGAAAAAAAGAGAGAGAGAGAGTTGAAGTTCATGATAGCACATACATCTCATACAATTAATACACTTGAATCACATTGTTATTCTATAAATTTTATGAAAAATAGATAAAGAGAGTTAGAAGATAAACTATATGATAATTAATTGGACATCTAAGAGAGACTTTTAGAAAATAAGGGTAACAAGGAATGTGTATATAAGCAGGTGTAATAAGCCACATAATTAAAAGGCGGCAATAACTATTGTAGATGTGAGGTCCTGAAAAGAACTCTGAAAAATAAAAAGTTATTAACGGTTGATAAATATTTCACAAATAACACTAAAAGGTTGAAGGTTATCAGCAGTTGATATCACTCAATTATATTAGGCGGTTGGCATGGAAGATGAAAAGAATCATCAATAACTCAACAAAAACTCAAATCATTATATCACAGTTTTATCAAGTTCTCAAAACCTTTCAAACCTAAAACCTGTAAGTAATAACTTTGTAGGTAACAGAACAATAGGCGATAACTCTGTAGACAATAATCAAGTAGGCTTGCAATTTTCCTTGTAATCAGTAGGCTTGCAATTTCAACTCCATAAACCAAAAATACCAAAAAGATGTTTCATTATCTAGGAGTTCCAATTCGAGGATATAATCAGAGTATGAATCACTCTATAATTGTAAGTATTTCTCTTCTTAGTTATTGAGTGTACTTTACATTCAAATTGTTTTAATTATTTGGTTACTTCTTCAGTTGAACTACTATTTGTATGAAGTGGATTTAATTAGATTAATACTCGTGTAACTCTGTAATATAAATTTAGAATTACTTGAGTAGATCTAGGATTAAATTCAGAGTTTAAACCGATTAACTTAAAATTTCAATCTTAAATTGAAAAGTCCTCTTAATTAAGACAAACATAAAAGCACCTACATCAAACAATGACCACAGTAAGAGTGTCAAATTAATTCTTTAGAATTATGGCAACAATGAAGAAATCAAAATTACCACCAAGTTTAGAAGAGAAATAAGAATTAATTAATGTTCATGTTGGAACAGAACATGAAATACCAACTTTTCAGGAAAAAAAGTTAGAAAAGAAATAGGAGAGAGACATATGTCATTAGAAGAGAGATATACACATCTTGAGTGAAGGTTAGAGAAAACTAATAGAATCATTGATGAAAAATATTGACACCTTACTGAAGAAATGGAGGAAAGACATAAGATAAGAATAAACAATTATGATGATTACTACAATGGGATTACAGTGATAAATGATATGTCAACTCTTATTGTACTAGAGTCCAATGTTAGAGAAAGATAGACTTGTGAAAGGAATTTAGCAGAAAGCTTTGAAAGGCTTGAAAGGAATTTAGAATGAAGCTTTAAAAAATTACATAACTTCAATAAAGTTTATTATTAAGAAGTTGTTAAAACACTGGAAGATGTTAATCTCAAGTTAGGCACCGAAATAAGGAGTGGAAATGATGAGGTAATATCTGACTTTAACCATGTGATGATGGAAACAATTAATAAGATATCTAAACAAGAGGCAGTTGAAGTAAAAAACCATATAGATGAGAATGAGGTTAAAGAATCAAACTTTAAGAAAATAGATCCTAAACCAGTTGGTAAAGAGCCAATTTAGACAAAACAGTTCAATTTAAAAGGTAGCTTCTCACAAGAACTTAGAATAAATTTCGAAAAACATGTAGTTGTGAAGGAAGCTGGAAGTGATTCAAAAACAGGGATTATTAACTATGAGAATATTTCACTAAGAAACATGGATGAAAAGATGATACTAGGCAATCCAAAGTTTACCTCACTAGATAAGATTGATCCAAAATATATTTTAAGGATAGTTGAACAAGCTTATGGTCTAAGGGTTCAACAAATTCATAGACCAATTTATAAGAGACGATATCCAGATTACATAAATATAATGTACCCTTATCCCACCAATTTTAGATTCCTAGAATTTACATTATTCAATGGTCAAGAGTCAATATCTGCTCTAGAACATATAGCTAGATTCATCTGTCAATGTAGAGAAGTTATTGATTCTGAATATCTAAAGTTAAGATTGTTTCCAAATTTATTAATAGAAAATCAATGCATTTGGTATATAAATTTACTACTGAACTCTGTCCAAAATTAGAACAACATGCGGGCTATATTCCAGGCACACTTCTCTAGAATGGAACCAGAGTTTGTGTTGGCAAATTTAGTAAAATTAAAACAGTACACTGAAGAGACTTTAAAGCAGTATTTAGATAGATTTATGGAGGCTAGAGAAAAGTGTTGGTCTAGGATTCCTGCAAAAGTTCAATTGCATCCTTTTCTTTTCAATTCAATCATTTTGTCATACTTATAAAACTCGACTAAGACTAGGCCTTGAGTCTTGGGTCATAAGGGTCAACTCGAGTTTTTTAAAATGCTAATGTTTTTTCTTTTCAATTGAATTCTTTTTTCATACTTATAACACCTAACTCAGGTCAAGCCTCGAGTCTCTGATCAAGCCATGGATCCAGAGTTAAGAGTGTCAACTTAGGTTGGCCCAAAATATTTTTTTTAGAAAGCATCAAAGAGAACAGGTTTTAACCCAAGTCATCTAATCACAGGTCAAAATAGGTCATCCTTGGTCAATTATTTATCTCATTTTTTCAACCTGAACTAGTATATGTCTCGCATTAACTTGCTGAGCTAGTCTAGGTTTTATAACTATGCATTTTGTGATGCAATTAATGACCAATTTCTTATAATTTTTTATAGGGAGATAGTTAAAAGGTTGATGATCAAGGTGTAAAATTGAGCAAAATAGCTTGGACAATTTAAAATTTGCACAAAAAGTTCTTTTCAATTCCCTTGATTTCCATTTTCTTCTACCACAATCCCTATGTTTTTTATACCACAATCCCTATGGTTTTTGTAAGTCTCATTTTGGTATAAAACTTTATTTTTTTTAATTCCTACTTTGAGAGATGAGAGAAAGTTGTTGTATTCAAGCAAATGAGAGAAATAATCATTGGTTTGGCCGCAATCTAGCCATAAAAAAAGTCATTATTAGTCTCAACGAGTAGAGTTATATAAAGGTTTTTTTTGCCCTTCACCTTCCTGAAAAAAGTGATCGGGGTTGAGAGAAGATTGTTTTACCTAGCTTGATTTAGTATTTTTGGACACATTTAGAGATGTTTTGAATTAATCTATTAGTTTGTTAAGATTCTAAGGATGTTTATTAGGTGTTTTGGGGTGAAAGTAGGTTAAAATTGATTTTTGGATTAAAAAAACTCTAGCTCAATTTTCGACCACTCTCTAGTGGTAAAAAAAATAGGCAAGTAGGTGACGCATCATCTGCCTTTACTTTTTAAAAAAAAAAAAAAAAGACGTGCAATTATCATGTCACCTTGATGTGAACATGAAGGGTAAGAATCCTTGAACCCACAAACAAGAAATAACCCAAGAAAGCTAAAATCAGATTGATAGAAAACCTTGTTAAAGTAATTCAGATCAAACATAAAAGGAGGCTAGAATTCTCAATAATATGTTTATTATGAGTGCTTAAGTTAACCTAAATACAAAGTAATTATATATAGGTTAAACTGAAAATACTATTCTACCCTTAATAAATAAGACTAGATAAATATTATTTAACATCCCCCCTCAAACTCATGATGCGGCAGCTACAAGCATCGAGAGTTTGCCAACTAGAAAACAAAAACGAGAGATGAAATGCGCCTTGGTAAGGAAATCTGCAATCTGCAAGGAAGAAGGAACAAAAGGTAAAGTAATGGTGTCATGCTTGAGATGATGACGAGTAAGATGACAATCGATCTCAATGTGCTTAGTTCGCTCATGAAAAACTGAGTTGTGAGTAATCTGAATAGAACTCTGGTTGTCACAATACATAGGAGTAGGATGAGAAAAGAAAACTCTCATATTAGCAAGTAACTAACGTAACCAAACAATCTCTTTGGTAGTAGATGTCATGGAAGAAGCTGAAGGAAAGTCGAAATACTAGATTTTGCAGAAGCCGAAGACAAAATATCACTAAAAAAAATTGCAGAAACTGAACGCAAATACCAAATTGCAGAAACTGAAGAGAAGAAGAAATACCAAAACAATTGCAGAGACAGAACAAAAATACCAAATTGCAGAAGCTGAAGGAAAGTCGAAATAGCAAATTTTGCAGAAGCGGAAGACAAAATATCACTCCAAAATTTTTTTACAGAAACTGAACGCAAATACCTAATTGCAGAAACTGAAGAGAAGATGAAATATCAAAATAATTGCAGAGACAGAACAGAAATATCAAATTGCAGAAGCTGAAGGAAAGTCAAAATACCATATTTTGCAGAAGCAGAAGATAAAATATCACTAAAAAAAATTACAAAAACTGAACGCAAATACCAAATTGCAGAAATTGAAGAATCTAAAATAAAGGTTCAGATATTAATTCTTCAACCGCAAGTACAAAAACTTGATCTTCATCCTCCATCTTTTAATTGGTCAAACAACCCATGTCTGATGTTTTGAAAAATAGATCTGAAGTTAAGCTTCAAAGGAATGCATTGAGCGTGCTGGAACATCCTACTGGGAATGAAGTGGATGATGATAACGATTTTGATACCAACAGTGGCTTTGACATTGGTGAACATGATTTCTACAGGGGCAGCGAGTTCTATAAAATTAGCAAGCCAAGGGTTCGACCAACCAGACTCTGATACCATGTTAAAGTAATTCAGATCAAACATAAAAGGAGGCTAGAATTCTCAATAATTTGTTTATTATGAGTGCTTAAGTTAACCTAAATACAAAGAAATTATATATAGATTAAACTGAAAATATTATTCTACCCTTAATAAATAAGACTAGATAAATATTATTTAACAAACCTAACCCAATGATTACCTGAACCAAGAAACCGAGGTTATTGGATGAAAGAACCCTAACCTATTGATTATGAAGAATTAAGAACTGAAAGTATAAGAAAAAACCAAGAGTATGAGCAAAGTCTCATACACACACAATATTATTTCTGAATAACTAAGTATCTCTCTCTCTCTCTCTCTCTCTCTCTCTCTCTCTCTCTCTCTCTCTCTCTCTCTCTCTATATATATATATATATATATATATATATATATATATATATATATATATAAAATCCTTTTTATACAAGGAAAAATATCCTTAACAATGCTAAAATAATAACAAAAAAGTTCTAAATAAAATATAAAAAAAATAACCCTAAGAACCCTAACTAACTAACTAGGAAAATAATGCAATTCTCGCACAGTATTTATAGGCTTTATTGCAAAGCTTTCTTGAACTCTAAACACTATAAAATTTAACCTTGTATAAAGCAAGGCATCTAAAATCTTCTGATAAAATTCAGTCCGATCAAACAATTTATTAAAAATTATGCTTATTAGCGTAAAATTACATATTAGAAGGAAAAAAAAGCCCAAAAACCACCTCTAATATCCTTGAATAATAAGAATTGTTGCTTCATAAGAAATACTTTCAAAATAAAGATTGTTATCTAACTGATTTCCTTGGAAAGTAAGGAATCCTTTCAAACTAAGGATTTCACATGTAGTTAAAGCATTGCCTCATCAAAATCCACAAATCAAATGGAAAACAATATTTTTTTACTTTTCTTGTTTGCTGAAAAATTTAAAATCTGACTTCAAACACGTTGTTTTCTTTAGGTTAGATGAGTTGCTGATCTTACCATATATATATGGTAATCTTGAGATGTTTAATTTACAGCTCAAATAGAATCGCAACAAAACAAAATTTCACATGTAAGTTCATATAAGATCCAAAACACATATAAAGGTTTAGTTTGTCAGATTTGCAACTTTTTAACTCAAACATCTTGATTTAGCCCATTAAATTTCTTTTTTATATTCTTAGTTTTAAACCTTGTAATAGGATCAATTAGTACTTTTAATGAGTCATTTGGTGATGCTTGTTGATTGTCATCAAACCTAAGCATCCTTTATATATATATATATATATATATATATATATATATATATATATATATATATATATATATATATATATATTGAAATAGATTAATTAAATGTGTGTGTGAGATGCCTGGCCTAGTGGTATTAAAATAAATCAAATTTAAAAAATATGTATAGCTTGTACTTGTTTTTCTAATAAGATTATAATATTTTTTAATATTAGTAGACGTTCTTTTTGTGTAACCCTATATGAAATTTTTTCTCATTGATTTCATTCAATCTCTTTCTCATGCATATCTATTTTTATTATTATTTGATTAAATAAAAAATTAATTAAAAAAATTAATAATAACAACTAGGTCATAACTCATGCTGTGAGATTAGGTATTTTTATTTATATTTATCTCTCAAATTTTTATTTTAATCTTTAGTTATTTTTAGCAACTCATTTTTTTATTTATTGGTGTATATAATTTTTTATTTAATTAATTAAATATATGTATTGGCTTTTTATTTATAATTTTTTTTCTTGACGTTAAAAAGCACGTTGAAAATGCTTATATATTCATTTCTTTACGTGGAGAATTTTTTTGGTCTAACTAACTAGTCCCTGCACATTTCCCAACTTTCCAACATATGATGATAGTGTAAATTACTATTTTTAGAAACTACATTTTTTTCCGACGACAAACCTTTCTTGATAGCTTTCCTCTTTTTTTGATGCTAATTAGGGTATCCCGGGTGCTGGCCCAGACTAATTCTTGTTCCGGGTGACAAGAGCTCTCCAAGGGATCTTTTGCAGACGAAGAGAGGGGTCGAACCCCTGATCTTGTAAGCGGTAGCTTTCCTCTGTTGCACGGCTTTTTGTTGCCGGCGCACCAAATCTTTTTTTTAAAAAAAATTGGGTTTTTCATAAAAGTACAAATAACATATTTTCATGGAAATTATCGATAGAATAAAGTAAAATCTAATTTTTTTCAGAGTTATTATATATATATTACTATTTTATTTTTTGTTTAATAATATATAATAGCCGGATAATTGTTCAGGTATTCATATGAAAACTCAAATCTAAAAAAATAAAATATAAATATCTAAATTTTTTATTACATGAATAAGAGATCAAATATAAATATAAAAAATATACACCTTGTTATTGCTTAAAATCTAAAGCTGTGAGCTGAAATCATAGCACAGTACAGTAACATATAATAAAAGCTGAAACCAGACAAAAATAGATAGATGCCATAAACATGAGCAGCATTATTTGGCATGAGCGCATATATTACACAGAGAGGCCAGACCAGAGGAGCAGAAATGCCACCGGAATGGCTATAGCCATGGATTCTATATATGTGCTGTTCTGCTATCAAATATGTTTACATTAACATGCCTAGGAATATAGGAGCTCCCTAAGATGGGTCTGCTTCTGGATTATCCATCAGAAGCAAGCTATCCACATCAAAATTGATTTGCCGGTTGCAATAAAAAGGCTGAATTTTTTCCCAAAGGAGCTTGAGTAGCTTGCAACAGTATATGTAGATGTAAAAGGGCTTCAACCTGAGCATATGTATCTGCAGTTGAGCTTAAGAGCTCAAGCCATCGGGTTCTTCCCCTCTCCCATCAAGACAGAAGCCGGCAATTGCTCTTTACAACCTTCCTTCCTCCAAGTTAGCAAAAATCAATACCCCATGCAGAACAGCGTGGTAGGAAACGGTGTCAAAGGCACTCAAAGAGACCACTAGCACATCTCATGGGCTCTTATCAGTCTGCGCCCTCCAGTTCTTCTTGATCATCTAGTTGAGACTCTTCTTTGATCAATTCCCCACCTCCACTCTCATGATTTCCACCACTATTCCTGAAAAACAGTCCAGAAGATGAGGAAATATCTTCATCAGGATCCTCTTCAATTTCTTTTTCCTTCAATTTTGTTTTTATCCCACTATCCATCCACATAGGGCAGTGATGCATAACTCCTAGGGCAGCCTCCACTGGTGCCCAAGTAGAAGGGCTTGAAGTATGCAATGATCTTTTGGTAAGATCAGATCTCAAGCAAGAACATTCTGGGACTGGATGGGAGAGAAATGACAATGGCTTTGATTCTGTGGATGCTCTTATTACTCCATCAATTAAACTTCTTCTAAGATGGCTGCGTGTTGATGTCAGCCAGGTATGATTTGCTTGGTATAGGTGTTCACGGTTTTCTTCTAAAAGCTTTACAACTTCCTTTCTGTGCTAACAGAGAGAAAAAAAACCCGTGTTAAAAGAAAGAAAAAGGAAAATGAAGATTCTTAATTTAGTGGAGATTATTCACAAGGATGCATGAATTGGATATCATGCTTGCTTGTATGGATTCTATATGCTGGATTGCATCACCACTTGGATTTATGCAAACTGAATGAGGAAATGACTTTTACAAGCACAAGCTTAGATAAAGATGCATGAAATGCTTAGCCAAATTCTGAAGGCAAATGGTCCATCTAACAAGAATTAGTTGGAAAAGGAGACTATACAAACGACCTTATTCAGTTAATCACAATACAAGAAACTAGGTAGTCATTTAAGAAAACATGAAAAGAGGCCAGAGAAGACAGAGGACTCCCATTATTCGAGGTGTGCGGGTGTGTTTGAGGATAAAGTGTTTTCCATGAAAATACTTTTTGCAATTCTAAATTACATCAATAGTTAAATTATTCACAAGCATGTGCACTTCTGTTGAAAGAGATGATTACCTGTTTGGCTGGAATGTTTTAGATGCAGCTGATTGATAAAGCCTATGCCCCATTACCAAGCTGGCGAAATTTGGACGTCCTTTCCCATCACGATCGAATCCAGGGATGAAAACATCAGCTTCTACACAAATTAAATAGTCAATTGCTTCCCATAATAGTTTATGGGCATTAGTCCTTAACTCCATTACTGTACTCTCAGGCTCGTTATCACTCTCAGCCACCCAACCCCACCACCCTTCAATGTTGTATGGATATTTAGGCCTAGCTGGAGGGGGTGGAAGTGGACGGGGACGTGGGCCTTCATTTTTCCATACTTCATGCTTTTTTTCTTGCACTACAGAAGGTGGAGCCCTTAATTTAGTGTCAACAAGGTTCACTTCACGACCATAAATTCTATTTAGCTCCCACGCAGCACTGAGAGAAGTTCTATCAACAATATTTTCAAACATGGCATGAAGAGGAGTCAGTGTCCGCTGGCCTCCAAAAACTTCTCCCCCAGAGACATATAAAATAGTGTCCCATGGATATCCATATGCACGTAGAAGAATGCCAACCTGTAGAAAACCAATTAATTTAGACCCAAGTAGCACTTAGCATCTTTAAAAACTTGCTTTTTATATGATATCCTTTCCTGTTTAATAAAGTGAAACAGTTGACTTGAACAGCTATTTTTTGGTATTGGGACCATTGTCATAAGCTTGTTCATCACCCAGTCATTGAGTACCAAAAAATGCAATGCAATGAAAGGCTGATCCTTATTTAAAAGTTAAATCTGGAGATAACCCCACTCCCTGTGCTGGTTAAGTGGCAGAAATAGCCTCGAAATGCAGTGTCTTGCTCTACATTCTTAAAACATTCCCAGGGACAAACAATAGAAAAATTAAGCTACCTAAAATGGAGATTTGGAGGGAATCCGAAGCACATTTCCCATGCATGAATCACTAAACAAGACAAAATTTGATAAGCACAAACTCTTACCTCTTCTGGCATTAATGGACATGAACCATTAAGACGTTGTTCAGCTGAATTTACAGAAAGCTTCCCCTTAACAATCCCACGTTTCTTCATCCAAGCTCGTTTGTGCTGAATAAGTTCATTGTGCACATCCTTGGGAAGAGCTCCAAGACACAACACAATCAAATGCTAGGTAATAAGCTTTGCTGTTCAAAGGTTCCAAAATCAAAATCAATTATGAATTCTGGAATTGGTGCGGGTACCTGGAATAGTTCAGCACAGCCATAGTATGCTAAGGCATCTCTTGTCAAACCAGGATCAAAGGCTATAAATGGTTGGCCAGGAGCCCGTAACCTGAAATAACTTGGCAGTTCAGAAATCACAAACAGAATATTACAATAAATCCTTCAATTAAATGATGAGCAATCATTGACCTCTGCAACATTTTAGTTGCTAGTTCCTGGACCTCTTGCCTAAACCGTAAGGCATGAAAAGCAACTCTACACCTCAGCCTTTGATATTCTTCAAGTTGGGGTGGAAGGATAGCCTACATCAGGACCAGAAAGATGGTTGTTATTCCTAACCTCGTGATGTGACAGAAAGATGGAATCAAATTCGGAAAAGAAAATCTGGGTCACAATTTCTCAAAACCAGAAGGATTACAAAATATCTCACCAGTAAACAATAGTTGCAGAGAAGATTGTTACTAAGGACAAACAAAAGGGAGACATGACTAGGATATAAAAAAAATCAATCACATCATTATGAAAAAGCAAACTTAAAACCGTGTTCACATAAAGATACGTCAAGTTTCATTCCTTCAAGGGTAAAAGGAAACAAAAACACCAGAGCATTACTTTGAATTACAAAAGCAGAGAGAGAGAGAGAGAGAGAGAGAGAGAGAGTCATAAAAAAGCACATCACGTCTAAACTTTGGGTGACACAATTGCATGCTTAAGTACAAGAATGCCCAAAGGAATCAAGTATAGGTAAGATGCCAGTGTGAGAATACAATGAGCTACTCCAAAATAGATGGAAAAGGCAGGAGTAGAAAAGGAAAGAAATAAGTTTAAAAAAAAAATATGAATCATGTAAAACTATCTAAAATGAAACAAAATAGAGTATGAATAAATCTATACAAGAATTCGGAATATCTGGTTTAGAAATACCTACATGTCTACACCTATAGCAAAACAATGGTTGAAAATCAAGTACCTGCAAGCACCCCCCATCGGAAACAACTAGTTCAACCACCACATGCTTATTAAGCACTGGGAGAACATGATGCAAATAAAAATATGGCGAAGCTGAATTAGGCACTCTGAATGATGGGATCTTTTTTAGCCTCCTGGCTTCTTTAAGATTTTGCGGAAGGGTTTTCACAACTTTAACATCTTTCACTAAAGCTGCCATGAAGTTATCCTCATTATAAAGGTACGCAAAACTCTTGAACTGGGAGCTGCAGTGAACATTTCATAAATTGTAAGACAGAAGAATTATTATGGGTTAAATTAATTTTGCCATTGATATAAATTTTATGAGAGTATCTCAGAAAAGAAGTCACCTGATTCCTTTGCTCCTAGTGGTTGATTGGATCTCAGGAATAACTAAAGTAGCATTAAGAAGCCGAGAAATCACAACCACATCACATATCTGAAAATCAACAAGACTCCGAAGTCAGATTAACTTTGTTACACATCGATAGCAAATACTGCAACTAGAACATTTTACCCTCACCGAATTTCTTATTTCATGGAATCCACCTTGTATCCTAACAAAGACATACCCATTTGATTCTGATCTGGGATCTGTTGTATGCATTAAAGTTAGAAATTCATGTTGCATACGATATAAACTAGAACAAAAAAAATATTATAGCAAAAAAGTATGCACTAAGAACAACAATTCCCTAGTTTCCTCACCAACCACTTTTGTATTATTCAACCACTTTTGTATTATTCACCGATTGAATGAAGTATGGAACAACAAAACTAAACATTCTGATGAGAAGAACCACAATATCCAACTCTAACCATGTAAAGAAAAATGGATACGTAATGTGTTATGCAGGGATAGAAACATCATAAGAAATGCCAGCTCAATATTATATTAAAGGGAGTCCAATATACAGCAACACAGAACCGACTGCCATCACAAAAGAATGAAATGTACATGGAAGCAACCAGATAAAGCAATCAAGTCACATACGCCACACAGGTTGTTAGCCAAATTTCACTTGTGCCGTTTCTCTATTGCAAATCCACACCAAACTGCAAAAGAAATCGCAATCCAATTTCCATGGTCTTTCAATCAAGTTTTTTACATATCCTAGCATGCCCATTATCATAAAATTTCAGACTAACAACAATGTCTAGCAACAAATACAGAACAAAACTTGGTTGCAGTTCCATTTCGAGCTATTTAAGTTCCACAAATAACATCTCCAATATGATACAAGCTCTTTAAGTTCCAGTTCCAGTCAGGTTTATAATACTGATTCCAGTGTACAGAAACCTACTCCAAAGTTTATCCTCTCCATAACTTGAAAGATCTCAAACTGTGTTTCTAGGCATAACCTACAAATCTCCCTGAGAAGCAAATTAAGTAATGGCACCTTTTATCAGTAATAATTTGCAGTGTTGTGTTTAATTTTTTACATTTTTACAAGTAATTTTGTGTATTCAATTTTTAATGAAATAAGTTTCATACTTAAAACATAGAGTTATAAATCCGAGATAAACTACAATTAGCTATATAATATTGCAGTGATTTCATATTGTATTCTTAATTAGAACACCAAGACAATCTAGTGTAAGTTATAAATTTGCTTGTTAATTACTAAATCCTTGTTATGATAGCTAACCAGTATAATATCCTCTGGGATTTGCATCTGGATGTAAAGATTCAAGGCGCCTTACTGGACCCCATAGTCTTCTGTACGAAGGACTCTGCACCACATGTTAAAAGCAATAAGTCCCACAAATAGACAAAATTATACAAAACATGAAAAGAAATCAGGGACTCCATGATCCTCGTGCTGTAATTCTAAAAATCCCACCAATACCAACCAAATATTATAGAAAAGACTTAAAAAACAGATCCAAACTGAAGTCAAGAAGACAAAATTTGTTAAGTTCCATGGAACAAGCAAATAAAATTATCTGGGTTTCAATGAAAGTTCTGTTTAGATCCACACAAAACCTTTAAGCACTCAACAACGAAGCCTAAACTCATGAAAACTGACTGCTGCATGCATTGATATACAAAAAAAGATAAAAGAAAAGAAATGCCCACAAACCAGCCAAACTAGGAAGAAAGCAACTCAAAACCCACCAAAGCAAAACCAAATCTCAAAAACACAAACAGTACGGTACAAGAAAACAATTAAGAAACTGTTAACAAGTGGTGGTGGTGCATACGTTTTTGACAAAGTCAGGATTTTCAAAGACGGGTCTCCAAGAAAAGATCGTGACTGAAGACTGGTAATCAGTAATGCCTTCCTCGGTGAATCTAGCAAGCAAGAAATGTACAAACAGGGAAAAAGCCGATAGAAATAGCCCGACTAAACCAACCCACTTCATCTTGGACTTTATCATCATCTTCCGTTCTCCTTTCATTGCTATTGACCACTAAAGACCCCAACTTTCTAGTTATTCTCTGTGTTGAAGTGTGAAGGAGAGAAACTTGAGCGGGGAAATGGGTACTCGAAGGAGCAGAGAAGACAGTGAAATAGTGGAGGTCATGAGTCACGGAGAGAGAGAGAGTTTAAGGACACGTTTGGGATTTGTGTTATATAAACTACAGGCATGTCTAGCTGGAGGATTCAGACAAGATTCTTATTTTAGAATTGTAGTTGGATATAAGCACCCGCTTTTGGAGCGTGTATCACACGTAGCAATCAAGAGAAAGATAGAGCAGCACTAAGAGTGAGATGACGGAAGAAAACAGGTGTACTGATTCGGGTGATGCCCCAAGCGGATAAAAATGTCTTAAAGCTTCCAAGCTTTGGTACACAGGGTCACGTGGCATGGAAGGCTTTTTGATGTGGGGTTTTGCTTACTTGCTTGTCTCTCTTTGGGGTTTTATCGAGCGTGCTTGTGCTAGTGTGTGGGGGGAGAGAATCTGGGGCTGGATATGGAGCAGAGGATACCTAACAAGCAACCATGCAAAGGGGAGAGAATGGAGGAAGGAGATAGGGACCGACCAGCTATGACCTCTTGGGTCAAAGAAGCACACTACTCTGGCAAATGGGGTGAAGCCAGAAAAACCTGGCTTGGGCAGTAAATGCATCTGGTCTCTAGAGTTATTGCCTGATTTGTGAAGTTCTGTGCCGGAAGGAAGGCACAGTGATGAATGCCATTTCTTGCTCTGACTTTTCAAAAATTGTGGGCTCGAACCCATTTTCCTGCTGCTTTTTTTTTCTTCACTTGTGTGTGTGTGTGGAGGATGTATTTGGCACCTTGAACTGTCAATTTTGCAAAAATGTTAAATGAATGTAGTAGGAGGTGGTTGATTTTGCAAAAAATGTTTGATGCTTGCCTGCCTCCATGATTTCAAGTTCCATCTTCTATGCCAGTAAACTAATCTGGCTTTCCCATTCTGGTTTGCTCAGACACCATGGTGTGTAGTAGAAAAACATGTCACATGTGACAACTTTGGCTGGCTGGCTGGCTCATGTGCCTGTGTCATAATGGAGGCAATAGTTGGTTCTTCGTTAAGGAAATGTTTCTGTTTTTCTTGTGGGCCTATTCAGAAACTTCTGAATTAATTTTAGTTAAGGAATTCCAAACATACCATAAAATATAACATTGAAGACAATATCAAGCTCATCGAGCATGTGAAAATTGAAAACCATACCTCGACCGTCTTCTTTCAACAAACAAAATTACTCTGTTTTTTCAAGGACATGATTGGAATTTTCAAGCCTAATGTATCGTGCAGAGCGTAATTTAGTTTTGATTAAAATACAAAGTATACATTATAGAATATTTAATTAATAAGATCATTAATAAGGGTCTAATTATTGTAAATCATTTATATTCAGCATTTTTGTGTTAATATGGTACGTAGTAATTATTTTTTAAATTATTTTTAACATTAGCATATTAAAACGAATTAAAAACATCAAAAAATTCAATTTAAAATAAAAAAAATAATTATTTTTAAAAGTATTTTTTTAAAATGTGAAATACAAAAGAATTTAAATTACAGGGAAAAAGAAGAAGAAGGAGAAGTTGTAAAAATCATGTGATAAGAGGACAGTCTAGTCAATGTCATGAAAGAGATGGGCGTGAGACTTATGTTTTCATGTGTTTTAAGGAATGTGAATTGAGAAAACAAACATAGGAGGTGATGGGATTGATTGCCTTAGGGTGGACTTGACACGCAAACATTTCAACCATTTTGTTGCATCATCAATAATAATATAATAACAGTAAATATTTGTTTTCTTATTTTAAAAATATAAAATATTATTATTTTAATATATTTCTAAGCAAAATAATAATTATCTTGCTCTAAAACACATATAATTAGCTAAGATAACTTAGGTCGACGTGGACATGAAAATAATTTCGTGGCATTTCCTCGATCATATTGTATAGTTCGAAGGGGAAGAGAATCTTGTTTTAAACTATATAAATTCTTTCAACTATAAATATATTTTTCACGAACAATTTTAAAACGTACCTCCACATTAGCTTGACACGTGTAGATTCTTGAGATATTTTTTTATAAAGTGATTATTGTAATGTTGTTGAAATTGATATTAGTTTTTATAAATACATTTCTTGTGGTGTAAAGCATTAAAGATGAAAAAATAAAAAATAAAAAGATTGAAAAGGATGTGCATTAATTTTTATCTGTATCGATCTGGACATCAACGTCTACATATTCTTTCAAAGGTTTTGTTCGAACATCTTTTTTAATTTTTTTTGGCAAGGAATTTTTTTTTATTATTATTATTATTAATAATGTTAGTGTTCGGATCAGGTTGTGCGTACCTTAACTAATCCCGCGGGTCCTAAAATTAACAAAAGCCTCCGGTTACTCTTCTTCGTTCTTTGTTTAGCATTCTAATTAAAGCATTTTGTAATCACAGTTACTATTATAATTATATTAAAAGAAATATTAAAACACGCGACTTCTCATCTATACATGTGTGTACTATAGATTGATGTAGTGTGTGTTTTTTAGTTATCAAACTTCTTTTTTTCTCTTTGATTATATTTTTTTGTGGCCTATTTCTTTTAATTTGTTGAAGAAGATAAATTTTATAAGCAAGTGACTAGAGTGAAACAAACCGGAAAACCATGTGGCCAATTACAAATTGGCACAAAAAATCCTCTTTGATCCACCTGCTTTTCTTTGAATTCCTTTTTAGTCCCTTTAAATTTTAAGATTTTAGTTTTAGTCCACAATTTTATCTTGTGTGTTTTTGGTCTCTAATTTGAGATGAGGGAGAAAAAATCGCCGGAAAATGAAAGAAGAAAAAAGAAAGTTGTTCGTTGGCCTGATTTTGACATAAAAAAATCAATATTGTGATAGCGGTTCTTTTCAACTAGAAAAGTTATATTATTCTATTAGGGTATTTTAGATCTTCATCTTACCTTAAAAAAAAGATCGGAGGTCATAAGTTTTTCTATTTTATGTTGATTTTTTATTTTTTTTAACTGGTTTTTAATTAATTTAAGTCTAGAAATGGGTTTATTAAGCACTCTAGAGTGTTTATCATGCGTTTTAAAGTTAAAAAACGGTTGAAATGGGTTTTTTATATCCAAAAAAAGTCATAAACCTAACGTTTTTGCTACTTGTAGTGGGCAAACTTGAACTAAAGGTGATGCTTAGTTTCCTAGTGTAGTGATTTAAAATTGTTTTTTTAAAAAAATAAATAAATGAACAGACAACGTTCTATCCACGTAACTTAACAAAAAAACAAAAAAGTGATCCTATTTTTGGGTATATATATATATATATATATATATATATATATATATATATATATATATATATAATTTTGCTTAAATTTCATTTAAACAACAAAGCTATTTTTTTATTTCTTTTCTAATAGTATTATGATATTTTTTATGATATTAGATGGTGCTCTTTTTGTTATGTTCTTTATTATAATTTAATAAATTTTATTATATTTGAGATATTATTTAATTAGATATCAATTAGTTTAACATTTATTTTTGAATAAGATTCTTATCTTATTTAAAATGTAAGTAATTATTTCATTAATTATTCTATGTGAACTTGCTATAGATTTGTTTTTATGTTTGAGGTTGTGGATATTTTATAAAAAGAAATTTCACATTATAGTTATTATAAATATTGTTTTTTATTTTTTTTTTCACTTATTGGTCAATCAACTATGCTTCTTCTAAATTTTTTCATTAAAAGAAGAAAATATTACATGAATCATAAAAGAAAGTTTTGAATGAAAAAAATTTCCTCTATGTTTTTATTCCTTGTCTTTAATGTGAATGTACTCTTTTTTTTATATATATAATCATATAATTAGAAAAAAAAACATAAATTTTAAAAAGTTTCTTATTATAGAGCGCGAGTAGTGTATCATTTCTTTTTTTATAATATACTCATGACAAAAATATCAATATATGTTTTTTCTATTTTTATTAAAATCTACATTCATAATTCTGATATGCTGATGTTTTAAAAAAATTATTATTTTAGTGAAGTAAAATGTAAAAAAGAAAGCTCATTAATTAGGTAACATGGATTTAACTAAAACGAAACCTTTTTTATTTTTATTTCAAATCACCTAGAATTTTTTTAATTGATTCTAATTGCTTATGAATTTGTTTCAAATTAACCTAGAAAAAAAGTTTTATTGGAAAAAATTATGTTAATAAAAAAATAATGAATTATACTATAATTATCTTCTTAATGAAATTGAATTAATGAATTTTTTTTTTATGAACATGTTATTATTATATAATTAAAAAAAACTTTGAAGAGCTTCTTGCTCAACATGATTAGATATTTTAATATACATCGTTATCTTAATTTATAATCTTAATATTTAACTAATCTTATAATTTTTTTTAATATTTATTGATATATATATATATATATTAATTTTATTTTATTAAATACAAACATCATTTTTTTTTCATAAATAATTTTTTTAATGGCGTAAGATGGGTTGGTAATAGCTGCATTTCTTTTTTCGGCATTGATAAAACAATTTGAGTTTAACTCACAATAAAGAGCATGTACCGACGAGGGCTAAACTGTATTTTGTAGAAATAAGTACAGACCTTTTTAAAATGTCTTTTTTTTGCTTTTTTTTTTTTATGGAGAAATAAAATAAAATATGAGATATCATAGAAAATGATTTTATAATTATTATTTGAGTTACAAATTCGATGACAAACAAAATCAATTAAATTTATTTTTTTATTTGGTTCTCTTTAAAGTTTATTTTCTATTATATGGTGAAAATATATACAATTTATATCCTTCTCCATGATTTTAACATGCCAAATTTTTCAGTGTTTAACAATATGTACTATGGTCTGGAACATTTAATTTTTTTTTTTAATGCAGTGCTGGTACAAAATTTGAACCTATAATAAAATTAAAGAATAAATAAATTTTTTAAACAACGAAACCACCTTGAAAAAGTGGAAGAAGAAAATAATAAATTAAAGTCTTAAGTTTAGGTTAAGAAGAAGATTTGGTAAGAGAAAGATTTAGTAAGTGTTTGGAAGGCATGTCAACTTGTATTTTTAAAAAAATTTATTTTTTTATATTTTTGGATTATTTTGATGTGCTAATCTCAAAAATAATTTTTAAAAAATAAAAAAATATTAATTTGATATATTTTTAAACGAAAAACACTTTGAACTACAATCATAACTATATTTTTAAATAGACCTGTATAAATTAAAATGTATTTGTTTTAGAGGTTGAAGTTGAGTTTTATATACAGGACCATAAAAAAAAAAAAAAGTAAAAAAATCTAACTTTTATAGTTGAGTTTTTTAGATAATTTGAACTGTACCGAACCTTAATTTTAATCACAAAAACTATCAAAATCTTGTGGCGTCAATTGATTTCATGCAAGCATGGAAGGTCCACTTGATCTTATCTGACTGGTCGATAAATCCAAAGTGGGACCTGTCAAGGAAACGGGACCCACCCACGTCGCATGTGCGACACGCGTGCAAGCATGGAAGGTCCACATACAGCTCTTACGGGAGGATGCAGCAGCTTTTGTAGAAACAAGTACAGACCTTTTTTAAATGTCTTTTTTTTTTTTTTTACGGAGAAATAAAATAAAATATGAGATATCATCGAAAATGATGATATAATTATTATTTGAGTTACAAATTCGATGACAAAAAAATCAATTAAATTTGTTTTTTTATAGGGTGAAAATATATACAATTTATCTTCTTCTCCATGATTTTAACATGCCAAATTTTACACGTGTTTCCTCCGCTTAGGACAGGAGAAGTACGAAGTCCTGGAAGAAACCCGTGACCTATGCTTGCCAATCAGACATCACATGTGCTTCCTTCGCTTAGGACATGAGAAACACGCATCCTACAATCTTTAGCTAGGGACTAGTTTATTCTATTTTTTAAGCGTATAAAAAATAATATTTAAATTATTTGAAATCTTACATCATTATCGCTAAACTCAATATAATAATTTAAATTCAAAAAATCCCAATTTAATTCTTTATTCTGCTTGAATTCTAAATTAAATTATATAAGAACTACTCAACATAATTCACCGGTACATCTAAAAAACAAATTAAATAAAAAACATAACATGTTCATCTTAATAAACCTGACTATACCATCTATATTGGTTAAAATATTATCTTTTTATTTTTAGAGTAAAGTTTGAAGAAATTAATCTTGAATGATTAGAAGAACTATAATGGGGAATATTTTAGGCTAATGTAAGACTGCATAGCTTTTATTTATATAAAAAATATTTTATGTTAGTGCTAATCGAATAATTTTTTGAGATATTCTAAAATCATCGGTGTTTTTTTTTCTTGGCTTGTTCTGTATCAATTATGATTAAAGACAAACCAATTATTTATCTTTGTAAAAATTTATATGTCCAGCCCATAAATATCTATAAAAAATTAGTTTAATCTAATATATTCAATCTATTTGGATTTTTTTTTAAATGACTCAAGTTTATAATTTGTAAAATTTTCAAAGTTAGTTTAGTTATAATTATGTATTCAAATCTAACATAATTATATATATGAACATCCCTAATAGAGGTATCATTATCTTTTCAAATTGGTTTTTTTTAATTTATTTCTCGTTCTATTTGAGATGGCATTGTAATTTACCATTTTATTATTATTTTGGTTGAAAAAAACTGTTGACACAAGCTTTATACATGCTAGCATATTAGAGGTACTGTGCATTTTAAGTGGCGTGTAAAATGTTTCCCAGCAATTAAAATTATGATTCTGCCATGTCATTTTATTCTCTATCATGTCCTCTTCCATTATAGGTGGCACATGTTACTTAAAAATGACCGGTTTGTTGTTGGTGACCCTTTCCCCACTTCATTTCTCTCTCTTACCACCAAACAACTAAATTCATCCCTAATTTTTGTTGGTGTTTCAGAATCCATCCTCTTAATTTTGATTTTTATTTTATTTTAGTCATTTTCTCTTTTGTTGAAGTTTTAATTTTTTTCAATTTAGTCCTTCAATTCTAATTTGTGCATATGATGTTTTTCGATTCAGTTTTTTTACTTTTAATTTATAATTTTTTTTGCTTGGCTTTTTTGTCAAAGTTTTTGTAGTTTTTAATTTATCTTTCAAATCAAATTTATGACTTTTTCAATAATAATAATATTTATTTCAGTTTGGTCCTTTTTATATTTTATATTTATCTTTTGTTTTCTTTTGTCAAAGTTTTTATGGTTTTTAATTCTATCCTTCAAATCAAGTTCATGATTTTTGTTATTTCAATAATAACAATAACAATAAAAACAACAATTGAATTTTTACCTTTAAATCAAATCTATATTTTTTCGATAGTAATAATATTTATTTCAAATTTAATAATATGAATGAATTTAATAATATTTATAATATTAATAAAAATATTAAACTTGTTTGGTCTCAAGTTTTTATAGTGTTTAATCTCTTCAAATAAAATTTATGGTTTTTCTTCAACAGTAATAATATTTTATTTCAAATTTATTAATGATAATAATAATAATATCAACAATCATTTTTAATTTACCCTTCAAATCAAATATATGGTTGTTTTTCAATATTAATAGTATTTTTTAAAATTTTTTAATTATTATATTAATAATATTAACTATAATAAAAATAATATAAATAATAGTATTTATAATATTAATAATAATATTAAACTTATTTGTCCCAAGTTTTTATAGTTTTTAATCTCTTCAAATAAAATTTATGGTTTTTCTTCGATAATAATAAAAAAAATTTCAAATTTATTAATGATAAAATTAACAATAACAATAACAATTGTTATTATTATTTTTTTTGAATTTTTTCAAATTTGTTATTCTTCTTTTTGGGGGTTTGCAGACTCTAGACACAGGTCGGTAGACCCAAGTAAACCCAGGTGTGCGAGTCTGCAACCCCTGGGGGGGTGTGCAGACCCTAGGCCCGGGTCAGTAAACCGAGGCGCATGGGTTTGCAATCAACGCGCAGGTCTGCACCGGGTTTGGCCTTAGCGCCAGGTGTCTAGCAACCATGCCATGCCTCAATGTCTAAGGCCCGTAACCTGACCAGGTCCCAATAAAATTAGAACTGACCATTTTATCCCCAATTATTCTTTCAATGCCAAATGGAAAAGACAACCCCACTGCATGTTTTGCAAGTTTATGTGGCAAGAACAACTTTGTCATTACACTGCTCCAATCCACAGTAAACTATGTTTAGGTAAACCGTGAAGGAGCACTAATGCCTTTTTGTTTAGTATGTAATATAATAAACAACTCAACGCCACTTGTCTAATGTTTCATTGATGAAAGAGCTCAACATTGAAAGAGCTTCGAAGAGAGTAAACCCAAACAGTGCAATCCACAGTAAAATCACTCACAGTCCACAGTAAAACACTGATCTTTTTTAGTTTTTTCTATAAATAATATATGGGTTTTAGAGGGAAGAAAATTTAAGTAATTTTCTCAACTTCAGTCTTATTTATTTTATAAAGATTCTTATGATTTGTAATTAGTTTTGTTGTAGCTAGAGATAATCTCCTACGTAATTGATCTTTTTTTTTTAAAAAAAATTATGATAAATATCTTAACTTTTGTTCATGATTGTATGTTTCTTTCCACATATGAAAAATTATATTTTATATAACACTTTGCATATTTAGTTAGGAACACACAAATTCAGTTAATGAAAAAGTTCTAAAATATTATAGGTTTGTGATTATAATTGTTTAATATCTAAAGTATCCTTATAACACCATTTCTACATCTTCTTCTACCCCAATCATTTTTTTATTAAATTTATTTTTTAAAAATATAAATCCAAATTCATTAATTGTATTACCATTTATGCATCTTCTTCTCTTAAATTATTGCCTTCCTTCCACGAACATTGTCATCTCCAACAAAATTATATATAAATTTTTTTCTTTAACAAATCCTAAATTCTTAAACAAAAATCATAAATAAGTTTTAGATATGGTTTTGTTATTAAATGAAGCTAATTTACCTTCTAGGTAGATTGTTATTTCTCCTTTCTATCTTATTCTTTCTCCATGTCCAAATCTATTTTTTTTTTCATTTTTTTTTTAAAAAAAAACCTAAGGAAGGAAATAGGGTGTTTTTGCATTAAAGAAGTTGTTAACACAATTGCACTTATTATTTTGAACATGGAGAGAAAAGGGAAAGGGAAAGGATAAAGAAGCAGAAGGAGAAGAGGGGAAAAAGGAAAGGAAAAGGAAAAAAAAAAGGGGGGGAAAAACAAAACAAATTAAGTGCATGTTATTTTAGTCTTTCCATTAATTCTTAAAGCTAGTCTTGATTGTAAAATTTTATTTTTTAAATATGAAAAGGAAAGCATTATCATGAATTGTAGAAACACACTAGAGATATAATTAAAAAAAAATTAAAAATCAAGTTTTGATTTTTTTTTATTATAGTAAAAAATATCCCTCTTGTAATCTTCTACATTAGTGAAAGTTGTTTATCCTGGGTTTGGCTATTCTAAAGGGTGTTTTTTTTATCTTTTAAGAAGTTCTTCAAAAGGTTCTCTCCGTAACTAAATAACTTGATCATTTAAGTTTTTCACACTTATATGTATTTGGTTATTGATCAGTGTTTGCAAAGTATTAGCAGATTGCTTATTAATATACAGGGAATAGAAATGGGACTTTCAAGTGGTATCAGAGAAAGTGATGCGGACCTTTTGATCACGCGATAAAGCAAACCACACATAAATTATTCAACTCCCAGAAAGCCAAGTAAATAAGATTTGATTGGAGTGTGACACAAAGGTAATTTGTACCTAGGCACCAACATTATTGGAATCAAATCTCCAATTTGTGAAGGAGAAGTATATTGGATTAACCCCATGAAGTTAGTTGCACTTTGATAAAACGTTTTCAATCCTTTAAAGAACAAAGGAATGAGGAATATCTCACCCACACACATAACAACAAGTTGCAGCAAAACAAAGTATAAAACTAAATAAACCCTTATGGATCCCTTTTGTGAACTTATATGATGTCCACTTATATTTAAACCCAAAACCCTAAGTGTTAAGCCCAAAGCATAAAACTAAAACTAAAATTAAGAGGTCTAATGGCTGCCGCACAAACATAAAGATAATTAACATAAGATAGCATGATTTCCCTAGTTTAGAAGTCATTAAGGCCAAAATAAACTTTCTTGTAGGTGTAAGAGTGTTTGTTGCCCTTAAAGATTCCTTGTTAACTATGAAAACTTGATCTAATTTGGTCTTTAATGTTGTCGCCCCTATGCTTCCTTATTTAGCTTGGATTTCCTTACAAGACTTTGATAAATAATAATGCAAATTTCCTCATTTAGTTGCTAACTTGTAGGTTTCTTTTCTTAGCTAGAAGAATCAATTTATTTAACTTAATTAATCATTCCTAACTTAGGAACCGTATCTGGCTGAAACTCCTTGTTTCTTTAGAAGAATAATATGTTGACTTGGACTCCTTGTTGTACTTGGAAAATAAGCCAAGTCAAGGCTGACTTGAGGTCGAACACATCAGCCCTTTATGGAACTCAGATCGGGCCTTTCTTGGATTTGGATTAGATGAGTTAAAGGATGTCCATTATGCTTCTTTGGTGTCTTTTTTCTCCTCTACATTTATCTTGCTCCATTTGTGTTAATCTAGCTCATTTAATGCCTCTTTAAATCTCTTTGTCCTAACCCTTATAATCAGCCCACTTGGCACATCTAATGGGTTAATGGTGTGCCTATGAGTGGTGTTGGGTTGGTCATCATCATCTCCTCTCTCTTTAAAATGATTTGACCTTGAATCTTCATCACTTATATCAAACAAAGTAAGATCAGAAACATTAAAGGTAGCATTAACACCATACTTACTTGGCAAATCAACTTTATAAGCATTGTCATTGATGCTCTTTAGGATCTGAAATGGCCCATCTCCTTGCAGATGTAACATGTTCTTCCTTTGGGATGGAAATCTTTTATTACACATATGCACCCAAACCCAATCACCAGGCTTAAATACAACTTGTTTGCACCCCTTGTTGGCTTTATTTGCATACATACGATTCCCTTTTTCAATATGTTACCGTACACTCTCATGGAGTGTCTTCACCATCTGTGATTTATGATTTCTATCCGAACTAACCCTTTCATCAACAGGTAAATGAATCAAATCCATGAGAGTTAAAGGGTTCAATAGATGTAACCATATTATTCGATACTTTTACCCATATTTGTCTAGTATTTTGCCCATGTTTTATATATAAAATATCTTGATATTTTTATTTTATTTTTTGAAGGTACTTTTGGATGTAAGATTAAAAAATAAGTAATTTAGAGATATAATTTAGATCATGTTCCAACTCGTGTCGAATATTGACAGATTTGACCTTTGTTCTATATTTTACGTATAACTTGAGTTATAGAATCAAAATGAAGTGATTCTAGTGGAATTAGAAAGCTAATATCCATATCTTTCTATACATATATGGCTAGGAAAAAGAAAAGAAAGAGCATGGAAATCGCAGCCTTCAAAGACAAGTCTTGCATTCTGCCAGTTTTGACCTTTTGTCTATTCTAACTTGAATATCTTGAGTTAGAGAAGTCTATTTGATGCAAACTCAATGTTTTTGAATTCTTGACTCAAAGACATATCAACCTACCAAATTGTAGTAGAAAAAGATCTCAAATGAGAGAGATATGATCTTTCTAAGACAATCTATAAATTCTGCAGGTTTTGTGAAACAACAAGTCCAACTTACTTTCCAAACATCCAAACCGACAGGGAAATTATTTTTTCATATGAAAAAGGTTTTTATTTGGGTAAATTAACTTCACTAAGTCCAAATTCAAAGCTATAAAATCTATTTTATCTTTTTTTTTTCCAGTTTATATGATGAGTATGAATGTTTTCCTATGCTTATTTTCTATGATTGTTTAGTTTGATTGTTAGAGTGGACTTTAAATTATTATTCTAATCAATCTATTGCTGAGTTTTCTATCAAAACCGGAGTTGTGATATTTAACTTATGAAGCGATTAAGTTTATTAAATATGGTGGATTTATATTGTTAATCTTAGGGAAAATATTCAATTAAATTGAATATAAACTGCAGCCAGTTATGTTGTCTAAATTTATCAACCTATCTAGTTTTTAAGGTTGTAATTGAATTAAATTACTAATGTGGATGCTATGGTTGTTTAATGGTTAGGGTTAGTTATACTGCATATTGATTAACTGACTAATATTAAGGAAAAAAAAATATTCAAAATATAAATTGATATATAATTTTAATGATCAGTTTTGATTTCCGTCAGTGGATGTTTATTTAAGACCAAGGTTTTTCTCTTAATAAGTTTTGGTTTATTTAATTTAGTTTGATTACTTTATTTCGTTTACCCTAGCATAGCTTAGATAATCTCAAAACCCCCTAACTTTGAATCATTCAGCATAAAGACCTGAACTAGATCTTCCTTATAGGATCGACCCCTTACTTGCTCTATGCTATCTTATTTGTTGAAGTTAGAGTAATTAATTTGTGTAACCGTGATATCACAACATAAATCCATACACAATTTCAAATGATGAATCTCATTAGGGCAAGCAGTGTCTTTGGTTGGTGGTTGAGGCATTGCTCTCTCTCGCCACCCTATTTTTTTTTCTGTAAAAAAGAGAGGAACTCAGACATACAAACATTATACCTAGTAATGAGAAGTATATGGAATTGGTTTATGCGCTTCTCTGTTTGTTTTCTTTATGTTATATGCCTTCTTATTGAATGGATTTTGTACCTAGCTTCATAACATTTCAACCTCCACAGCCATGCATTGCTGCTAAAGATTGAGCAATAAATCATTGCCTGTAGGAATGGCTGTTGAGGAATGATTCGCCAGGGTATAATTTACTGACTTGTATTTTCAGAGGTGGAATCCTAGACTTTGCTTGTCTACATGTTATGTATTTATCACATATGCGCTGCACATCTTTTTTCATTTTTGACCAATTAAAATGCTTATGCAACACATCTAAAGTCTTAATAACACCAAAATGTATCATAAATAGTGCTTCCCAAAGACCAAAACCTCACATGTATCATAAATAGTAGCAAAATCACTATCATCCTTGTACAAATCTTTTATGTGTTCAAATCATAGAAATCTAGCATCTAAAGTAGATAAAAGAACATACTTGCGTGAAAGTGCATCATCATCCATAATTTTTTCTTTCCCTTGCATATACTTGATCACATACGAAAAGGTTTCAATAAATTCAACTCATTTAACATGCTTACTACTTAACTTACCTTGTCATTTCAAGTGTTTTAATGACTCATAATCAGAATGTATCATAAACTCCTTGGGCCAAAGATAATGCTGCCACGTCTCCAACATTCTTACCAAGTCATAAGATTTTTTTCATAAGTAGGGTAGTTCAAGGCCACCGCATTAAGTTTCTTACTGAAATATACAATGGGTCTCATATTCTGCATTAACATAGCTCTTATACCTATACTTGAAGCATCATATTCAACTTCAAAAGCTTTTGTAAAGTTTAGCAAAGCTAAAATAGGTGCAGAACATAATTTATCTTCCAATATGTTAAAAGTTTTATCTTGTTCATCATCCCATTTAAATCCAATATACTTTTTGACAAATGCAGTTAAAGGTGATGCAATATTGCTAAATTCTTTCATAAATCGTCCATGAAAACTAACAAGTCCATAAAAACTCCTTACCTCAGTCACAGACTTAGGTGTAGGCCAATCCCGGATGGTCTTAACCTTCTCTTCATCCATATTGATATCCTGTGCAGTTACTATATATCCAGGAAACACAATCTTCTCCATGCAAAATGTACATTTCTTAAGATTAGCATATAATTTTTCATTACATAATACACTAAGCACACTACATAAATGATCAAGATGCTCATTCAAGTACTTGCTATATATTAGGATGTCATCAAAGTACATAACTATAAATCTACCTATAAATTCATGCAAAACATGATTCATCAATCTCATAAATGTACTAGGTGTGTTTATTAGTCCAAACAACACAACTAACCATTTTATACAAATCATGTTTAGTCTTAAACACTATTTTTCATTCATCACCTTTTTTCATCATAATATGATATACCCATTTTTTAAGTCAATTTTAGAGAAAATACATGCTCTATTCAACTCATCCAACATGTCATCAAGCCTAGGGATATGTTGTCTATACTTTACCATGATGTTATTGATGGCACGACAGTTAACGCACATCTTTCAAGTTTCATCATTCTTAGGCACAAGTAACACTAGCACAACACAAGGGCTCATACTCTCATGAATGTACCCTTTCTTCACCATCTCATCTACTTGCCTATGAAGCTCCTTCGTCTCCTCAGGATTGCTTCCATAGGCTAGTCGATCAGGAATTGAAGATCTAGACATAAAATCAATTTGATGTTCAATTCCCCTCAATGGTGGTAATCCACTAGGAATGTTCTCAAGGAATACATCATCAAATTCCTGCAATAAAAAAACAGCCACACTAGGAATAATAAAATCAAGATCGTTAATATTAAAGTAAATCTTCTTATACACATGTAAAATCACTGGCTTGTTAATGAAAAATGGAAATTTGATTTAAGCTTATTTTGCATAGAAATTAGGTTGTTTCTTTAATTTTTCATACTATTATAATCACACACGCTTACTTTCTTCACTCCTTGGGTTTTACCTTCACTCTCAACCAGTTTAATTGGTGATTTAGAATTAGATGAGTCTAATGGTTTTCTCTCACCCATGTCCTCATTTAAATTTTCTCTCTTCCCATCCTCACATTCCTCTTTCAACTTTAATTGATCATCAAACACTTGTTTTGGAGATAAGGGTATAAGAGTGATGGTTTTACCATCTTTTACAATAATATATCTATTTCTAAACCCATCATGAATCACCTTCTGATTGATTGCCATGGACACCCCAAAAGTAAGTGACTAACATGCATTGAAACTATATCACAAATAACCTCATTAGAATACTTTCTAATAACAAATGAAATCAATACTTGTTTGTTACCTTCACCTCACCACATTCAGTCAACCATTGCAAACAATAAGGTCCAGGATGCTTAACACAACTCAAACTCAATTTCATAACAAAAGTATCACTAAATACATTATCACAACCACCTTCATCTATTATCATGCTACATGCCTTGTTTCGGATGTGACAACAAGTGTAGAACATGTTTCTCGTTGCTAATCTACATCATCTTCTTTAACTTGTACACTTAATACACGTCTTTTAACCAAGACCCTCCCCTCAACAGGAGATAAAAGCTCCTCAACATGAGATGCAAGCTCCTCATCACGACAATCCTTCAAAGGTGGCATCTCATCATTTTTAGATTTCTCACTTTCAGATTCTATCTCCCATATTGTCTCTTGTAAGTATAACTCTTCTATTTGGACACTAAGAAGCAATATGTCCCTTTCTTACACACTTAAATCATTTAATTTCTCTATCTTGAATAGGTCGAGTTTTAGATTTACCTTTCCTATCCATAAAAGCTTCCTTTTTTGCCTTAGGTGGTTCGACCTTTGCATACATATAAGGCTTTGATTGGGCAGCCCACACTTTCTTTTAATTCGGTTTCCATGTTATAAAGATGAAGCCAAATTGGTCTAAAAATATGTGTTGCCCTTTTTTTTTATTTGTCTTTGCACCTTCATTGCCATATGGACCATATCCTCTAACTACATATAATGTTGCTCAATGTCCACTATATAAGTCAATTATATTGTAGCAAACAATTATTGTACAAAACTTCTTTGGATGAAGAAGATGTTAAATAATTATAGTTTCTCTTAAAATACTATGATTGTTTATTGTGATAATTCTAGTAATTAGTATCTCTAAAAATCATGTGCAAGATTGAAGAACTCAGCATATAGATATAAAACATCACTTCATTAGAGACTCGGTTGAATTGAAGATTGTGTCATTAGAACATGTGAACATAGAACATTAATTAGTTGACTTGTTCACGAAACCTTTAAATGGTCTAAGATTTGAATTTCTTAGACAAGTCATTGGTGTATGTGACATGTTCTAATTTTTAAAAGAGATAAAATTTGTAAATAAAAAAAGTGTGTACAAAGTCTTGTTTATGTTTTTATATGTTTTTCATATAAGTGCCATGTTGCTAACACTGAAGCACAAAAGCAAACCTTATAAGCATATCTAATCTATACCTTCAAATCTAAAAAACTTTATTCTACTAGGATCGAGGCAAATCTTATTTGGTATGGTTTTCACTTTTGAAATGTTATTCTTTTGGAAGACCAGATAAAGGTATTATCTTAAGCATTGTGAGAAATTCAAGTTGTTTTACTATCTATTAGCAAAAGTAAAATTGATTTAAATGCAAGTATGCTAACAGCTAAGGGGGAGTAACATGACTTGAATTTACTAAAACTAGTTAAACCTAGTATATAAACTGTTAAGACACTTTCCTGATAGATTCTTAAGAAAAAGTCAAGTGTTAACATCATTATGGAAATGGATGAACACTTCAGTATGGATCCATTCTACTCTCCAATTTCTAAAGAAAAAATCAATTACTCACCGTGGAAATAGATGAGTGCTTCCATAATAGAAATGATAAAGTTCATCAAATCTTATGTTAGGAGTGAAAATCTTTTATGTCTAGGCCTTGACATAAAATTTGATTTTCAAGATATGCTCATACCTTGCTAGCATATTTCAAATCAAAGTGAAGAATATGAAGAAAGAAATTTTAAAGCAGAACTGTTGTCTTTCTCACTCACACACTTAAATTCTGATTTGGTCAACTAAAAAGATATGTTTATGAATGAAGATTGACTAGTGAGGTAAGTATCTGATTCCAAATTATCTCTGCCTAAGTGTACAATTAGATACACTTGTGAGAAAAAAAATGTGAAAATGACGTGGCCTAACTGATTTATGAAACAAAAGGAGAAATGATTAGTCTAAAGAGACAATATTTTTCATAACGTTGACGTATCACCTTAAAAGAGGTTATGAGTTCATATCACAAAGCTTGATATGAGTAGGAACAAGAGAAAAATAGTTTTTTAGAGCTGAATTAATGGTTTTGTTTATTAAAACACACAAACATCATTAGCTCTCTCCCTTTCTCTCTTTGTTTCTTCTTTTAAGGCACTTATCTCGTAATTTTTCGAGAAAATCTCTTCATCTTTACTTGACATCTTCTGATAAATAGAAAAGAAATTTTTGAGACAAAACATATGCTCATCTTCTCCATCTTGTATTTAACTTTCTACAAAAATGGTAAGGCTATCCTAGCATGATTTGAAATTTCTTGAGAAGATTATTAAAAATAATGTGTCTTTACAACAATCTGTGCACTATATTTGCACCACAAACTTCTTTTGATTTATTGTTTCTGAAAATGATTAATGAATTTTCTTGTTAATGAGATGTTATAAAGTAAATACTAAGAAGAAACTAAAATCCCTATTTTAAGCTCTTTTGATGAGGAAGAACATAAGACCTCATCCTTTGAAAAGACTCTAATCTAGCCCTCTTAGATTCAAATGACAGAAAAATATGGCAAAACGGTGGCTAGTTCCTTTAAATATATAGCACGGTCTGGAAAAACTAATTGCTTCATTTCCTTTAGTGTAGAGATGGTTTACAGAAACAACTTCTCCAAAAAGAACATATTAGGTGAAAGAGAAGTTTTGGTAAGTGATCTTCTGACCCCACGTATGCCTTTATAGAAGACATCTTTAAGAAAAGATAATGAGGTAAACAGATTGAAGGAGAACTTGCTCTATATGTTGAAGTAGTTAGGGGGTTTTATGCCAATTATGAGCCTTTTAATATTTATGACCACTCCATTACTTTTATTATTTGAGGTGAAACCCTTGAGTTGTCTCCTACTATCATTAAGAAGTTATATGAGCTATCTAAAATCACATATTCTAGCTTTTCTTATAAAGGAATAAAAGCTCCTTCAAAGACACGGATGAGTGATGTGTGTGTTATCTTTACCAAAATGGTTTGCCAAAGCAACACTATGCTACCTCCTTACCAATTGTTAGCAAAAATTGTGCTAACAAACCTCTAGCCTATTGGAAGATATACTGAGTTGACATTTGAGAATGATCAGTTCATGTATGGTATTGCTATTGATATTCCTATCAACCTAGCCACTCACTTTATTAATGTCATACAAAAAGCTACAACTGAGAAGGAAGTGAGTCTGCCATTTGATGGATTGATATGTAGGGTAGCAATCATGACCAAAGCATCCTTGTGTGACAATGAGCCAATAATCAAGATTTTTAGAAAGATCTCAAACATAACTGTTGTCAAATTTAAAGTTGTGATCAGTAAAAAAAAGGTCACATCTTAAAGAGTCTGCCTCCTCTCAGCCCAAAACTCCTCAAACCAGCCCCCTACTCCCTCTTATAATTGAAAAATTGCAAGTACTATCAAACAAGTTTGATAGTTTTACTCGTAAATAGAAATAAAACATTAATGTAGTTGATAAGTTACTAATACATATGCCACAAGATATTCTTCAGGTTAATGACAGATTTGTTTGACTAGACTTAGATGTCAAACAAGTGCATTAGTCTGTTGTTGGTGAAGATGAGGACTAGGATTGATGTCAAATCAAGGGGGGAGGCAAAGATGCATGCAAGGGATGCAAAGTAAAAGGAGGAAGAAGCAAGCAACCACACTAGCAGCTGTCATAGTTTTTTTTTGCTTTTCTCAAAGTTTATTGAATTTTAATCAATAATGAATGATGAATATTCTGGTATGTAATAACTTGGATATTTTTTATTTTTGTGTAGCATAGGAACCTCTATGTTGAATACTTGATGTACTTTGAACTTGATATATGTAGTTGCATAACAATATTTGATGCATTATAGTTTTTGAATATATTATGAAATGTTAGGATACTTGTATGAAGTATTCTTTGAATATGATATGTAAACCTTCAAAAACAAATAAACCTATGATGTTTATAGTAATATTTCCTTTTTTATCAACAAAATCTGTCGTACATTGACTGTATTCTTATTCTTCTTTATAATCCCATTTGTTTTTTTTTTTTTTCTCTCTTTCGGTAGGAGCCTTCTCAATGTTCTTCATCATCAAGGCTGTGCATAAAGTTCAATGAATCAAACTCAAAGGTAAAGAACTCAATAGAATCTCACTTGAGCACTGGACCATCCCTGGATCAACCAATACAACAATTCCTTTTAAGCAGTGTTTGGCAATGTGGTTGCGGGTGCTTTTCAAATAGCTTTTCGTGCCGAAATGCATGCCAATGATTTTTTTTCATTTTTTAAAAATCATTTTTGACATCAACACTTCAAAACGATCCAAAAAGTACAAACTGCACTCAATTTTAACAAAAAAAAAAATTTTAAAATTTTTTGGGAACGTAGCCACAGCCGCGTTTCCAAACGCTGCCTTAATGTACAAGCACGGTTCAAGTGAACCGTGTGTGTGTGTGTGTGTGTGTATATATATATATATATATATATATATACTTGGAACATTTTTATTTTTTTGGATCTAATATATTATATACATACCCATATATTGACATGATAAATAAGACTGCTTATATATACAAATACCTGAAATTATATAAATATTTATGAATATCTAAATTTTTATTTCATGAATAATAAATAGAATATGGATATAGTAAAAACTTAATGGATATATACCCATTATCATCTCTAAAAGAACTCATCGTGGTATGTCATGATGGTTTGACGAAAGATGAGCAGGGAGAGAATAGAACAGAGAAAAGAACCAGCGGAGCAAAAGGATCCTCTGCGCATTCAGTAGCCATCTTTTATGCTGGCCATCCTACTCAACTCCACCTGTTGATCCTCTATCCTGCTTAGAATTCGTGAAAATTCTTTAGACATTTCCCTATCGAGGAGCCTTTGTTTTATCTTCAATATAGCCTGTGAAACTTCTCCTATTGAAGGTCGCTTCCTTTGGAATTTTTGCAGGCACTTGTGGGCAATGGCAGCTAGGTCCCTCACTTCTTCAATGTTGCATTCTCCAACCAGCTTCTTGTCTAGTATTTCATCAACACCATCTGGACTCATATCAGCCTTGAAAGTGGGGGAAAATAGAAACCACAAAAGTAGAACATTTTGGGTTCAGACAATCGTCAGTTATTAAAAGAAAGTCCTCTATTTGTTAGAACAGAGCACGAGACTTACAAGATTAACATATTCCATTAGATTTTGATGTGGGTGGATGGCTGTAATAAGTTCGAAGATAATAACACCAAAACTGTAGATGTCACTCTTCACGGTGAACTTGTTTGTGGATACGTACACTGGATCTATGTAGCCATAAGTACCTTTCAAGCCAGAGTTGTGCTCATCGAAGACCTCTTCATTTGAAAGTCCAAAATCAGCAACCTACCATGAGGGCAGCAGCAGAGGTCAATCATAGAAACACAACATGAAACTTGATCTATGTTTTCTAGGAACTAATATTTTTAGCTATTCGTGCTCAAGAAAATATCACTGTAAACAACGATATGCTAACTGCAAAAGCTCATCACCAACATCTCAAAATTCAATTAACTAAAGATCTCCACTTTGCATGCAGAGATTAAAGTTTCAAATCCCAAGATGGTGGTTTTTTTTAATTTGCGGATCTAGGGATAGATAGTTAATATTACTGTGCATAATAAATCAGTTAATTTGAGCATGCTAGCTTACTTTAGCTCTCATTGACTGGTCCAGCAATATGTTTGCTGACTTCAAATCACGATGTATAACAGGTGGGACTGCCTGAGCCAGAATAATGGTCATATTAATGGAACAAGCAAATCCAGCATTCGACCGAGAGAACAAAGAGATTCTGTATTCAACCTACCCCTTCATGAAGATATTCAATTCCATGCGAAATATCAAGAGCAATTTGAAGTCTTTCTTCCCAACTCAAAAACCGCTCTTCATCATCTGGTAACATGCACAGTCGGAATGTTCATTATCAAGGAATTGAATAGCAAAAAAGTGGTTTCTATAGAAAATATATTCTTAAAAAGTGAATTATTTTTTAATATATGTTAATATCATGAAAAATGAATTGAAAAACAATTTCTAGTATTTGATTATATCACAGAAAATAAGTTGAAAAATAACTTTTTAATTTTTTTTCAAGTTTATTAAAATAAGAACCAAATTTGACAAATAAAAAAATTAAAAAGAATAAAATTAAAAATAAAATAATTTAATGTCATAAATTTTTTCAAATAAAACAATTAGCAATAAAAAAATGAAAACAAATCCGATAGAAAAAAAAAATGGAAGATGATTAAATTGAAAAAAAAATCAATTTCATAAATTATTTCAAATAAAATATATAACAATAAAAAAAATAGGAACAAAAAATGATAGATAAAAAATTTCAATTAAAAAAAGTATAAGAGAAAAACAAATAACAATCAAAAGAATGAAAACTAAAATTGATAAAAAAAAATCAAATTAAATCAACTTCTAAGGGAAGAAATTGAAAAAAATTCAAAACAAATTATATAGTAATCAAAAGATTGAATATCAAATTTGATATAATCAGCAAATAATAAAATATTTTTGAATTTTTAACAACTTCTGAAAAGTGTTTTCTGCCCAAAATACAAGAAAAACACTTTCTTGTAAATCAAACAAAATTTTTCTTTGATTGAAAAATATTTTTTGTTGATCAACTTTTCTAATGGTAAACAAACACTGAAAAATTTAGAAAATAATTTCTAAATAACTAATTTTCATAAAACAAACAGGGCCTAAAAGTATTCGCAAGCAAACCAACAATGTTTGCATATGTTCAAGATGATTATAAGATTACCACCACACAAATCAGTACAACCAAAAAAAGGATGACATCCCTACAACATAATATTCATTGCAATTTTAATCTAGAAACGCTCTTTTTGTATTGGTGGTTACATACCAGCAGATGGTTCATCACAAATACTAGCAGATGGTTCATCACAAAGAATAATGAAAGAAGCGAGGACTTTTTAGCTTACTGTAAAGGTGGTTTGCTAAGCTTCCATTGCTCATGAACTGATAGATCAACATGTGGCTTCCTTTATCTATACAATATCCTAACAAATTCACAAGATTGCGGTGATGCAGCCTTCCTAATAGAGAAATCTGCAGGACCAGGCTAAAAAATGAACACTAAATATGCTTTCTAGGAACTTCAGATAGCATTAAATGCAAGAGTTTTTGCAAAGTTTTGTAGATATAAATGCAAAATTTGCAAAAAAGGGTAGCAATGAACGCTCCAAAAGCTTGGCTTTCTGTATTTAGTTCCTTATTTTCCCAAAAATTTGGGTGAGTATCTTTTGAAACAAGAAACCTTTCATTGGATTAGTGTAATTGATCTATGAACATCACAGAGTTCAGTAGCTTTTATGAACAAATAGTCAAACAGACCTTGTTTGCCCAGAATGTTCCCTGTGATGATCAATCTTCTTTTATCATTGTTTGACAGTTTTTCCTTGTTATATTAAAAAAATGCAAGCCACTACTAGAAAAGATGAAATATCATCAGAGCATTGTAGATCATTATTATCTTAGAAAATGCCTTCAAAATTTATAAATTGTATTATAGTATATAGAAAAAGAAGGGCCCCAGTACAATCAAATCTGTCAGTGTAGAATGAGAAGGCTTTCTTAATCATGCCAGAAAGGCATCTCTTGCAGTAATTATATGTTCTGCATATACTCGAGTACAAGTGTTGCAATGTAGTACCTCTGTTTGGAACTCTTTTTCCCCCTGCTTTGAGTTAGAAGCAAGAACCTTTACAGCTAATACTTCTCCAGTAGGCATGACAGCTTTATATACAGGACCAAACGAACCTTGTCCCAAAACAGTTGTGAATTTTTGTGTAGCTTTCTGTATATCCCTGGAAAAGAAAAACCAACAAATTGGGACATCAACTTATGCTTTACAATACATCAACTACATGTATTGTCTACTTGGGTTTACTATAAGAAAGTTGGTGGGGTGCTATACCCCAGACCCAAAATCAAATCTACGCTAAACCAGAGGTTGGTTACCGTTATCATAGCACTACTCTCTTGACTATGGAGATTTGAATAGAAAAGGAACCAATATATAAATCAAAGACTATTGTGTAGGATTAATATCTTCTCAAGAGGTATATCTTTCAGTAGAGTAAGAGGGGTCGATTCTTTTTCTTTATCAAGAAATAGATATAGAAATGAACTTCTATGTAGTTAATGAAGTAACCAGGAAAAAAAAAAAAAGAGTTAATACACGTATCATAAGTTGAATTTTAATGCAGCACAATAACAGAACTTCGCTTTCTTTTTAGAGATTTACGTACTTGTAAGAGTATCTAAGTATGCCTGATGCAGAAGCAAACTGATCTTTACTGTGATGATTCCACCAAGAAGAAACCGGAGAGCTCTTCTGAGGGTGTTCTGATCCCCGGATGGTAATAGAACTTGCAAGGGATGCACTAAAGTCATTGCTTGTCCCCAAGCCATTCATGCGTATTGGAAGAGTTGGAAGAATACGCTCGTTTGAGCACTGTCGGAGATTAGAACGCTTCTTGTACCACCATATGCCGAAAAATATGAGTGAAGCGATCAAGATACCAAGGGCCAAACCAACAGAGATTCCAATAACAACAAAATCAACTTTATGAACCATTCTCCGGTCTCTTTTGAAACTTAGACAATGAAAACATCTTGAGTTGAGAAGTTCAGCAGGCTCACTGCCATAAACAAAGAAAAATATCATGTAAAATGAAAGAAGTTTACTCAGAAAAGTAGGACTAGTCATGCCAGAAAGCACATAGTTCATCAACAATAACAATGATAATAAATATGGTTTCTCTCTTTTCCTTCCCTATGCCTGTTAGTATTATGGTTGGAAATGCTTACTTGCCAAGGATTATAATTTATTGAATCGGAAAGGAACAGGATCACATAAACTAGAAACAAAAAATTCATATTTTCCAGCATTTTAGATATAAATAGTTTACATAATCTCTCATAAAAAAAATCTGGAAGAAAAAAAAAGGATCCAGGTGTTTTTTACAATGCAAGTCTGTATAAACAGAAGTAAAGGACTAAACCAACCGGGGCAGAGTTATAAAGTAACAAACAAAGATTGTAACCGTGCATAATTTTTGGCGCTGAAAGCAGCATTCAACTGAGCAGGTTATCGTAATAAAGCACGTATTTTCAAGTATGAAAAGGCAACGATGCCTAGGCAAAGACAAACCTAAGAAAATACATATTTGTACTATGAACCAGAGGGAAAAACAAGGTCCGAAAAGCAATTTTACAATTTGACATTTGTAACACAAATTTCAGAAGTCACCAATTAACAGGACAGACATCAAAGAGAGAATCACAAAACTTGGAAAAACAAGGGAGATGACCAGACAAAACTAAGTTTCAAGCATATTCATATCTAGCTTTTCCTATTCCTCTGGTTAGCGTGCGTTTTAGCAAAAAAACGCAAAACAATGCAAATTCGTTGTGTTCATCATTCAAATGCATTAAATAACAACACATTTGATGATGACAACTTGAAACAAAATACAAGCCATTCATTACTTCCAAATCCCAGTAAACTGTGTTTCCTTGAATTAGTCAACATAAAGCCACAAATTATGCACAAGAACCAACTTGGGGAAGAAATGCAATCTAGAGTCCTCTGCAAGGCACTGTCTATCTTTTTCCTAATACACTCTGTGTCTACTCATATCTTCTACGTACCTATAACATCACTGCTTATCATCATAGAACCATAAATTAAGCTCGGATTGAAAGCTAGCAAATCCCACCATAAATATTACTTACTGATGCAACAAGTCATGAAAATATCCAACAGCCCCATATTTTCTACAGCTATACCTCTTCACCAAAACTATCAAATGGGTTCCCTCCCTCCAGAGCTTCACCCCAAGAATGAAAAAAAAAACAGCAAGAATAAGTCGACTATCGAAACCAACAAACCCAAGAAAGCAGAAGGTATCCAAAAAAGGAAGCTTAGTAAAATGAAAATATCCTCAAACATACCTTATAAAACTGCCGATCACTGTCCGTGCAAAACACACATGTTTGATAAGTCTGTCCTTGATTTTCAATGAAGACCTCAAAAGCATGACCTGGTTAAACAAAGAAACCGTAGACTGAAGAAGACCAAAGACCCTGATCAATTAAATTTAATTTAATTTACAAAACTGAAAATAAAGAGTCCTAATCGGTGGCTTTAAATTGGAAAATAATAAATAAGGCCGGTGAAATCTTGATTACTCAAGGCTACGTCCCAAAGGTAAAAAGAATTAAAAAGAAGAGTATATTATACTTTAGTCCTTTCTTTCTAATTGTATTATACTTTAGTCCTTCATGTTTGATAATTTATTACTCAATCCTTGACAATTGTTGACCGTTGCCCTGTCAAAACATATGTTGGCTATTTTTTCTACATTCCAAATACACCATTTGGTGATTTTAATTCTTATTTAAACACCAAATAATTTATTTTAAAGCAAAACCAGTCAACGTTTTGATAAGGCAACGGTCAATAAGAGTCAAGGAGTTAACTTATAGGTTACAGCAATATAAAGGACTAATTTGTAACTAGATTAAATAAAGGGACTAAATTATAACTTTACTAAAAAAAGACCGTGTAGGTCTTAGCCAAATGCATTGGCGTATTCGTGGCTTTACCAACTTTTTGGCTCTTTTACTATTGTCTTTTATTACTATCATTTTTTCCCTATCAACTCGAGGCCTAACTTAAAGCAAATTAGTAAAAAAATCCGATTTCTTTTACCAAAACACGTTATTTTGGGCTTTTTCTTCCAAAAAATAATAATTTAAAAACCTCTAAAATAACATGGTTTTTGTATTTTTATCTTAAAAAATAAAACTTAAGTTTGGGTTAATCCATTTCAATCTATTTAATCCATGACTCGAGTTTCGAATATGATCGACTTTCATATTAGATTTTATAACTATGAATAAAATTATAAGCGAGGTTATCATAACCACAAAGAGTTTTCATTTTTTACATTAAGTTTAATAACTTTATTTTTTTTTTATCGTGCTTCAAATTATTTAAATAAATTATATTAGAATTTTAATTACTTTACTTTAATTAATAGATTAAGAAAATATTTTGATAGATACTATAGAGTTCTCCATGTTTTTTTTAATATGATTTCATCATTTAAATAAATTGTATTAAATGGATCTAGCATAATAATGGATTAAGGGACTTGGTCATTCCGTTGACATTTATGAGCAATCAATTAGTAAAGTCTAAGAAAAACTTCAATGGACCTCGAGGCTTTTCTATGGCTGATATCAAATTGGGCTGCATGAGTTGGCGTTTTCTACAAAACAAATTCCAACATTTTGCATTCGTTTGGTACATATATAATACAATAATTAAATATTATAAGCAATGCAATTTAATTCATGGAAAATATGAAAGGGAAAAGTCATGATATATTATAGTAAATAAACTCTAATTAACAATATTATAAATATCATAAATTTTAAATTTATTCGTATATCAAAATAAATCCTTTCATGCTCTGAATTCTTTATGTCTTAAATGTCTTGACCATATTATAATAATTAAGTTTCATACAAGAAATTAGTATTTATAGAAAATTTTATTTTCAACTTAATAGATAATTAAAATCACATTATTCATTAAAAAAACAAAAATTATCTACCGACTTCTTAAATTACTCATTTTACTTAATGATATTTTTATGTATTGCCATAAACTTTCCACATCAGTTAATATTTACATTTCATTTCCTTTACTTCTTATTCAAGGTGTTATTTGACTCGCTAGCAATATTCTACCTCACAAACTACACCACTTGCTGAAAAGTAATGTTAATTTTCTTCAAATTATCCAATAATTTGACTCTTTAACTTTATTTTTTATACTATCAATTATCATGCTTGGTCTCAAGGTGCTTTCTCTTTATTTTCCCATTACCTTTTATTTATTAATCCTTTACATATTAATGAACTTTTTGCAACTAAATACCACATATTTAATGCATATATAATTTCAACCCTAAATAATTCATTTATCATGGGTTTAAAATATCATAACAAGTTCTTTCTCGTGCATTCAGCGTTGGATTGAACTCTTTTCATTTTTTATATTAGATAATCATTCGATAATCACTTGTCATACACAACCACATCATTATTAAAAAATATTTCATTTTATATTTGTAGTCATACAATCCTTCGTTACCATAAAATCTTAAATATGAAAACCTTCACCAGGATCATGATCTAAGCTTGAAAGAAATCATTTTGGGGCATAATATAGGACAAAGAACTATATAGATATACTCAAGAAATGCAATGTTTAAGCACCTTCAAGTTTCAACCATTTATTTTCTTTGGTAAACATTGATGAGCCCTTGAAATAATGAATCATTCCCACTTTCGGCACTGGTTAATGTGGTTCGAAAACCATTTCTTGAGTGGCTGGATGCTCATTCAGACATTGTTATTAGTGGATCACTCTCTGTCTATATTGCCTCTTGATATTTTTTCACTGTTAGAAATTTAGCAAATACTGACAAATTTTTTCATTGTTATATTCCTTGACAAACACCAATGGACATATTCTTGTCTTCCTTTTCTTGTCACCTCTCTCGTTCTCTCGACCCCAGTATATGCTTCTTGGGGTTTCGAATCATGACTTGAATAGAAAATGAAAAGTCTTGTTATCTTCGAGTGCTTCAGTGGCAATCATTTACTATCATGTATGATTATCATGATGCCTAATCCCCATGAGCATGATCCTTTTAACAAGTAGATCATGGGAAAATGGAGGAAGCATGCTCTATACTAGAAATATTTTAGATGAAAAAAAAAAAAAGAGGAGTTATAGCCCATCATTTAATGACAACTAAGAAACCCATTGCCAAGTCTTCTAACTGGAATGATACGGCATCATGGAAATTCTCTTTTGCCAAATCTCTCTAGCTGAATGGTGTAGACATTGGAAACAATGTCCAAGGAAAATCAATTTATTTGTTTGTTTTCTTCAAGATACAGCAACCGAAGCATCAAAATGATTCTAGATGCCACGAGGTGTGTTTAACAATATAATTTATCGTCATAAATGTTGTTCATGTCTGCAAGCACATGGTTAATTTATACGTGTCACTTGGACTTTCAAGGAAGGAGATGACTAAAATCTTTTCAGGCATGCAAGAACCCGACAATGAAATCTGGAAATCCAATTTTTAAGGGTTTATTTTGACAACAAGAAAATCAATTTTGCGTGTGCGTGTGTGTGGAGCATCAGGCGACAGACATGATTACTTAGTAGGCATGCATCCCATGTTCAACTCATGGAGTTCTATGCATGTAGGAAGAGAGGAGGAGGAGAGTTTTCATTCCTCAATAGACTAGATTATCAAAGTTTCATGACAGGGGAAATGACAAATGTGACTTTATTGCATATTTCATGCTGAAAAAATTATGACAGAATATGTGGGATGGACTATACATCCCAAAACCTTCCCCATCTAGGAAAGTTTTGTATTAGCTCCTCTTTACAATCCAGCTAATTGGATATTAGCCCTCCAATGACAGAGTTCCCCATAGAAAATCTGATTATTAAAAAATGAACCATTATAAATATTCTTGTGAGACTGCTGAAGAAACTGATGGATGAAATCCTTAGTCTCCCTGAATCCAACTTGAGGCGCGATCCTAAAAAATGAACCATTTATGCCTGCAGTCTCCATTGAATATATATTAGGTCATCTCCTTTGACAAATATGCACTGGCACTGGGTATTATTCAGGATGATCATCTTATTAGCATGACCAGGTTCATGTACTTCTCAATGGTTCATCTAACAGTTGCAAACACTCTTGCGGATTGGCATAAAAATAATCTTCATCCTTTGGTTTATCTGGTATAACGACTCGCCTCTTTGGGCTACCCATCCGATCAGCATGAGTTTCCTTCACAGTAGAGGAGAATTCATCCCAGCTCAATGACCCCTTGCTGTATTGATCTATTAAACCTACCAGAAGTTTTCTGTCCAACAAGCTAGTCTTCTTGAACCCCAAGAATCTGGAAGTCATCAAAAGTCAAGAGAAACTTATCATCTTCAATTGATGTTTTCTTTCCTTCTTTCATTTTTCTTAATGGAACTATGGACAGTTCAATGTAAACTAAATCTATCAACTATAAACTCCAAATTATATATCAACAAGCCCTTCAGTTACAGATAGCATTCTTTTTTTTTACAGATTATTCCTGAAGTATTGGCGATGGAAATTATGCTGTGCATGGTATCAGGGTTACATCAGATAATTTAGGACATTTTAGTTCATTTTATATTGCAATAACTCTCAGTTCAGTTGAGAATCTATATTAGACGAGGCAGCAATAAATTACCTGCGATGACCTTCAACAACTTTAGCCATATTGCCATCATATGTAGGAACAAATATGTCACTCTCTAGGGACACCAGATAATCTAGTGCTGCCATTTGAGATGAATGGTTCTGGAAAAACTTCAAATCTGATGGTTCCAACAGATCCTCTTTCCTGACCTGTTCCATTTAGAAGGATGGATTATTTTAAGGCATTCCTTCATACAGATGTTAGAAGAAGTTGCTGCTTTTTTCTACTCACCAAATTAGGAAAAGCTTCCATCAAAGTCTTCATCCTTCTTTCCCCACCATATATTTCTCCGGCAGCAATATAAATTTGAACATTACAATCAATTCCAAGTGCAGTTAACACAAGGGCAGTTTCCTCAGGAGTCAAAGGACACAAACCTTCTTTCCTTTTCATTTCAGAATTAATAACTTTTTCCTTCCACCAGGGATAAGCATATCTGACCAAGTGAAGTCTGTGAGAGTTAGTTGTGTTTGACATCAACAGCATATTAACAAAGTATCAAAGAGAAATTACCTCATTCTTGTCAGTTTTTCTACTTCCTCATCATTGCAACCATGAGTGCAGCCAGAGAATGCCAACATGTCCCTTTCATATCTGAGATGAAGCACCAGGAAAGGGCCTTTCTCCCTCAATATCTTAACAACCTTTCTACCCAGTTCTTCTATCTTTGACGTAAACTTGAAAGCATGAAAATTTACTCGGCAGCGCAACTTTTGAATCTCAAGAGGAAGTCCATTATTAGCAAGGCGAGCATCTGTTTTGTTCAAATGTACAACTTTGAACTTTTGCAGCAGAGGAAGGATCTGTTGGCAAACACTTTAGAAAATTAGTCGCATTAGTCCAAATACATTAGCAAAATAAAAAGGGAAATGAAAAGGCTAATGCTCACTTTACAATTCTAGAATTCTAGTGTGTACTAACCTGATGGGTGTAGTAAGAAATGTTTGACCAGCTAACAGGAGGTAATGAGTAGAACAATCCCAATTCTACTCGTGTTTTGAGCCTAGGCGGTAGCTCTTTCAATATACGAACCTCACCCCTCAAGGAAGCGATGAAATGATGAACATCAAATATGTCTTGAAACTCACTGCCTCACAATGAAATGAATGAATTGATCAGACAAATTGTAGGAGTGTTTTTCAAGACTTTATACTACTGAATTTACCTTGGGTCATTCCAAAATGAGGTTTTATCCAACTCTGGGACTATAAGAGTAACATTTAGATATCTTGCAATAGCGACCATGTCACATATCTGCATTACAAGTCCAGAAGTGACAATATATCAAATGGTTATAGCAGCAAACTAGATAGGCCATGCATAATCAAAACGCAATTTCAGTATTGATGATTTATGATTTAAGTTGCAATCAACTCACTGCTGCTCGCATTTGGTTCAGTCCTCCATTGCAGGAAACCATGAGATACCCATTATTCTTATAAACTCCTGCAAGCAACGATTACCAAACTTAGGAATAAGAAGAGAAAAGAATCAGATTTTTCAAGGAAAACTAAAATAACAAAATTAGAAATGATATACGATACAAACAAATTGAAAATCTTGAGCAAATCAGCAATGTTACAGAAACATTTATTATAGTCATGAGCAGCAAATCAATCCATGTTAGACAGAAAAGAAAAAAAAAATGTATGAACAGTATGAAAGGATAATAACTCATCAAATCAATTATCTCCAATTAATAGCTGGAACAAATTGATGAAAGCAAAGAATATACAAAACCAAAGCACATGATTTTTCTCTACTTTAATGAATATCAACAACCTTTTCCAATGTAAATGCTCAACTATAACTAAGCTGAAATTAATGAAATTATGAACTTACTCTTTGGAGGAAGAATAACTTCGGCAGGAAAAGAAATTAACCCAACATCTTGATGACTATAACAAGATGTCCAACTCTTTAACAATCTCGGGCCCCAGGTCTCTCCCAGTGACATCAAATGAACCACACAAGTCCATAACAATACAGTTGTGATTGCCCTTATCATCCATAGCTTCATTGGAGACCTTGAAACCACAGAAGTTTTCAACTTTTTAAACTTTCCACCACCACATAATTTCAATTTCATCTCCCATTCCTCACCAGAGTCCTCTGTCTTCCACATTTTTAACATATTTTCCCTCCAATATCACCAAACCCAATTTAACAATCCCTTAATATGTGTCAAATTTAGGATTTAACACAATAGATGCTCTCTCTTTCCCTACTTGATCTTTTGAATCTAAATGAATTGTCAGACAATGCTCACCCTTACAGAGACAAAGAGATTCTTTGAGCTTGATTAAGATAATAATAATAAAAAAAACTTGAAGCTCTAAACCCTTCCTTGTTTATATAAACTTCTTTTTTTCAATTAAAATAATCAAAGACACCAGTTTCATGTTCTTTCATTACTTTAATCTCCAAAACACCAAACTTTGTCAGCTTACACAACTCTAAAACAAATAACTTCAGTATCCAAAGAAAACCCAGAAATGAGATGCAAGAATTTCTGCGAAATCTTGATAATAAAAAATCCCAGTTTGCGCTCAATATTGACAATCTCTCATAAAAAGCTCACTGGTACGCCAATGAGGTGTGGTTAAACTTGAAAAGGAGAATGTGGGTTTTGGAGACGGAAAGATATGGAAAGAGGAAGAGTTTTGTGGTTGGTATTTTCCGACGAGATTTGCCAGAGAAACTAGTGGGAAAATCAGAGAGAGAGAGAGGGCGGGGTAGGGGGCAGTAATTAAAAGGAGGGTGAGTGCTGATGGTTTTAACTGCTCCAACGTTAAAGTGGAAACCATTGTTTTTCTTTATTATTCATTTTGTCGATGTTAGAATATCATTTATGAATCTCTTATTTAAGAAAAGAAAATCCCGACAACAAATTGCTTGAAAATCATTTTTCAAATTTCTTTTATGTTGGATAAATTTTAGGAAATTTAATTGATGAAAAGTGGATTCTAGTCAACTTAAAAAATAAGTATTTTTGCTAGGAAATTTTTTAATTTTTAGCAAAAAAATATATTTTCTATGGAATTCATTTTTTATGGAAAGTATTTTTCAACAAACAAATCAGAAAACATCAATTTTGGATCAATTTTTTAAAATTTAGATAATATCATTCATGATCTATTTTTTACCTTTAATTTTTCTAATATGTTTTAAAAATGCAAAAATTTCAAAAAATTTATCTTTTTTTAATTTTTTTGAAATTTAGCTATTTTCTGGATTTTTTTATATTTTTAGTAATTTTTATATTTTAATTTTAATTTCAAGTAGGCATATAAAAATGAGAAAAAAAAATGAGTGCGGGCCAAAAAATAGAAAAGAAAAAAAAATGATGAGGGGAGGGGAGAATTAAGAAAAAAAAAAGAGAGAGAAAGAAGGAAAAAAAATAGATGTTCTTATTCAATTTTTTTTCATATCCTAATTTTACATTAGGATTTTCTAAAACATATATATATATATAGATGTTACCCTAAATTTTTCTGTATAAATGCATCTTTTTTCCCTTTCAAACGAAGGGGATATCATTTTATTGGGAAAAGGAACCTCTCTAAAATATAATAATATATATAGCTCTCTCTAAACAAAAGAAAAAAGGAATATATATATATATATATATATATATATATATATGTGTGTGTGTGTGTGTGTGTGTGTGTGTGTGTGTGTGTGTGTGTATTAACGAATTTTAAAAAATTGAGATATTTCAAAAAGAAAAAAGAAAAGAAAAGAAAATCAAAGAGAAAAACAATAAAATACAAAGATCGGTGAGCGTTAAAATAATCAATGAAGGAAAGATAGATCAAAATAAACAGAAGGTTTTGGCCTCCTCTCTAAGCAACTAAGAGATAAGGGAATAAGGATAAAAAGTAAAATAAAAAAGAGAGTAGAAGAGAAGATAAGATATGAAGGAATACAAAATAAAGAGGGGGTGTAAATAGAGCTTTACCCATGTAATGAACAGGGTCCACTGCTATAAAATTATCAAATATTAACAGAAATATCGATAAAAAAAATATTATCATTAAATTATGATAATATTTACCGAGAAAACATCACGTCATTGTTTTTGTTGGTATTCATCAATGGAAAAAACTCCTATAGTGAATACATAGGGAATTGCTAGTGGAATTTAGAGAATGGAAAAAAAAAATATAGGTATTCCCTTGTTAATTTTGTTGGAAAGTCTAAACATGTCAATATTTCTAATGAAATTGCAGATAAAAAATTATTGTCACTAATTTTTGTTTGGGAATCCATCGGTAATATTTAAGTTATAACATGCCACATGACCCCCTTCCCCGTCCCCTATTTTTTCTTCTTCTTTCTTTTTTATATAGAAAACAACACCTTTTCTTGTCTTATTTTGTCATAAATCAAGCTTTTATAATCACAAATTCGGTCACCCCAATGCTTAGTTTGTAAGTATCTCTGTATTGGTTCAATTTTTTTAAAATATTCACCACATCAAGTAAGCAAATCTACCCATTTTTTGTTATAACTCATTTTTTTATGTTAATGTTTTGGCATTTTTATGTAGTACATGTAGTTTGTTTGTGTGTATATTTCATAGCATTTTTCTACAAAACTTTGTTGTATAAATGCATGATTTGTACATGTTAGGATTTGTTTGAGTTTTTAAAAAATTATATTTGTTTGTCATTTAATGAAATTGATTTTGTAACTTAGGTGTTTTATAATGAAAGAAATAATGAGTTATTTAATGGGTACGTTTCACATTTTATCAATTTTATTGTTAAGTTGAAATTTTTGGTAAATTTGGAGGAATTTGGATTTTGTGAGAAAATTGATAATGATTAAAGCGTACTATTAAAATAGATTGAATAAGTTTAAATTAAGCTAATAATAGCTAATTAGTTAGGTATTGATAATTTGTTTAGTTCACATTATTAATTAATACATGTTGTCATCAATATTTTATATAGGTTTCATATAAGTAATGGATAATCATTCTTGGATGTATCGAGTTTCATGTAAAGAGTTGTGCGGGATGGATTATTGAAATGAAGTTCAGGATTTTATTAATTACGCATATCTAATTCAAAAAAATATTAATGGAGGTGGTATTAAATGTCTATGTAAAGGGTGTAGAAATAAAAAGTTTTTAAATCTAGATGTTATTACGATGCATCTTCTACAAAAAGGGTTCATGGAAAATTATTCATGTTGGTTTGCACATGGAGAACCCTATGTTCTAGCAACATGCATCGAGTTACAGATGAGAATAGTAAACCTTATAGGAGTTTGATGATGGATGCAATACGAATAAATCAAAGTTATACAGGTGAATGTTCAAGTGTAGATGAAGAACAAAAGACAAACGCAACTAGGTTTTTGAACTTTTGAAAGATTTTGACGAACCATTATGGGATAGGTGTATAAATCATAGTAAGTTATCAGTCATTGCATAAGTATTCACTATCAAGTCAGATCATGGGCTGAGTGAGGCCGGTTATGATAAAATCATCGAATGGGCAAGAAGCATTTTATCAATCGTTGCAAAGGTGCTCACCACATTAAATTATCAGTCATTGCATGTATGTTTACTATCAAGTCAGATTATAGGCTGTGTGAGGCTAGTTATGACAGAATCATCGAATGGACGAGAAGCATTTTACTTGAAGGGAAGAGGATGAAAGAGAACTTATATAATGTTAAATCAATGATGAAAAACCTTAGCTTAGAATGCTAGAAAATTAACATATGTCTAAACTTCTTCAAGTTGTACTATCGTTAAAATATAGATTTTACCTAGCGCAAAACCGATGGGCATGCTTGGTATAAATCTAAAGCTAGTAGGGAAAGGAATCTTGTTGCACATAGAAAACTGAGATACTTCTCAATTACTCCTAGGTTGTAAAGCATATTCATATCTTCAAAGACTGCAGAGCACATGATGCTCGGTATAAATCTTTTGATAGTGAAGCTTGGAAGCAGTTTAATAGGGTGCATCCTTAGTTTTCAATGAAACCACAGAATGTACATCTTAGGTTATGTATAGATGGATTCAATCTATTTGAATCATTTGTCATACCCTATTCTTGTTGTCCGATGATACTCACAGTTTACAACTTGCCACGAGGGATGTGTATAAGGTTGGTTCAAGTTCTTATTTACGGTCATACCTGGTCCTAATAATCCGAGTAGGAATATAGATGTTTATCTTCGACCGTTGATTGATGAGTTGAACCAATTGTGGTTACTCAGAAATTTGATATATGTTGTCTCAAGGAAACATAATTTTCAGATGAAGGCATCTTTGATGTATCAATGATTTTCTTAGTATAGAATGGTTTCTGGTTGAAGCATGCATAAAAAATTAGCATGTTCATAATTTATGGAAAATACCAAGGATTTCACCTTAATAAATAGTGTTAAAACGTCTTTTTTTTATTGCCACCAGATGTTCTTGTTAATATTTTTCCATGTTGGATGATTTTTATCAAAAAATATAGTGAAAGGACTATACTTAACAGAAATTGAATTCAAACATGCATATAATTATATGTTATTTAATTGCAATGAATTGAGATTTTTTATTTAGATAGTACAATATTAACATGTTGTTAATTTAAAACAATTTTCTCTTATACTCTCATATTAACTAATAGATTGAATAATTCTTTGTAGGCAACATTGTTAATTTTTACTATCCTAAAATGTACATTTGACTGAATCTTAAGTTTTTCAATTACAAGATGAATAATTCACCACGTGATTTAAAACAAATCTAAGTAGTACTTAATAATTCTTAACTCTCATAATACTTAATTTTATTACATCTTTCTCTTTAATTGTTAATGGTTGTAATCTTGAAACAAGTTTCTCAAAGGGGATGCAATGCTAGTGATAGTTTGAATTTACTATGTTTAGGTCTTAAAAGAATAGTCAAGTGTTATAATGGGTATATCTTTCATACTAAAAAGTATGTTCAGGACAGAAAGACCTATAATAGTGGAGTTTGTGTTAAAGGATCAATTTTAAATGAGTTTGAAGTTGATTATTTTAGAAAGTTAGAAGAGGTAATTGAATTGTAATATCATAATAAACAGAATAGAGTCCTTTTATTCAAATCTTAGCCTTTAATTTAAGCGGAAATGATCCCAACCATTTGATCAAATGTGTCATCATGGCCTGCAAAAATCGTTGCAAAAAGGTTGGTTAGGTTGGCCACCTTGAGGCGGCATTGCGACAGCTATAGGGGCAGTTAGCCGAGAAGGCCTATTATGGGGTGTAGTACAATGTCAGATCATCATGAGGGTGTATAGTTTATCCGGTTTAGTGGGGAGAAGAAGCATTAAATGCTCCTGAAAAGTAGTCATCCGAGCAACTTTTTCAGGTGAAAAGAAAGAAAAAGATGAACAATAACTAGATGACAAGTCATCTGATCTTTTTTTGTCAAACGGTGTTGTTTTGGCTTTAGGGTTTTCATTTAGGATTTGGTCAAAGTTCAATTTAGTCATTCGGGTTTTTATTTCTTTTAATTGCACACTTGATTGGTTTCAAACTTTTTATTTTATATAATTTTACCCCTGTCAAATTTCAACATCAACCCCAAATTTCAGCGTCTTTGTCATTGTGGTCTTTGGTTTTGGATTTATGTAAATTGACCATCAAACTTTCAATTTTCTTCAATTTCACCCATGTCTTCAATTAAATTAAGTCCTTGAAGTTTGACACTTTTTTGAAAAAGGTTATTGATTGTGGATTTCTTCAATTTAACCCTTAATTGACTTTAAACTTTGATTTTCTTGCAATTTTACCATTGATTTCAACTAATTGAATTTGTAAAAATTATGTTTGGTCCTCTAAAATTCAATATTCTCAATTAAGCTTTTAAACTTAATTTTTCACCAATTGAATCCCTAATAAAATTAATTTGACCCATTTAAAGTATAATTAAATCCTTACACTTAATTAAATATTTTAATTTGACCCAAATTAATTCTTAAACATAATTAAACTTTTAATTTGGCCCATGATTAAATCAAATTAGCTTATTAAAAGTCTAATTATGTTCGTGGACTTAATTTTTATGCAGATTCATCCAATAATCATTTAATTTGACCTTGAATCCGCATTATCTTTCTAGTATTGGGTATAATGAGGTACGATTAAGCTCTTAATTCCATCCAAAATTGCATGTTGATTCTTTTATATATTTGAAATCCTCTTTAGCCTGCTTTTACCAAATCGCCAGTCTGCTTTCTATTATTACTTTATTTTTATTTTAAAAGAAAAAAAAGCCAATTTTAGTGGGAATAACCCAAAAATGGGTTATGATACCACCGATAAACATTTATGCATTGATTGCTTTACCACTTGAACTTATAAGAGATGATTTTCATTAAGGCACCATGTGTTTGCTGCAAAGAAGTTTTATTTTTAAAAATAGTTTCCATGGAAAGGGGATTCTAAAAAGTGAATTATTCGTTAATATTTGGTAATGTCATGGAAAATAAATTAAAAAATATTTTTCAATGTTTAGTCATGTCACGAAAAATAAACTGGAAAATAACCTATTAGTGTTTTAATTTTTTTCAAGTTTATTAAAATAATAAGGACCAAATTTGACATATAAAAAGTTGAAGGAGAATGAAATTAAAAAAAAAAATTCCAATTTCATAAATTATCTCAAATAAAACAAATAGCAATAAAAAGAATGGAGACAAACCTAATAGATAAAAAAAAGTTGAAAGATGATGAAATTAAAAAAAAAATCAATTTCATAATTTATTTCTAATAAAACAAATAGCAATAAAAAATAGGGACTAAATATGTTAGATAAAAAAAAAACCTCAATTAAGAAAAGGATATGAGAAAAACAAATAACAATTAAAAGAATGAAAACTAAAACTGATATAAAAATCATATTATATCAAATTCTAGAGGAAGAAATTGAAAAAATAAAAGAAAAAAATTATTCAAAACAAAATATATAGCAATCAAAACACTGAGGATTAAATTTGATATAATCAATAAATAACAAGATATTATTGAGTTTTTCCTAACTTTTAGAAAGTGTTTTCTACCTAAATTAAAAGAAAAATACTTTCTAGAAAATATAGTCAAATTTTTCTTTGATTAGAAAATATTTTTAATTAACCAACTTTTCTAATAATAAACAAATATATCACTTTTCATAAAAACAAATATCACCTAATAAGCAATTTTAAAAGGGGATTAACGTCCATATTAGTTCAACTCTTGATTTTTAGTGCAGTGATAGATTTTTCGGTACTTGTTTTTCATTATTATTATTATAGCAAATTTGGTGTATAAATAAGTTAATCATATATTTTACATGAAAGATTTTATGTTTGACATTCACACATAAATAAACCAATATTTTTAATTACGTGGAAGTTGAAGCATAAAATATGCTTGTAAATGGGGCTAATTCAATGTAGATAATCACCTCTTCAAAGAATCAATAATAATTCTTTCATTGTTTTTTTTTTTTTTAATACATAATCTTCTTTGCCTATCTAAACCAACCCTAGTTAACATAATTAGATTTTTTTTTAATTAGCACAATTAATTAAAAATATTGACATAATATCACGGTTAAAAAAAGAACAAGCAAAATAACATAGTTTGTACATGTCGCGATCAGGAAACAGGACTTTTATAGTTTATCACTATTCAGAATAGCGACTTTCTTTAAAAAAATATTTAATGAGTAGAAGAGAGGAGAGAGAAGAAAAGAAAAAAAATAACTCTAGGGATACATCGAAACTCCAATTAAAAGATCACTGGTACTATCAGAAAAATCTTAATGAGAAAAATCAAACGATATCAAAAAAGGTTATCAATGGTGACTTGAGAGGGTCACACTCGCCATCAAAGACAAGCAGGTCATCCTCCTTCTTTGGGCAGAAAGTGTTTTCTTATGGTATCCGCAGTGTCGTAATCAGAGTTTCGAATGTTTCTACGAGTTTTCTCTCTCTACTCTCTCATCTTTCTTGGTTGTTTAATATTTTTTAAATAATGGTATTATCTTGAATAGTAACAAATTATAGAAGTCACATTTTTTAACAAAAAGAATTTCATAGTGTTACTTTAAAAACAAATATGCTAAAAACCAAAAAACAGGTGAAAAAGGTGACAGAGGTCGTTGCTTTTTAAATCAAAAGTGGGGGGGACTTCTAGCTTCGGAATCCAGTCATGGAAGTGGGAGTTTCCCTTATTCACAAGGCATTGCTTTTATATTTTGTTCATACGTGCAAGTGAGGGATCCTTATCACGAGTAGTACAGTCATGGCCCTTTTCTTCCTGCCATAAATTTACAAGAGGTACGTACAGCTTCATGCTACCTTTTATTATTATTATTATTATTATTATTATTAATGAATTAAATGCAGGTATTATTATATTTCACACGTACCAAGGTGATTTATTTCATGGCGTTCTTCATTGCTCACTAGATGTTTTGGATCACCTAGGATTAGGAGCTAGAATAGGGATGCAACCCCCAATTCTGACTTTGCAAAAGTAAACGTCTACACATGCAGCAGGCAATATTAAATTTTTTCTAATATAAAAAACAATATCCAAGCAATTTAGGTTATATATATATATATACATGATAGTGATTATTTTCTAAAATATTTTTTGTTTGAAAATATATTAAAATTATATTTTATTTATTTATTATATCAACACACTAGAACAATTCAAAAATATTAAAAAATTAATTTGAAGAAAAAAATAAGTTATTTTTAAAAAAAACGATGCCACCGTAAAAACAAACACCGACTCAAAGGAGCAAGAAAAATCTAGGACCTAGATAATTGATTTGAATGAGCTCAATAATCTTTGTTAATTTAATAATATAATAAAAAACCAAGGATAATAAAAAAAAAAAGGCTAATGAATAATAAAATATAATAAACACTTGCTAATATTATTAAAAAAATATCATCCAAATATTCTTAAAAATGTTTCAAAGATCTTATTTCACCATGAAGAAAATATTGAATCAGAACAAAATAACTTTGTAAAGAGAAAAATAAAAGAAATTCGAAGCTCAATTACAAGAAAAAAGAACGTTGAATGACAAACTGAAAAAAAAATCAATTTTAAAAAGGACAAAAAAAACCTTATTCAAGTCAACACAATAAACTCACGACCCGGTCTTAATACCGAGATAACCCTACATAAAAAAAAATTGAGTAAAACAATAGAGATCAACTCTAAGTAAACTAAATGATGAAAGATAAAACTGAAAAAAAAATCAATTTAAAAAAATATAAAAACAAATTTGAGTCAACACGAGTTAACTTAATTAACTCGTGAATTGTAATATGAGATCAGAATAATTCATAAAAATAAAAATCATGAAACTCAAGCCCCAAAAACCTAATGTCGAATGATGAAATGAAAAAATAATTAATTTAAAAAAAAACTAAAAAAAAAACTAAAGTTAAATCAAGTTAATTTTCAAACCTCATGATCCAGATGATGAGATCAGAATTGACCTATAGAAGGCCAAAACACAAAAAAATCATGAAATAAAATTCCTGAGTATGAAAACTTAAAAAGAAAAATAAATTGCGATCAAAATAATAAGGATCAAATCTGATATAAAAATCAAATGAAATAAAATATTAAAGGATGATATTAAAAAAATAAAAAAAAATAAAAACTAATTTGAATAAAAAAATTAAATTAAATAAAATATTGAGGGACAGAATTAAAAAAAAATTCTTGATTTGGGTATTATTTTTTAAAAATTCTGGTCCAGCCAAAGCATGAGGAATAATCAGTGCAATCCTAAATCACATTAATTTTATCAGTCCCTCGCACTTATCTCTGTAATTCTGTAAGCTAATGCTATAATATTTGGTTTATCGGATTTTCAAATTTTTTATTTTTTAATTACCTAGAAAAATAATATGAATGAGCCATTGGCCTCATTTTCATAATTTAATTATGTAAAGCGATGCATCAATGTGATTTTAAGGGTTTTTCATATTTTTTTATTATATTGAATTAATCATTCCGAAGAACGTTGGTTATCTCTGTAATTCCAACAATTATTTTATTTTTCTTTTCCATTTTGATTTGTTTCAAATAATTGTTGGTTTTATTTTTTATTTAGATATTAAAAACCTTTAATTACCATCCATCTTTTTTCGTCTTTATTATTTGTTAATTTTAATTGATTAGTGTAGTTAAAAACTACTCTGCCATTTTAATTATGTTTTTTTTATCATTAATTCAATGGCTAGAATGAATTATTTTGTGGTCCTTTCTGTTTTAATTTGCCTCAATTAATTGTTTTTTTTATGTAAACGATACTGTAACGCCATGTGGGCGTTACCTTTGCTGTATTTTAATAAAAGAAATGTTATTATGGGGAATTGTCTTTTCTGTTTGCTGTGACAAAAGCTATTGAGTTTGGCCGGGCAGCTGAGCCCAATTCTATTGAGTTTAATTTGGAAGTCAGACCTAAATTATGCTGCATGTACAGGTAATAAAACTATATTGGAATATTATTGGGTCCAGTTGGTAGCCAGATCTAATAAAATTAGGTCCTACCAGAAGTTATTAATATGTTTGTTTTTGTATTTAAAAAGTATTATTTAATTTAATTTTTTATTTAAATTATTTTTTGATGATTTTGGATTGTTTTAATGTACTAATATAAAAAATAAATTTTAAAAAATCAATACAATTCCAAATAAAAAAAACATTTTAAAACCAACTACTATTAAAATCCTCAAAGTCCACAATGTCAAGTAACTGCAGTATCGTTAACAAAATATCTTTTATAATGAGGATTGAGAAGTCATTCTCTCAGTTGCACCAAATGACATTATAGAAGAAGAGGATTTGTTACAAATAAATAAATAATTTAGACCAAAATATATTAATACATGAATTCACAGTCAAGCTAAGAAAATAAAAATTAACCGACACTATTATGATGCACGTATAGGAAATAAAACTATACTAGTATATTATGGGATCCTGCTGCCAACAAGACCCAATGATAGTGAGTCCTGCTGGGCAGCCGGATCTAATAGCATTGGGTTTTTTTAAAAGTTATTAGTGTGTTTGTTTTTACATTTAAAAATATTTTTTAATTTAATTTAATTTTTTATTTTGAATTGTTTTGATGTGCTAATATAAAAAATAAAAAATATATTTTTTTTAATACAATTCCAAACAATAAAAATATTTTAAAAACAGTCACCATTAAAATCCTCATTATCGAGTAACTGCAGGATCGTTAACTGAAGATCTTTATGGTAAGGAGCATTTTCACAGCTGCACCAAAGGACATGATAAAAGGAGAGGATGTGTCACAAATAAATAAATAATTTAGATCAAAATATATTAATACACGAGGTTCAAAATCAAGCCAGGAAAATAAAAATTATTCTATACTATTATGCTACACATTAAGGTATTAAACCTTTACTAGCATATTATTAGGTCTTGCTACCAGTAAAATCCAATAGTGTTGGGTTATGCTGAGCAACCAGATCCAATAATATTGGGTCAGAATGTTTTGTTTTTACATTTAAAATGTATTTTTTAATTTTATTTAATTTTTTAGTGTTGATTGAACTTTTTTGTCGCCGGATCCAAAGGATATTGGGTCATTTTTTTAACCACACCCAAGGCTATTTTAAGTTTATTTAGATTGTCATATCCAAGATACTTAATATATTCTCTATGCTTTTTATATTTTTTTACATTTAAAAAAAAATTATTATCGACTTGTTGCGGAGTGCGAACCAATATACTAGTTTTAATTATTATGTGAGTTAATTGACCTGTCTACCCTTATCTTTTTTAAGTTTCAAACTTATATGTCCTTGAATTTTCATAGTTTTGCCAACATTTCCTTTAAAATTTGCAATCTCACCCATACATGCATTTTTCCTAACAGAAAACTAGATTTGCACAATCCACTGTAGTTAATATAATAATAGTAAAATTGAAGCCCTAAGGTTGTGTTTGTTTTCTGGAAAATAGTTTTTGAGAAATCACTTTCCAAACTTTCTTGTGTTTATTTGTTATTAAGAAAGTTGATTAACGGAAAACACTTTACAGTCAAATGAAAATTTAGCTGGGTTTCCAGAAAAGTGTTTTCCTTTTATTTTGAGCTGAAAACACTTTCTAGAAGTTGTGAAAAATTTAGAAATGTCATATTATTTGCTAAATATATCAAATTTGATCCTCAAACTTTTGATTGCTATATATATTTTGTTTTGAATATTTGTTTTTCAATTTCATCCCTTAAAATTTAATTTTTATATTAATTTTGGTCCTCAATTTTATAATTGTTATTTGAATTTCCCTTATTATTTTTTAATTGAAATTTTTTATCTATCAAATTTGGTTCTCATTCTTTTGATTGTTACTTATTTTATTTGAAATAATTTATAAAATGTTAATTATTATTATTTTAATTTCTTCATCTTTCAATTTTTTTTATTTTTTAGATTTGATCTCTATTATTTTTATTATTATTTATTTTATTTGAGATAATTTATGAAATTATATTTTTTTTCAATTTCATTTTCATTCAACTTTTTAATTTGTAAGATTTGTTCCTCATTATTTTAATAACCTTGAGAAAAATAAAACATTAATAAGTTATTTTCCAGCTCATTTTCCATGACATAACCAAACACTGGAAAGTGTTTTCCAACTTATTTTCCATTACACTACCAAATATCGAAAAATAATTCACTTTTCTAGAATTCATTTTCTCGAAATTCACTTTCTAAAAGGACTCTACTTTCCAGCAAACAAACGGGGGTTTAAATAGTGAGATGTGATGTGTTTGATATCTAACCATGTGTGACTCTTTTTCATGTTAGATATAATGACAATTGGCTTTTAATATTTTATTTTTTTATTAAAGGGAAGAATAGTTATAGTTATGGTAATGGTGATATAATTAATCATTATAATATTAAATTAGCTTAATTATTATTTGATGGATCAACATCTTATTAGCTTTTTCTTCATAAAAACTCATGACAAGAAGAATCATGGCCTAGGATAAAAAAAAAGCCAGATAAAGATATCGCACTTCCTTTTTTGGTTACATACCCAAAGCACCTGTAGGTCTGACATCTTGTTAGATTCAATTTTTTTAGGGTCAGCTATGTACCAGGTCAAAGCACTTGTGGGTCTGACATCTTGTTAGATCAAACCTTCTTGAGCTTGGCTACTCATTAGATAGTTTGACACCTCGCCAGACCTAAACCCTTTGAACTTAACTATGCGTTAGGCCCTAATGTATGTGGGTCTAGCACCCCGTGAAATCCAAGCCCTTTATGCTTGGTTACACGACCGGCCCATGTTCTTGTAGGTCTGACACCTCGCAAAACCCAACCTTGCATGAGCCAAGTCTTTCTTCAAGAACAAGTGTTCAAAGTGGGAATTTACGGTCATCATCTCCTTGCCATCAAGTAGGTCAAAAAGCTCGTTAAAAGGTCATCCCTATGTCAAATCATTATTAATATTGATAATAAGAGATGATCCCATCGACATTAATATTGTGTACAAATTGATATAAGATTATCTTCTATAAGCATGTGATATCCTCAACATTAAATGTAGAGGAAATGAGACACCAACCATCAATATTAATGTTGATTGTAATGGTTTTCCTCCCACTTGGTCGAAGAAGAAAAGGACTTACCCCTCGAAGAAAAAAAGGAAAAAGGTTATAAATACACTTTGAATAACCTAAACAAGGAGTTCACAATCTTCACTCTCTCAAAATTTATCCCCAACATTTATGATACATAACCAAAAAACAAATATTCTTATTCTTAGAATTTAATACTTATTTACTGTCATGATAAAATCATTGATTTAATAATTGGAGGGTTCCTAAAAAAAAGGACTGCTTTTGAAGGATATTCAATTATTATTGCCAACCCCTGGAATCCTTTGTTATAGAGAATAAAATATTAACATGAACTTGTGATCATCCATCTTCCAAACATGATAAAAAATAAATTCCCTAACATTCTGGATTTTTTAAGCATCGATCACTATTAATACTTATTATAACAATTACTAGCTATTATATAGTCTTTGTAATTTTATTTAAAATTTAATTGTATTTTAATAATTAATTCATTATCTATCCTCATCTTATATATATATATATATATATTCATGAACATTTAAGAAAAATTAAATAATGATATTTTCTTATAAGAAATAATGTTTTTTTTAAGAAGTTTTCAAACAAGATTTTCTTATTCGATATACATTATGAGTACGTATATATACATTATGAGTGCATGTTTATATATAATCAATTATTGCACCAAGAAATATTCTTCGAGGAGACGAACTTATTCTATTTTTATATTTCTTCTATTAATACATTCGCCCCCCCCCCCCCAATAACTGGCTCCTATTCCCTTAAGAATTCATATTATTTTGAATCAATTTTTAGTAAACCAAATTCTGCTGGAGCTCCTTAAAAAACAAGCCATAGCATAAGCCCAAGCCCATCTAGCTTAGGGTTTAAGGCCCAAATTAAAAAAAAACCTCTGGGCGCTCTCCCTCTCTTCCTCTCCTGCGAAAAAAACGAAAACAAAATCAAATAGTTATCATTAGGGTTTATCAATCAATCTCTCTCTGTGGCACTTTTCTTTATTGTTACAGAAGCAGTTTCTTAAAGAATGAGGAAGCTAAAGTTTCACGAGAGAAAGCTGCTAAAGAAAGTAAATTTCTTGGACTGGAAAAGAGAGCACAATCACAGAGAAGCCCATGTTATGCAACGTTACCACATCGTTGAGCGTGATGATTACAAGAAGTATGTTGTATGCATTGAAAACTTTTGTTTTTTTTTTTTTTTCTTGAATCTCTCTTTTAAGTTTCTCTAATTCTTTATGAAAATACTTACTTTTTTTGTGTTTCTTTAACTTTGTCTGTTTTAGTTTGCTGTACTTATTTATGAAACGTGAAATTTATTTATTTATTTGTTGTTGTTGTGTTTCTTGAACTGGGGATTGTTTTATTTTAGTTTAATTATTGGTAAAAATTGTGAAATGCAGGTATTCTAGTGTGTGCCGGATGGTGCAGAAGTTGACAAATATTTTGAAGCAGATGGATCCTAGAGACCCTTATCGTGTTGAAATGACTGACGTTCTTTTGGAGAAGCTGTAAGTTCATTTTGTTTAGTTATTTTGTTTTGTTTAATCTTATCATTAGTGGAAAATGTGTGTATGTTAGTGATAATTTGAGCTAAAGGATTGCTGAGGCTTTGATATGGTAAAATCTGAGCTTAAGGAGTAAAGATTGCTAAATAAACATTTTAATCTTGGTGGAAACAAAGTAGTTAGTGTTACCCGTTCTGCTTTTGATATGTGGCATTGCTTCACTGGCAGCAAATTGATTTTATTGTGATGAATACCAATCTATTTTAGTCTTTGATTTAAGTTCCATTCTTGTAAATGCGTTATGGATAGTGTCCAGCTTCATGTTTTGCTTGTTGGTTTTAAGGTTTGAACATCAGACAATGAAAAGTCACAATTGACCGAGATAGTCTTTTTAAATTGGTTTTACAAGTAATGTTCTAAGTGGTTCTTTTTGTTGCACCCTTTTTCTCTTGTTGCTGTTGTTTCCAATTAAGTAGTTGATGTTTTGGTTGTCTCGTTGCAAATGACAGCTACAACATGGGTGTGATACCGAGCAGGAAAAGCTTGGCCTTGTGTGATCGCTTGTCAGTGTCATCCTTTTGCAGGTAGGATAATGCTTCTTGAACTGAAATCTTTTGCTATGTAATGAGACCCCTCTGTTTGAGCCCTTCCCCCTTTTCTACTCTCTCTCTTGAGAGGATGTGTACAGAAAATGTGGTGCAATTCGATATTTATGGTGTGAAGAGAAATCCCAAACTTCCATTGGACTTTAGTATGGTGTTCTCCCTTACTGCCGTACTGACTGGTTGCTTGGAAATTCTCTTCTTTCAAATCTTTACCTACTTGCATGTTTGTTTTGTTAATGAGTATATCTTGTTGCTTGCAGGCGTAGGCTTTCAACTGTTTTGATGAGATTGAAGTTTGCTGAACACTTAAAAGAAGCCATAACATACATTGAGCAGGGGCATATTCGTGCAGGTCCCGAGACCGTTACTGACCCAGCATTCCTGGTAACAAGGAGCATGGAAGACGTTGTTACTTGGGTAGATACATCCAAGATAAAGAGAAAGGTGCTTGAATATAATGAGAATCTGGATGATTATGATGCAATGAACTAGGAGAAACTTTTTTTGTATGCCTTATGTCTGTGGGTTTACGAGGAGCGTGTTTGGCAGTGTGGTTGCGGGTGCTTTTCAAATAACTTTTCGTGCCAAAATGCATGTCAATGATGTTTTTTCATTTTTTTAAAATCATTTTTGACATCAGCACATCAAAACGATCCAAAATATACAAACCATATTAAATTTTAACAAAAAAAAAAAATCAAAATTTTTGGGAACGCAGCCGCAGCCGCTTTCCCAAACGAGCCCGACATAAGCAAAATCTTGGTCATAAATGATTAAAATATGGTGTAAGAATGATGTTTAGAGGGACTTTTGCCCTACCCTACTGCTGAGAACACCACCCTCAAGAGCCAGAATTTATGGTGTTACAATTTACAAATATTTTGTAGTTTGTTAAATCTTATGAGCAAGCCTTCTCTCAATGTTTTTCTTCAAGCTAAATTGATTTCCCGTTCTACCATATTTCTGATCGTTGTACCTTTTTTTGTCTTAAAAATTAAAAAACTGTTTCTTTATACTAGTAAAATTTCATGTTATCAAGATATTATGTTATTACATTCATAGTTTTTTTTTCCCTCATTCAACAGCATAACGCACGAAGGAAAGCTAGTTATATACTAGTTAAATAGAATAGACATTTGCCTACGAATAGTAATGGCTAAAATATCTAGTAGTTTGTGTTCTATGCTTCTGTAAAGAAGCTTCGACTCTATTTAGAAACTGTTTTGTTTGGAACATGATGTAAATTATATTTTTAACAAATTTAATTTTTATTTGTTAAAATTTAATATGATTTATATGTTTTGGATCGTTTTGATGTGCTGATGTTAAAAATAATTTTTAAAAAATAAAAAAAATTATTAACATATATTTTAACACGAAAAGCAACCATTCATAAACTGTCAAACACACTCTTACAAGATTAGGGTTTATAGTTAAGATATCAAAAGTAAAATGCTAAATCAGCCAATTTTGCTCTTAGTTTTTACGGGCTAAAAAAGATTATAACTTACCATCTATTTTTAGAAACTAATAAGGAGGTCTTTATTGTTCTACAATTCTTATATTTGATTTCTATATTCTTTTTATACATGATTTTGCCACGTGTATTATTAAGACTAAAATAAAATAAAATATATATTGTATGGGTTCAATAACCTAACCGTTTATAAAGTGTAAAAGAAAAACTAGAATATAATATACCTAACATTTGATATTGTGGCAAACATACAATATTTTAAATAAAAAAATTCAGTTTATAATTTTTTTAAATTCATAGTTTGTTAGAAATTAACTAAAGTTTTTTTTTAATTTTAAAAAATATATTAACGTGATAATATGAATATTTAACCAACCACAACTATTTTAATTTTTTTTATTGATAATTATAATTAAAGAATGGTTATCTTATATTAAAATAATATTTTTATTTTTTAAATATTAGTTTTTTTATTAGTAAATAAAAAATAAAAAATTAATAATCCCATGGTGAAAGAAAGGCTAGCTATTTTTTAATATACGGCGCCGTCTTGAACAAGGGATGAGAATCCCTGGGGTCTCAAAACAGGCAGCCACCACGCAGGACACAAATCCCATCCCCCCCTCTTCCCTTCAGTTCCCAATCTGTTTCTTCTTCATTTTCTTTTTCTTAATCAGCTACTTCTGAGTACTGACCTTCAGTTCAAGCTTGGATTACGCTCCATTTCAGGCAAGTCAACCTCTCATTTTTTCTTCTTCTCTCCACAGGTTTCGACATACACAGCTCTTACACTTGGTTTTTAGGTTGTTCTGTTAAAGGCTTATTTCACTGTATATATATGCATGAGTTGATACTATTTGGTCTATGGCATCTATATGAATGCTTTTCACCTATCGAATTGAGTGACATGAGGAAATTTATGGTTTGGTTTAGTGGCATGTTCACAAGATTTAGGGAATTTGGTAATCTTCTGAGGATAATGTCATATTTTATGCTCAGTTTTTGAGAGAAATAAAAGAAATTGTCAGTTTCTTGTTGCTGGAAATGCTATTGCAGGTCTTTCGTACTGCTTTGGGAAGACTGTTTTACATGGCGTGCGGACTTTCCTACCCTTCCTAACTCATTGCATGACTGATTTGCTGATTTTTGTATTCTCTGAATGTGGTTCTATAGCATGTGGTTAGCGTGTTGCATCCCCCGCTTTATTATGTTGATTGAGGATACTGGCACTGTCACAACCCCTTTATATATATATAAGTTTGCACCCCCTGCTTTATCTCTGAATGTGGATTCTTTGTTTAAATATTTTAGAATTTATGTTTGGTTTAGGGTTTTATATATTTTAATTGTGTTGTTAATTTAAAGTGAAGGATGTAAACTGTTTTCTTTTCTTTTTTTTTCAATGGTGAGGTATTGCTCGTAGTAAGTTGTGGTACTGGAGCTGTATTTTTTTTTTTCAGTCTGGACGTGTTGGAGTTTTGGTACTGGAACTGTTTTTTCAGTACTGGAATTGTGAAATTATGAATTACCACTGTTATAAGCTGTGGGATAAGGTTGTTAAAATCATGAGATGTCTCTTAAAATCATATGATTTTACGAGTCAATATATATTATCGTGTTAAATCGGTTTATAAACTCGAAATTTGGTAAAATCGCAGTAAAATCGTATGAAATCGTTTAAAATCACGATTTTGAACCCTGTTTTACGTGTTTAAAAAGGCCCTTGGTCTTTAGGTGGATGCTTCTCTTCTTTCTTTCTCTGGTAGTGAGGCTTCTAGAACAACGACAATCGATTTTCTGGTAAACGGATTGACTGCTTTCCCTTATTATATTCCATTTCCTAAGGCAGCACGCACAAGGAACTATTCTGCTTCAGCTACTGTCTCTTAGTTCGGAGTTTAACTCTTTCTTTCCTCTGATGAATCTTTGGTTGATTCCCTCTTTTCAACCCCTATTGGGTTGGCCCAGGCTCAAAGGCCCTGTCATATTGTCAAGCCTGAGCAAGCCTAGCCCCCAAGCCTGCTTCACCTTCACTTCCTTCCGTACCTGATTCGTAGTCTGCTCTAAAGGCAGCCAGTGACTCGAGGTCTTCTGGAGTGACTCTCAGGTAATTTCAATGGTTCAGCTCTGGTTCAAAAATATTATATACTGGCAGTCTGCACTACAGTAAGCCAATAACAGCACCAAAAATTAAAAAACTAGCGTCTCCTAGCGCCTCTCTTTCTCAAAGTCCTTCCAGTTCCAGTGTTCCAATCCAAACTTCCAATTTCCAAATTCAAAACAAACCATCTCTGCAACATTTAAGTAACTTACCATCCAGTGTTCCATCTCTCCAATTTCCATTTCTCCGTAACTTACCAATTTCCAAATTCCACTTTTGTACAATCTACCTCTCTTTCCATCTCTCCAATTTCCATCTCTCCAATTTCCATCTGGGTGGAAAAGAATTATATCTGCAAATTGCAACCTACTGGTAAGTGATCTGCAACCTTGAAGGATTTTTTTTGTATATGGAGCTTCTGATTTCTGAATTAGTTTTCTTAGTTGGGAAACTAATTAGGAGGGAGCCGGGGAGTCAGTAATAAGTGATCTTGATTTCTTATAACATGCACAACACAACAATTTCTTCCCTTGCTCATTTTAATGGCAAATAATTTTGCTAAATCTTGAGAAAACCATGTGGAAAATCCTTTGCACCTGGTAAAATAAAGCCATTGTAAGCAGCTGAGCTCAAGTTTTTTTCCTCTTGCAACTACTAATCTCAGAGTCAATTAATGAAATTTTGCTTAATGAAATTTTATTATGTTTTCTAACCTGAACTTATTTTTAAAGTGGCTGCTGTTTCTTTGGCTTTTCATATATCCCGTAGTCAATTAATGGGCATGTGGATTAAAGTTATCAAAAGGAAATCATTGTTGTGATGAACTCTGATGTTGCAGCTCTTTATTTGTATTTGATAGCCTTTGGTGCTCCTCTATATGATATTTCAGAGTTGCTCTTAGCTAATTGCTTTTCATTGTCTTGATAATACATGTGCTTAACATACCAAGTAAGACACCAGATTCTGACTTTTGAAATCAAAATGCCCTTGCCATATTCATATCTACTAGTGTAAGATTCTTTAATGTTGCCATGCTGCTGTGATCTTTAATGAATGAATTGATGCTCTGTGTGTATGCTTCTTATTAGTTTACCCACTGAGGGATGCTTTGTGCCTACCTAAAAGCTGTATGTGTCAGTTATGAGTCTTTGTCTGTTTTTCATAGGATATAGGGTATTTTCCGATAACTGGTTGCTGTCGATACAGAAGATGACCATGCATTTATTGAAAAAAAGCCTAACCCATGCATTGCTACTGTATTTCAAAAAGTACTGTAATTCTTCACTCAAGTTTTATTCATTGTCTCCATGTATCATGACTAGATGGGCAAGTGGAGCCCTTGATCCAAAGATCAGCACATCTGGTGATGTTGTTAAATCAGTGAAAAGGTTTGTGCATTCTTGTTAATTCGGTACTTTTGCTTCGATACTATGAAATGCAAGCTTATGTTAAATACCTCGTGCGCTATTTCTCACAGGGGTGTATGGGCAGTGATTGCAAACTTGCAGTTTTTCTTGGTTATTGCTTGCTACAGGCCCCCTCGACGTAAGTTGCGGGATTCAGCTATCATGAAATTTGGTTTTATGCTGTTACTTGTTACTGAATGTTGAATTGTTAAGCATACCTTATGGTTTCTTTTGTCACTTGATATTTGAGAGTTTGAAGCTCTGATTGTAAGTGTTTGATTTCTTTTTTGGGATTAGTGGACCAACAATATCTAATCATAGATGGTCACTCTCTAGTACTTTTAGGTTTTAATAAAACTTGGCTGTTGACATTCTAATTTTTATGGATAAACATCAAAAACAGAGAGGACCTAACTCATCTGGTTGGTTCTCGAACCTGGCAGCAAACTATTTAGGTTTGAATTGTTCTCAAGTGAGCTCTTAACACATGCAGATTTTAGTGGAGCTGTTATCATCATTCATCAATTGCTTTAGCTTTGCGAGTTCTTTATGCATGCTTTTGGATTATATGAATTGTTATGTATAACACATGTATTATGATACTTCTTTTTTAACAAAAAAAATTAATTAGAATCATATTATGGTACTATTTAGTTTGTTAATTGTTAGTTAATGAAAAGTTAGTTAAATTCTGTATGAATTTTTATTTGGACCATGTGTTTTAAGATGCTTGAACTATGTATGAATTTTTATTTGAATCATGTGTTTTAAGGTTTTAAGGCGTTTGAACTATGAATGAAAAAAAAATTTCCTTCCGATTTTACGATCCGAGTTTATCCTACATTTTTCGTGTCGTGTCAAAAATGTGTTTTTAACAACTTTGCTGTGGGAAAGAGGTTCTGGAATTGTATTTTTGTTGTGGGAAATAATCACCACTGTTATAAGCTTCTTCTTTTTTTTTCAATTTTCCGGGTTGATCTAGAGTAACTCCTGACCCGTGAATTGGCCATTGAGCTGGGTTTGGTTTGATAACTATGCTAATAATATTAATAACTAATATTAAAAGATTCATTTTTTACATTATTTCTCTTTCTTAATTTGGTGGTTTCTTTTCTCTTCTTCTTCTGCAGGTAGAACAACCCACCAGTTGTTGCTGTTTCTTGGAGAGAGAGAGAGAGAGAGAGAGAGAGAGAAGATTTTTTTAGCGAGATGGTGACTTCTACTTAGATGGGTCTCATAGTCAGTGCTGCATGTACAGTTACTGCTGCTACTACTAATAACTGCAACAACTGTTTTCCCATTTTCTTCTCTCAGGTATATATCATAAGCACTTGTGTCTTTTCTACCCATTTTCCAATTAACCTTTTTTTCTTATTACTGCATTATTTCTCCCTATTGAACTCTTAATTTTGATGTTTTGCTTTTAGATCTTATGCAGTTTTTTTGTTGGTTTATTGACAATATTAAATGGTTTTCTTTTTATTTCCTGATTTTGGGATATGGGATTTTTTATATATATAAAATGTTGCTGTTATATCTGTTTTGATGACTTTTTGTTTGGACAACTTTAGATTTGGATCCTTGAGAGCCTGATAATTTGGATCGTTTTGGTGTGCTTTTGTAATGAATTGAATCAATGAATCAGATTCAATGGTTATCAAGGATTGGAGTTTTTTTCGTTTTCATGTTTTGTTCACCCAACATGCAAAAATTCATTGATTCAATTCATTACAAAAGCACACCAAAACGATCCAAATTATCAGGCTCTCAAGGATCCAACATGCAAAACAAAATCCTTGAATTGAAGTTTTTTTCATTTTCATGTTTTGATCACCCAACATGCAAAATTTTTTTGAGTTTCTACAATGTGTGGAAATTTTATGAATTGTTCCCAATTAAAAACAAAGTATCATGTTTCATTGCTGGATGTGTTTTCTAGATATCATTATAGCTACATTTACCAGCAAAACAAAAAACTGAATCTTTAATTTTTATGAGGGACACCCCCCCCCCCCCTCCCTTTTCTCACTCATCTTCTCAACAGTCAGAAATCTTGAGCACAAAACCCTAATCCAAGACGAATTCAACAAACTCTAAGGAGGAGGAGGAGTCAAAGCAAGCATGACTAACAACATTGCTGAAAAAAGAAGACAGCAAGAAGAAGATGATGAAGAAGATGGTGATCTCGACGGTTGGGGAGAGAGAAGTTATTCTGATGAGAGATCTTGGGAAGCTTTACAAGAGGATGAGTCTGGGCTCCTTCGTCCTTTGGATAACAAAGCGATGTACCATGCTCAATATCGCCGTCGCCTTCGTTCTCTTTCTACTGCTTCTAATTCCCAGCGTATTCAGAAAGGGCTTATTCGCTTTCTCTACATTGTCCTAGATCTCTCAAGGGTAATCATAATTTTATTCTTTTTCTTCCTTTTTTCAATTTCTGACTACATTTTCAATATTTAATATTTAATTGTTAGGTGGATTTGCTCCCTGCATTAAGAAAATAATTTCTTATGAATGGGACAAAAGAAATGAAGTTATTATGTCCTCATTCATATTATGTGATAGAGGAATGAAAAAACATTTTCTGAACTATCACTTGGTCTTCAAATGGTATGAAAGTAACAAATTAGAAATGAATTTTGTAGGCTGCATCGGTGATGGATTTTCGACCAAGCAGAATGGCTGTGGTTGCGCAAAATGTTGAGGCGTTTATAAGGGAGTTTTTTGATCAGAATCCACTTAGTCAGATTGCTTTGGTTACTATAAAAGATGGGGTTGCTTATTCTTTGACGGAGCTTGGTGGGAGTCCTGAGTCTCATATTAAGGCTTTGATGGCTAAGTTGGAATGTTCAGGTGATTCGTCACTACAGAATGCATTGGAGCTTGTTCACGAGTATCTTGATAAAATTCCATCATATGGTAATCGTGAAGTTCTCATCTTATATTCTGCTCTTACGACCTGTGATCCGGGAGATATAATGGAGACAATCCAGAAATGCAAGAAGTCTAAAATGAGGTGCTCAGTTATTGGCCTCTCTGCTGAAATGTTCATATGCAAGCATCTCTGCCAAGAAACTGGTGGATTGTACTCTGTTGCTTTGGATGAGGTGAGTTATATTAACTAAAAGGAATTTGAGAATAACTTGCCATGTTGTAAGCAATCTGGCTGTTATTGAAAACTAAAAGCTTAAAATAAATCTGAGTCTTTCAAAAATTCCAAGAAAAGAAAATCTTCTACAAAACGCAAGGGCATCTAATATTTTCTTACCAATCCTGAAGCTGAAAGCATATCTCATAAGCACTGCTGCTATGTTTTTCTTATGCAGAGCCACTTTAAAGAGTTAATATTGGAGCACGCACCCCCTCCTCCGGCAATAGCAGAATTTGCAATAGCTAACTTGATCAAGATGGGTTTCCCACAAAGAGCAGCAGAGGGTTCCATCTCGATATGTTCTTGTCATAAAGAATCGAAAGTTGGTGAGGGGTATATTTGTCCAAGATGTAAAGCGCGTGTGTGTGAGCTTCCTACCGAATGCCGTATTTGTGGGTTGACACTTGTTTCTTCACCCCATTTAGCAAGGTCGTACCATCATCTCTTTCCCATAGCACCATTTGATGAGGTGAAACCATCACGTCAAAATGAACCACATCGTAGATCACAGAAAACTTGTTTCGGTTGCCAACAAAGCCTTGTCAATCCTGGTGAGTTATATAGATGTGGAGGTTTGGCAATTGTACATGCTCCTTGTTAGACGTCTCTATTCATGACCATGCATGCCTATGGAATACAGATATAATATCCAGATTCGGATGAATTATCTTCTCATGTTTCTATTATTATTGGGGCATCACACACGGAGATGTTTGAAATTTACTCTGCCTGCAAACCAAACTTTTTTTGAGTGTCATTGGTGCATCATGATAACCTAGATCCTTTGTTGCCTATCTCTGGTAAAATTATCAAGAAGAAAAATATTTTAACTCTGGTGTCAAACTGCTGGATCAATGTTAGCTGGCAGATTTATTTGGGCTGAGACTCCGTTTACCTTTTTTCTCTGCTTAAAAGAAAACTTATTTACTACCGGACTGGTCCACCTCATATTTTAGTTTTTTCCTCTTCCCTTTTGCTGATGGATTTATGGTTAAGACTCTCATTATGTTTGGCAAGTATTTGTTGCTCAGCTATTCTAATTGTTTTGTCACAGGCAATAAACTCAGCCTTCAAGTTGCTTGTCCAAAATGCAAACAGTACTTTTGCCTTGACTGTGACATTTACATTCATGAGAGCCTGCACAATTGCCCAGGTTGCGAGAGCCTTAGAGCTTCATAGTCAGGCACCGCTGCATCGGTAATGAAGAATGAAAAACTATTGCCACTTGAGTGTTCTACTTTTCTTCTGCCATATGGATATGGCATGCTCTTACTTCTGTTCCTACAGACACATCCAAGCAAGTTCAGATTTTTTTTTTCCTTTTCATGTATGGCGTGGTCACCATTGCAACACGGACAGATACCTAACTTGACTGGCCAGGCAAGTATTGTCGCAATGCTTTCTTGAGTGCAGATACTTGGTTTTACAGATAGGGCTGTTGAGCGGAGCTTAGCTCACGTCCATTGAATATGTAATCAAAGAATTCATAGGCCACATGCGTCACGCGGATTGCAATCTTTCACATGACATGTGTTTCCATCATGGTTGTAGCCATAATTGGTCACTTGAAAGTGTTTCTTAGGTGACTAGAACCCTCTCATGTTAGAACTTGTAAGCCCCTTTTTCCCGAGGGTGCATTGGCTTTATTTGATTCACAGATATACCATGTCATAGAAACAGCACATACCTTTCAGGAGTTTTGGGTATTTTTTTTGTATCCAATCAGTGAGACTCAAAAAGAAATAAGATATTGTGTCTTAATTCCTCAAATTTTACTGGTTGGTTGGAGTAAATGAAAATCTTACTCTTCTTTTCCGGGACATCACAAATATACACTCATGCTTTGTGATTGGTTGTTACTGCAGTTAATTATACTGCACTGGAGGAGACCTCACTTCACGTAGAGCAGTGCCTTCATTAATGTCACGCATCACAGCCACAGCGCCTCTGCCATCTGCACTTTTCATTTTCTGTCGCGAGTAAAATGGCCGTGAATCTTGGTGTATGGAAATTTAAGGTTTAATTTGATGGCTTTTAAGGCAGAATATGGACGAGTCGAGGGAGGGATGTGACGGGTAAAATAAAAGTTTTTGCCCTACAAATTAAATTTCAGATGATTAGCCAACGTCATGCCTTTATGTCCATTTACAGTGATTAACGTATTTAAGGCCTAAATAAAACTCGAAACTATACGACTATAAATAATCAAATATGATTTTGATTACTTTTAATATTTTTTGGTTTAAAAATCTATTAAAATAATATTTTTTTATTTTTTAAAATTATTTTTATATTAATACATCAAAATAATATGAAAACACCTAAAAAGTAAATAAATAAAAAATTTATTTTTTTAAAAAACAAAAAGAACTTGAAACACACCAGGCTACCGCACCAAGGCCAGCTACAACATTTGAACGTGTTATATCTCCTCATGGTCAAAAATTGTCTACTAGCCATCCACCATTGAAATAAAACTTGCACGTATTAAATAAAAGCTTGTTCCTTGGCCACTTGCCTTTCAAAAATTGGTCCATCTATAGTACACAAATCACAAAATCTCCAAAACTGTGAGTGAAATATATAAATTTCTCAACATGTAGCAAAGGTGCCCATGCTGCAATAGATGAAGGAAGGGGTTCTTCCAGATGGGGGAACAGCTATAGACTCACAATCGAGAGCTTTCATACTGAACAATTGAAGGCCGCAACCTTCAATTTTAGAAATGATTAGTTTCTTGGCAAAATAATATTAAGTTTAAGAGAAGAGATGGCTTTAGATTTTCGTTCTCCCACCAAAAGGATGGATAACAGAGGATGTGATGAGATGTTTCAGCCACCCTATCAAATCCAAAACTTGTCCACAATAGTAACAAACAGAGCAGTAAACAAAGAGAAATAAAAGCTACAATCATCTAGGAAAGATCCTCTCACTGTAACTCGTGTCCAAAGCCTCTAAAGTAGATGAGCTCAAGACATCCTTTGCGCAGCCTCCTTGGCTAAAACTCTCTCCTTAGCTTTGCTCTTGGCCAGAGATTTGGAACCCATGATGCCACCACCCCATTTCTTGCGGTGCTCATCAAACTTGTCGTTGAAGTTAGCCTGCAGTTGAAGAGAAAAAACGTGAGAAACAAGAACAGAATTCAAGAAATAGGTAAACACTTGTCGTTGAAGTTAGCCTGCAGTTGAAGAGAAAAAACGTGAGAAACAAGAACAGAATTCAAGAAATAGGTAAACCGCATAAAAAAGCAAGTTCGATGAGAAATCATTTCAATAAACTGCATAAAAAAGCAACGCTGTTAGATAAAGACTTCATCGTGAAACAGGTTAAAAGGGACAAATTTCCCCTTTCTGAATTTTCCTATCTTCTAGGAGGGTTTCAAATAAATGTTCTGTGTTTTTTTCTTTTCTTTTTTTGAGATCAGACTTCAAAATAACATTTTGGGGAGATGGATAGGCCTAGCAGCAGACATTCCTGAACAGAGAGCAAGCACATGATCATTATATTTCACGCCTGTCATGGTATAGGGTCATTGCTCATTAAGATATTACCTTGACTGCCTCCAAAACCTTGCTAAATTCCAATTTGTCCTCATTCTTGACAGAAGTAAGGCACAAAACTGAAGCTGTTTTCTTGTGGACAATCTGGTTTTTAAAAAACAAATATCCTTCATTATCCATGAAAAAGTAATTGAAAAAATTATTCTATGCATAAGAAAAAGTTCAGAGAAATCACCGCTCCAAGTCGTGACTTGCCCTTCACAATGGCATAAGGAACCTCCATTTTCCGGCATAATGCAGGCAACCAAACAACAAGCTCAATTGGATCTACATCATGTGCAATAACCACCAGCTGGGCCTTGTTCTACACGCATCAAGAAAAAAACAATATTACCTAGACAAGAACACAAAAAATCGGCCTTGCAATTTCTCCCCACAGATTCCATAAAAGGTTGAAAGGAAGGTGCGTGTGTGTGTGTGTGCGTGTGTGTGCGTGTGTGTGTAAACAGAGGGATGAGAATCAATTTGTGTAAGCCAGCCAAATAATTGACAGAAATGAGAGGAAAGAGGTTAAGATATGAAACAAAGCAATCAATTCAGAAGTCATCTTCTCCTATAAAACCTTAATTACAACAGAACTCCCAAATAGGCCAATTAGAAAAGGTACACAATGCACCAGAACATATATTATCACTTTATTACCCATTTAGCAGCAGAGATAATAATAACAATTAAAAAAAAACTGAAGATGCTAACATCAATACCTGCTCAATAAGGTAAGTAACATGGTTAAGACCATATTTAATAACAATAGGCTTCTTTGTTTCCACAGTCTTCCCCTCAGCTTCAGCTTGTGCTCTCTTAAGAAGCCTTTCCTTCTTAGCAGCCTTGTCCTCAGGTCTATATTTTAGGAACAACTTGAAAAGTTGCGTAGCTGTAACACAAAATGACGAAAACAAACAAATATTATCTGCAGCTTCAGTAATTTAAAAAAATGCATCAACGCACCACAATATCTATAAGAATAATTGACGTTACATTTAAGCACCGACATCCATGATCCTGGGAACCAAAGTTTGTTAACTTTTCTAGATTGGGGATGGAAGATTTACCGAGGTTCTTGTCGAGTGTTTTTGTGAACTGGTTAACAGCAGGAGGGACCTTCAAACGCTGTTTCAGAATCCTTCTTTGCCTCTGAATACGAACAACATGTGGCCACTTGACAAATCTAGTCAAATCCTTTTTTGGTGGAAGTGCACCACCAATTCCAAACTGCTTTGGGCGTTTTTCAAACAAAGGGTTCACTACCTTTTCCTGTAATTAATCAACATCGGTGCACTAAACCTTTAGTTGCAAAGGAGCAGAGTATAAACCCCAACTGTCAATAGTGAAGCAGAATTATAATAATCACATGCAAGTTCTATGAATTGATTATAAATCATAATCTCTTAGCATTTGTATTCTCAACTTTTTAGAAGTGTATGATTGCATGAGATTAAGGGGATAGTAGTAAGACACAATGGTTGGCTCTAGCTGGCTACAAAATCGAAATGGAAATAAACAACGACAACCACAGAAGAGAGAAAGAGGGAGAGAGGGAGATCACGCACAGGTTTCTTCTTTGCTGCCAGTGGGCCCTTCACACCTCTTTTGGGAGCCTGTAGTAAACATAAAAATAAGCCAACGAATCAAAAAAAGGGAAAGAAACCAAAGAACATTATTCCAAAATATGCATGTCAAGAACAGAGCTGATCAAAACAATGGGTAAAAACACCATGTTTTTTGGTCTTTTCCACCAATATATACCCTGTATGGTGCTTGTAAATGCAACATTTCTACACTATTCCCTCAAAAAGTCCTCCATCATACACCAATTTCCAAACCATATCACATAGCCTCACAGCAGAGATATAAAAAATAACAAAATGCAATGAAACTTCAATTCATACAACAAGAAGCACAGCTATTAACTAACACCCCAATAAAAACAAACCAGCAGAATCTCCACAAAAAAATTAACTCAAGAAAGTAAGTTTTTGGGTACTTTTAATACTTTTTTTTCCTCTAAGTTTTCTGCCTTACCACACACAGTACAAAAAAAAACACTAGAAAGACTAAGACTGAAATCTTATTCACATAGAGAAGTAAGATTATACACCCTCCATCCCAACAAAAATAAAAGCATCGGCATCAAAAAAAAAAAGAAGTATAATTTTACACCAGAAAATCATCAGTTAAGCTTTTTGAGCACAAGATAGACAACATTGTAAGAGAAAAACGAAAGGGGCATGAAAGATGAGTGATATATGTTACCATCTAGAAGAGGAGACTTGCAGATCGAAACCTGAACGTGTTTGAGGTGAAAAGGGGCTGAGGCAGAAGAGCAGCTAAAGCGGTTGCTTTAGTAGGGTTTGCCCAAACCCTAAATTGTTCTTTCAATTTACATTTGGGTCCCTTCATTATGCTAATTGGTTTATTTTACTTCTACTTTGTCTTTATTTTATTTATTAAGCCCTACCTTCTTCTTAAAATTGGATCAATTATCAAATTTTCTCAATTCCTAAAATCTTCAAAATTTGTCCAGATGGAATATCTTACAAATTATTTATTTAACGAGATAAAATCTTCTATTTTCAATTTATATCTCTTCTAAAAAAAATAGAATATATATATATATATATATATATATATATATATATATCAAACTAAAAATTATATTTAAAGAGAAAATTCTTTCAGCATTGATTATTTTTATCAAATATATTATTGCTTTGTTTGTTGATGTTATACCCTTTAACAGTATAAAAGTTTCAAGTTTTTTTAATCCTTAGCATTAGACTTTTATTTTGAAGGTTTTAATCTTTTATGGTTTTTTATAATTTAATATTTATCTAATTTTTAAAATATTTATATTTTTCTCTTTATTTTTCAATGTAAACTAAAGATAAATCTTAATTTTGTATCTTGTTTTTAGATGTTAATTAGGCATCTATATTTCTCGCTTTTGATTTTTCGCAACTGTTACTTATATGTGTTTTTATATTGTATATGAATTTTATTTAAATTGTGTTTGCTAATTTCTTTTTGGCCTATTAAGTATTTATGTTTTACTCTAATCTTGTGGTTTAGTGTTTTGACTAGCCATGTGCCCCGCGTTTCATTGCAGGTCAAATAATAAAAAAAAATTTAAAAGAAAATCATAAAAAGAGAGAGGATGTTTTGTTTATTTTTTTATTTTTTACTTTTTTTAACATGTTAGGTCACTTAATTTTGTATTTAAACCATCTGGAAAATATGAAAAAAAAGGTCTAAGGTAGGAGAAAAAACACATTTGATAAAAAAACGGTTCCTTTCAGGTTTTTATTGGATCACTAGAGTTTTGGGTTGACTCAGCAGGTCGACTGGTTTATTCCGGATCAATTATAGGCTCAGATTTTGAATAAAAGAGACTCACCTAATGTTGCTGGGCTTGGCCTACTAGCAGGACCCAAAGCGTTGGGTTCTACTTTGGGCATGACTGAAACTGATGAGTCCTGGTTAACAAAGAGTCCAAAGATGTTGGGTCCTGGTAGCAGAAGAGCCCAATTAAAAATTGGGTCATGATAGTAAGCAGAGCCCAAAGCTATTGGGTCCAATGGCAACAAGGTCCAATTAGGCGTTAGGTCATTGTAAGGTGGGAGGCAGGACCCAAAGCTATTAAGCCCAGGTTCCTATAAGGGGCAGGACCTAATGTTAATGGGTCCTATCAGCACTGATGGCCTCCAAGCAGGACCCAATATTTATGGGTCCTATTAAAGGCAAGATCTAACACTGAAGGGTCCTAGTCACAACAGGACCTAAAATAAATAAGTCTACTTCCAGCAGCACCCAACTCAAATGAGTCCTGCTCTCAGTCGGATTCAAAGCTATTTTGAGTCTTGCCGGGGGCAGTTTTGAGTCCAGCTTTCACAAGAATCCAATAGCATTAGGTCTTGCTGGATCTATTAAAGTTGAGTCCTACTCCCAATAGAACCCTAGCAAGCTGCTACAATGAATATCTGGTGGAAGAAAAAGAAAAGGAGAAAATGCTTGATGAGCAGTTATTAAGCAAAGCATCAGCTTGGTATCAAATCCCAAGCTGATAAAATTAAAATGCGTTAAAAAATGCTTAAATACAATCCTAACAGAGGTATCTAACCTTCCTTCATTTTTTATAGGTGAAAATCGAATCCTGTTTTGTTTTTTTTTGGGTAAAAACGGTAGATGAGAATTTTTTTCCATTTGAGACAATAAAATATTAATAAGATTTTGAATCTAATTTACTAATGTTGTAAATTTAAAATATTTTCTATTACCCAAAATTGAATTATATTGGGTAATATTATTCTAATATTATATAATATTATGCCATACATTGGCGAGAATATTATTTTAATCTTTGTATTTATACAATGAAGAGAAAGTCATCATCGTTCTCCAAATCCAGCCCTCAACTTGTTATTATTCATACCTATCTACAAAATTTAATGGGCTGTAAGTAAGACCACAAGGCAAGAAGATCAAAAGCTTAACAAATTATCAAAAGATGAATAAACAATTATTATTATTATTATTATTATCTAATAGGCTAAAATTGTTTGGTATTTCACTATGCTATTTACAGTGAAACACTGAGATTTTTTTTTTCATTTATTTTCTTGTTTTTATTTTTTTTGTTTTTTTATGCTTCTATGGGTTTTTTTTTTTGTTTTCTTCTTTGTGTTTTTTTATTTTAATGAATTTTTTTTAATTTAGTTTATTAATGTTAATTTTTTTTTATTTAATTATCAGACTTTCATGACACGGATCCCAAGTTTGACGGGTTAACCTGGTTTGATGAGTTAACCCGGATTTTTTTTCTTGCTTTCTTTCTTTTTAATTAATTTTTTTCATTTAGTTTAGTTTGTTAATGTTAAATTTATTTCTATTTAATTATCAGATTTTCATGACACGTATCTTAAGCTTAACGGGTTAACCTGGTTTGACAGGTTAACCCAGTTAATTCTGGGTTAACCCGTCAATTATTTTTTTTCTATTTAGTTATCAAACTTTCATGACGTGAATTCCAAGTTTGATGGGTTAACCTGTTTTTGAAGGGTTGACCCAGTTAATTCATATTTTTTTTCTTTTTCTTCATTTGTTTTTTTCAAAAGATGAGTAAACAAATATTATTATTATTATTATTATTATCTAATAGGCTAAAATTGTTTAGTGTTTCACTGTGCAGTCCACAGTGAAACACTGAGTTTTTTTTGTGGTTTTTTTCTTTTTTTTTTTGCTTTTTTCTTTATGTTTTTTTCTTTTAATGAATTTTTTAATTTAATTTAGTTTGTTAATGTTAATTTTTTTATTTAGTTATCAGACTTTCATGACACGGATCCCGGGTTTGATGGGTTATTTAGTTATCAGACTTTCATGACACAGATCCCGGGTTTGACGGGTTAACCTGGTTTGATGAGTTAACCCGGATTTTTTTTCTTGCTTTCTTTCTTTTTAATTAATTTTTTTCATTTAGTTTAGTTTGTTAATGTTAAATTTCTTTCTATTTAATTATCAGATTTTCATGACACGTATCTCAAGCTTAACGGGTTAACCTGGTTTGACAGGTTAACCCAATTAATTCTGGGTTTACCCGTTAATTATTTTTTTCTATTTAGTTATCAAACTTTCATGACGTGAATTCCAAGTTTGATGGGTTAACATGTTTTGAAGGGTTAACCCAGTTAATTCATTTTTTTTCTTTTTCTTCATTTGTTTTTTTCTTCATGTTGGTTTTTTTTAATTAATTTATTTAATTATCACACTTTTATAACACGACCTTACAGCCAGACGCATATCAAAGGCTCTTGGGTCCGGTTTTGCAGCCAGACGCACTTAAACTTGAGTCATGAAAGTTTAATATTATCATTAATATTATAAATATTACTCTTAAGTCAAGCGTTGTAGCTAAACCAAAGGCTCATAGGTATATCTTCGCAGAAAGACCCAACACTCTTAGATCTTAGCTTTTTTGATATTTTTATGCAAGAAAAAAAATTAACCCGTGGTGTATACCTTTGTTCTTTTTTTTTTTTTTTCCATTTTAAGCTTTTACTGTGGACTGCAAAATGCAGTCCACAGTGAAAAAACTTATGCTTTTAATTTCTTTTTTTTGTTTTTTAATTAATTTTTTTAATTTAGTTTCTTAATGATAAATTTTTTCTTATTCATTATCAAACTTTCATGACACGGATCTCAGGTTTGATGGGTTAACCTGATTTGACGGGTTAACCCAGTTGATTCAGATTTTTTTTCTTTTTCTTTATTAGTTTTTTTTCTTCCTGTAGGTTTTTTTTTCTCTTTGCTTTTTTCCTTTGTAATTAATTTTTTTTTAAATTTAGTTCATTAATATTTAATTTTTTTCTATTTAGTTATCACACTTTCATGACACGAATCCCAAGTTTGACAGGCTAACCTGATTTGGCGGGTTAACCCAGTTGATTTAGATTTTTTTTTCTTTTTCCTCATTAGTTTTGTTCTTCCAATTTTATCTTTTAATATTATATGCAGTCCACAGTGAAAAGGCTGATGCCTTTAGGATTTGTTTTTTGCTTTTTTTTTTCCTTTTTATGCCTTTCACTGTGGACTGCACAGTGCAGTCCACGGTGAAAAGGCTGATGCTTTTTTTTAATTAATTTTTTATTTAATTTTTTGATATTATTTTTTTATTTGGTTATCAAACTTTCATTACACGAATCTCAGATTTGACGGGTTAATCTAGTTAATTTAGATTTTTTTCTTTTTCTTCATTAGTTTTTTTCTTCTTATAAGTTTTTTTTCTTTTTTTTCCTTTTTATTTAATATTTTTTATTTAATTTAGTTCATCAATATTAATTTTTTTTCTATTTAGTTATTGGCCGATGCCTTTAGTTTTTCTTTTTGCTTTTTTTGCCCTTTTTATGCCTTTGAATATGAACTGCACAGTGCAGTCCACAGTGAAAAGGCTGATGCCTTTTGTTTGTTTTTTTTCTTTTTAATTAATTTTTTTCATTTAATTTAGTTTGTTAATGTTCAATTTTTTTCTATTTAATTATCAAACTTTTATGACACGGATCCCGGGTTTGACAGGTTAACCTAGTTTGACGGGTTAGCTCGGTTAATTTTGGGTTAAGCCGTCAATTTTTTTTTCTATTTCGTTATCAAACTTTCACGACAAGAATCCAAGGTTTGACGAGTTAACCTGATTTGAAGGGTTAAACCAGTTAATTCAGACTTTTTTTTTCTTTTTCTTCATTAGTTTTTTCTGCCTGTTGGTTTTTTTTTTGTTTTTTTCTTTTTAATTAATCTATTTAATTATCACACTTTTATGACACGACCTTGCAACCAGGCCCACACCCAAGACTATTGGGTCTGGTATTGCAGCCAGACCCACTTAAACTTGTGTCATGCAAGTTTAATGTTATTATTAATATTATAAATATTACTCTCGGGTCTGGTGTTGCAGCCAAACCCAAGACTCTTTGATATAGTTTTGCAAAAAGACCTAAAACTTTTAAATATCAGCTATTTTTGATATTTTTTATACAAAAATAATTGACCCGCGGCATCGCGCGAGTCATGTAACTAGTACATAACACTAAAGGGTGTGGGGGAAAACATTGTGGATTACAATAGTGACCCATAATGCATTACTCTCTTTTTTCACTTTTTTTTTTGTATTTTTTCATTTTTCCCCCCCAACTTTCCCTTTTTTTCATTTTTTTCAACTTTCCTCTGTTTTTTTTTGTGTTTATTTTTTATTTTACTTTTTAAATATTGAGCTGGTTAAAAATTTTGCTTTATAATTTTTTTCCTCTAAAATATTATGGATTGCTGCGATGTTTTCCCCACCCGAATGCACTGTGGATTACAACAGTAATCAATAATGCATTCCTCTTTTTTTTCTACTTTTTCTTTTTCTTTTTCTTTTTCTTTTGAATTTTTTCACTTTTTCCCCCAACTTTCCCCTTTTTTCTTTTTTTTTTTGCATTTTTTTCTTTTTTTTTCCCAAAATTATCTTTGTCGATTTGTTTTTTGAATATTGAGTTGGTTAAGAATTATAATTACAATAAAGCTAAATCATATAAGGAAAGCGTTGTAGTTTTTCTCACAAAACACTGTGGATTGCTACAGTATTTCTCTAAATGGTTTTTTATTTTATTTTATTAGGGAAAGCATTGTAGTTTTTCTCACAAAACATTGTCAATTGCTACAATGTTTTTTCTCATGGGTTTTTTCCTTCCAAAATTATCTTTGTTGGTTTTTTTTAATATTAAGTTGGTAGAGAATTTAGCTTTGTAATTTTTTTGCTTTTTATTAACAGAAAAGCTAAATTATGTGGCGAAAACACTGTATCTTTCCTCACAAAACATTGTAGATTGCTACAAATCATTTTGTTCAGTCTCTAAGTTTTGATCACCAACACAACTTTTTTTCCATCATGAAATATTTGCTCCATCATACCTTTAGTTTCTATTACTTATCTAATGCTGACTCATAATTATGACACTATCAAGTGTATTTGTTTTATAAGCCCGCGGCAGTACGCGAGCATGTCATCTCGTATTTTTGAAAGTGTAACAACATTCTATGAATGCATGACATCTTTATTACATTTTATACAAAAGAATTACACAATGCAATCTAGGATACCATGTGTGTGCATGGCATCTTTATTCAAATTTATTAATTTGTGTCTAATTGATTTTCTAGATAATCTAGTGTATGAAAAACAATCAGTAAGATGAAACTAAAAAACCTTTGGTTCCTTATTTTTTCTTCCTTTGTATTTTTTATTCCCTTACCCAATTTTTTTTCTTATTTTTTTGTATTTTAGTATTTTTTTTTTAAAAAAAATTAATCAATGATTTTAAAATGAGCGCGTTAAAACCAAATGTGTCGAAAGTAAATTTATGAATTTTTAATTATTTTAAAAAAGACACTAAAAATGTCAAAAACGACGCAAATGCATAAAAAATATATGTATATTTTTGGATTTTTTTTTCTATTGTTTTTGGATTTTTCAAAAAAAGTAAGAAAAAAGGGCAAAAATCGGGTTATGAGAGTACTTGTCATTTGATAAGAACTAATATGTTAGTTCTAAATATCTCTCACACTCTTGTTTATAAGAACAACTCTATTTCATAAAGAAAAAAACATAATATATATCAGCTGCAACAACTCGAATTAATATCAAATATTAATAGAGCATTGACCAGGAACATTTAGAAACAATGTTTTAATACAACAGAAATCCCATAATTATAACAACTTTATAATTTTATTTGCAAAACATTTTTGTCCCAAGGACTTTATCTTTAATCTATATTTATTAATCAAATATTATATTCATAATAAAATAGTTGATGATTATTAAAAATAAATAAGTCTTTATTAATAAATTAAATATATTTACATGAATAATGTCAATACCAAGTGTAACCAACTGATTGATTACAGGGTATATACACTAATAGTTTTACCATAACAAACTCTATAGATCTAGATCTAATTTGCTTTTGAATCCCACAACTATTTAGAACCTACTACCAAATACTTTTGATCATAGTTGCAATCAATAGACAAATGGTCTCTTGATCTATTTTATTGTATTGCTATACAACATGAAGGATCAATTTATTAGTCAACAATGAGATAAATCTAAGTTTAAGAATATACAAGGACTCCCATGGCGTTTTAAACTAATCTACATCGTGCACCATACCTCAAAGCTTCCTACACGATTTTTATAGAGAACAAGCCACTTGAATGTTCATCAAGTCATTAGACCTGGTATAGGTCAATTCCAAAATGAGCAGTTTGAGTAATGCTTTTTTTTTTTTTTAATGATTTAATAAGTCATGGATTTTTATTTTTGAAGCATGCAACTCATAAGAGTAAAAAAAAACTAGACTATCGGGTTGGGAGTCAATTCTTATATACAAGTCATCATCTAATTCTCAATCAATGTGATATTTTTTAATAATCTCTTCTTTATATGTGAGTTTTATCCATATTAAATTTTTAATAAAAACATTTTCAATGTAGCAGGAAATTTCATGTTACTCATAAGAGTACTTATTAGTAGTTTTTTCCAATGAGAGAAAGCATTAGGTTAGAGAAAAAGGAGAAAGAAAATTAGTTTTTTTTTTTAAAAAAAAAACTGAGGTAAGAATATTCAAGTCAAATCACTTGATTTTGATTTTTTTTCTTTCGTACTAGTATCTATCTCTATTCTTAAAATCAGTATAAGGAGTAATAATTGGTAATTACTATATTTTATTTATTTGTTGAAAAATAGTTTTTAATTTGGAAAATAGCTTTCATTCAAAATGAATTTATGAAAAGTTGATTTTTTTTTTATATTTGACAATGTTATAGAAAATAAGTTGAAAAATATTTTTCAGTGTTTAGTTATACCTTAAAAAATAAGTTGGAAAATCACTTATTTTTTTTTAAGTTTATCAAAAGAATGAAAATCGAGTATGATATATGAAAAAGTTGAAGGAGTGTGAAATTGAAAAAAAATTATAATTTTAAAAATTATTTCAGATAAAATAAATAGTAATAAAAAGAATATAGACTGAATTTAAAGAACAAACAAATTGAAAAGCTAGTTTAAAAATTTGAAGGGCTAGGTATGGAATTTGAAGGGGGTGAGAAAAAAAGAAGGGAAAAAAAAAAGTTCACCCGCACCAAATTAGAAATTGGTACGTTGTACGCACCGCCCATAAAGAGAGGGGCCATTAAGATAATTCTAACTACATCAAGAAAGGTTGCCTTTAGACACCGTATGTGTGCGACCAATGCATGTGTCAACCACTTTTTATTTTTAAATTATATTTTATATTTATCAAAATACCAAATTTTCTCTCAATCAACTTGATTATTACTAAAAAAACAAATAGAAAATAGAAAACCTTTGAAACTCAGTTTAATAAACTTTGATTTTATTGTTTTGATTGCTATTTGTTTTCTTTTTATAACTTTTGGTGTTTGAGAGTTTTGTTCATGATTTTTTTTGTTTTTTCCTTTAACAGGATCATCCCGGTCTTATAATCTAGGTCACTGATTTTGAAGCTTAGCCTGGTTTAACTTTAGTTTTTTTTTTAAACAATTAATTTTATTCTTTGACATTAAACTATTGGGTTTTGAGCTTTCTGATTTTTTATGTTTTTCTTTTTATGAGGTTATCTTAGGTCATAGATTAGTCAAGTTAACCTGATTTTACTAGGTTTTTTTTTCAATGTTGTTTTAAGAATTTTTATTTTTTTAATTTCATCATTTGATGTTAGACTATTGAGCCTTGAGCTTTATAATTTTTTCTGTTTTTTTTCTATGGTGTTATCTCGGGTTGTGGGTTAGTCAAGTTAATTCAAATTGACTCAGTTTTTTACAATATTTTTTTTATTTATCTTTGATCCTTTTTTCTAGGTCATTTTTAAATAAATTACTTTTTTTAATCTTGATTTCATATTGCGGGTGGCGGGTTAGTAGAGTGAATTAGAGTTGACTTAAGGTTTTTTCTTTGATGTTTTTTTTTATTATTATTTTTTTAATTTCATAATTTAAAATTATGTTATTGGGTCTTGAGATTTGTGATTTTTTTTATGCTTTTCTTTATAAGAGTATCTTAATTTTATATCTCTAGTCATGTATTGAATAAATTAACCAAAATTTACTCAAATTATTATCGTCTAAATATTTTTTTTATGGTAAGAAAAATTTGACCAAAGTAGAGCACGAATAAAAAAAAACCTAGTTTTCTCTAGACTCGTTACAGTCAGCACAACAATATTCTGTTGGGAGATTTGCATTATGAAATCACTTGGTCACATATAAGCCTGCATATGTGCTCACTTGCATATACGAATTGGCTTCACTTTCAACCTAAAAAATTAAATAATTTGGTTCTTGTTCTTGTTCTCAACCAATGGACTTCCAAATCATAATTGCTTGCTTGTTTGGAAGCGATTTATCTATAAAATTAAATTTAATTAATAACCTATTATAATTTTTATGTTTGAAATAAAATTGAATTAGCAATCTTGACTGATTTACTCTTAATTTAGAAATTATTTTTTCTTGTTGCAACAAAAAAAAACAATTTCTGTTTGTTAATGTGAAAATAGAATCCATAACTTTTTTTTTTAATGATAAATCATGATGCATGCATGATATGATAAAGACAACAAGCAATATTAACATGCATGACATAGAAAACATTCGGAACAAATTATTATTATTAACAACATCATATTATTTTTTAAGTAATAAAGATATTTTCATGCCAATTTTCATATAATTCTCGCGGAATAAAACTATTTCATCTACTTTTAAATAAGCTATATATATATATATATATAATTAATAATAAAAATTCATAAAGTTCTATTCTAATATCTCTTTTTTGTTGAACTTTAAGATGGTGATTTTGCTAATTCTTGCTGACAGTTCCGTTTCCTTGACAATATTTCTGGAAAACAGCCACCCAAAACACTCAACCTGTGAAAATGTTGGCTGACATTATGATTCAACTGTTTCCCTCACACATGGGCCTTCACAAAAAGACGTCGCAACCTACAGAACTAATAATTTGCAATTTCTAGCATGATTAATATACAGGGGTCATCAGTGTGGCTTAACGTGATCTAAACTGGGGATCCATGCATTGAGTGAGAGGGTAGATAACAAAGGTGACCGTTTTGTGTTTGAAAAAGTATTTTTAATTTGAAATTTCTGGGAAAAAACAACTTAGAAAACATTCTTCCCATAAAAACTAAATGTTACTCATGATAATATTTTAACTACACAATCAAAACAAAACTTGTTCACAACAACAAACAGAGCAATTGAAGGGGAAAAAGAAGAGCTAAAATCATCCACGGAAGTTCCTTTCTGACTAAAACTTATCTCCGGTAGTAGCTTGCTAGAAGAAGCTCAAGACATTCTTTGGGCAGCCTCCTTGGCTAAGACTCTCTCCTTAGCTTTGGTCTTAGCCAGGGATTTGGAACCCATGATGCCACCGCCCCATTTCTTTCGGTGCTCATCAAACTTATCATTGAAGTTTGCCTGCAGTTAAAGGGAACGAAAGTGATATATGCAAAGAAGAATGAAGTTCAAAAGAGTGGCCAACAAATTACAGAATATCAAATCAAAGAAAGAAACAACTTCAATCAATAAACCACACAAGCATCAAAAGCAATGCTGTTAGAACAACCAAGTTCACTGTGGGATAAGCAAATCAAGGACCAGTTGCCTCTCCTTGTAACATAAAGCTAATCTTCTAGGAGGATTACAATTATGAAATTGAAACACCTTTTTTCTCCTTTGGGATACACTTTAGAGATACCACATATAAAGTGCAAAAACATGGTAGTAATATTACCTTGACTGCCTCCAAAACCTTGCTAAATTCCAATTTATCCTCATTCTTCACTGATGTAAGGCACAAAACTGATGCTGTTTTCTTGTGGACAATCTGTTTTTTAAACATACAAGTCATAAAGATAGTACCAGAGGATCCAATTTCCAAAAAAATCAATGGTTCTTTTAATGCATTGAAAAAGTGTAGAGAAATCACCGCTCCAAGACGTGACTTGCCCTTCACGATTGCATAAGGAACCTCCATTTTCCGGCACAATGCAGGCAACCAAACAACAAGCTCAATTGGATCAACATCATGCGCGATAACCACCAGCTGGGCCTTGTTCTATATGAATCAAGTAGAGTCTTAGTAAAAAGATAAGATAACCTATACAAAAACACATCAATCTGCCATGCATGTTCACCATCCAAGTCAGAAGACAACATGAAACAAACAAACAAAAAAATGTTGAAAGTAAGGCACCCAAAAAAAAACAGGGGAGATCAATGCGCAGAAAATCAGCCAAGTAACTGAAGAAATGAGAGGAATGAGAGTGAGAGAAGAAAAGGTAGAAAACCAAATTGAAAGCCATCTTTTCCTACACAATCATGATTATAACACAACTCCCATATAGGTCAATCAAACTAGGCAAACAAATCACCAAATCATCCATTACCTAAATATTTACACAGTTAATCAAGAAAGTCTTAGAAATCAACATTGGTACCTGCTCAATGAGGTAAGTAACATGGTTAAGACCATATTTAATAACAATAGGCTTCTTTGTTTCCACAGTCTTCCCCTCAGCTTCAGCTTGTGCTCTCTTAAGAAGCCTTTCCTTCTTAGCAGCCTTGTCCTCAGGTCTATATTTTAGGAACAACTTGAAAAGTTGTGTAGCTGTAACCCAAAATGACAAGAAAAAAACTACATCTCAGTACCAGATAAGTAATCTGCAGTTTCAGTAGTTAAAATGTAAAATGAACTCCATCATTGCACTACAATATCGATAACAATGCATCTGTGATTTTTAGCATCAAATTTTGTCAAGTTCCCTGTAACAGGGATGGAAAATTTACCAAGGTTCTTGTCAAGTGTTTTTGTGAACTGGTTAACAGCAGGAGGAACCTTCAAACGCTGTTTCAGAATCCTTCTTTGCCTCTGAATACGAACAACATGTGGCCACTTGACAAATCTAGTCAAATCCTTTTTTGGGTGGAAGGGCACCACCAATTCCAAACTGCTTTGGTCGTTTCTCAAACAAAGGGTTTACGACCTTTTCCTGTAATTAGTCAGCATCAATGCACCAAATCTTTAGTTGCAAGAGTAGAGTACATAAAGCCCCAAAATTGACAGGGGCAGAATTATGATTCATCAAATCTCAGTTCTAAGAATTGGGCATAATCTATGAAAACTTGTATCATCAACTTTTAGCAATTTCATGTATGCAATTGCATAAGATTAAGGAGATAGTTGAAACAAATATTAGCCATATCTAGCTAGCTACAAAATTCACAAAAGGAAATAACAGGGAGTTCCATGGAAGAATACAGACCCATTACACACTAAACTATAAGTAGGTTAGTCAGTGAACAAATTAGATAAATGTTGTAGACAACACTCCCAAGAATTGAAAGACTATAACACACTTGGGAAATTAAACTGCCTTTTTTTCCACTTACACATGCTTATTTTGTGTGTGTGTGAGTGCGCGCGCGCATACAATAGAGAGTGAGAGAGAGAAGACATACAGGCTTCTTCTTTGCTGCTAACGGGGCCTTCACACCTCTTTTGGGAGCCTGTAGTAAGTACAAAAACAAGCTAATGAATCAAAAGTGGGGATAGAAACACTAAGAACACAAACTTTTCAATGAATGTTTTACAAGAAAATATAATATGCGGAAGATAATAAACCATTTATTTCACAAACAAAAGAAACCAAACAGAACAAAGGGAACATAATATGAATGAAAATATGAAAAGGGTATACAAGAAGTGAAGATCGTACCATGCGGAAGGGGAGATCGAGAGAAACCCTGGTAGTTCTCTGCCGATGAAGGGTTAGAGCCTTAGACCTTTGAAGAGCACCTGCAGCGGCTTGCCTTTTATTGTTAGGGTTTTATTTTCTCTTTGTTACGTGGACTGGAGAGAGTAAGGCTAAGCCCATAGGCCTCCCAAACCCTAAAAATTGTTTTCTCAATTTTGTCACTATACTGTTTACTTACAAATTTATCTCTGTTTATGGAAGAGGAAAACCTAACTAAAACATTACTAATTAATCCACGATCTCTCGTCAAGAAATAGCATTCATCCAAGTCATTTGGGCCCGTTTGTTTCTTGGTTTTCTAAAATTTATTTCCTAAACTTTCTCATATTTATTTAGCATTAAAAGTTAGTTAATAAAAAATATTTTTTTAGTAATTTAACTTAATTTCTAAAAAAATATATTTTTTTTATTTTAGATATAACACACTTTCCAGAAATTCTAAAAAATAAAAAAATATCATATTTTTTTTGTTCATTATATTAAATTTGATCCTCAATATTTTGATTACTATATATTTTATTTTCAATCTTTTTTTTATTTATTCCTTTTCAATTTCATCCCTTAAAATTTAATTTAATTTTTATATCAACTCTGGTCCTTATTATTTTATTGTTATCTTTTTTATCTATTATACTTGGTTCCCATTATTTTTTTTTATTACGATTTATTTTATTTGAAATAATGAATGAAATTAGATTTTTTTTTAATTTCATCATCCTTCAACTTTTTTAGTTGTTTAATTTATTTAATTGAAATTAAAATTTATATTTGAGCCAACATGTTAGGAACTTAATGAGTCATATATATTAAGAACTATTAGTCATAAATTAAACTGCGATGATTTAATTTAAGTATGACTTGATTAAAATATATTTTAGTAATTAAGGATTAGAATATAATTAGTATATGGATTATATTTCTAAACCTAGAAAAATCAAGTAAGGACTTAATTGAGTTAATTTCTAAAATTATCTTGAATTAATATATGAATATTATTCAGTGAACAAATTGATATCTTGCTAATTTATAGAGTTTTTTAGATTATTATATAAATAATACGTTATGCCTCTTATTGAGGGAGGTTGTCTGTCAGACAGAAAAACTACGTAAACACAATATTAGAGGTAGTATTCTAGGCATTGCAATCTCTCTCTTAAATAGGGATTTAAAAGCTTTCTCACAAGTGGTTCGTGTGTGTTACCATTGAAGGTCGGACAATTGGACGGCTTGTGATTTACAATAACCCAACATTTAAGAAATTATTCAAAATTAAAGAAGATAAGATATTAAAGTAATAAATCTCTAAATAACTCTAGATCTATTTAACAGGATCATAAAAACTTTTGAATAATTTTATTTTATAATTTGCGTGTATGATTTTTGAAAACTAAACATTATACTAATTAATCAATGGTTTCATGAAATCAAAGAAATACCGCAATCAATACTTGAACGGCTTCATGAAATCAAAGAAATACCACAATCAATACTTGAACAGCATAAAGAAGCATCAAAATGATCGTCACGTTACCTAATTTACAAAGCTAACCTCTTGGGCTGTGGCACAGTCAGTACATCTCACCACCTTCTGAAAGGAAGGCTTCAAACGAAAACGTAGATCCACCCAAGCACCATTGACGAATGACAATTGGACATCTGGTTTGGTCCTCTCTCCGGTTTGATGGCGACAATACATAAGTGACAGCCTGCGAAGCCATAGAGTTCAGCTCATCGATGCTTTCCTCAGTCTTGGAAATGAAAGCAGATAGTCCAGAGGAGACCCCCTTGAGCCTACAGCAATCAGGCTCAGCATACAATGAAACGAAGAAGGTGATAACACACAATTTGATGCCTTCTCAGCTTCTTTCAGAAAAAATGTGGAATATTGAAGCAGAAGCTAGCAACGAAATCTCCCGTAGGAATCTGTTCTTGGCCCTCCATTGTTATGTCCAAAGTATCAAATCAACTTGAATTTCTTTTACTTGATATTTAAAACACACACACACACACACACACACACACAGATATATATATATATTAACTGGGGTTACAGAGTGCGTTTGTTAACGACCCAAAATTCTTAGGCACCTTGAAGGATTTGCCATGGTTACTTGAAGTAACTGTATGAAATAATAAGATAACAATATCTTATTTCTTCTCTAATATATATATAACAAATCCTTCAAGGTGCCTAAGAATTTTGGGTCGTTAACAACCACACTTTGTAACCCCAGTTAAAAAATATATATATATATATATAACTTTTTTCAATTGAAATTATACTTAATTGTCGGCAACTATTACAGTTACGAAGCAATTATCTAAATTATGAAAAGCTAAGATAATTTTTGCAGTTTATTTAGTGAATCTATTTAATGGTTGGCAATCACTTGTTATGAAATAAAGAGTATTTATGTTATTTTTGAAAGTAACGATATATTTTTTGAATTGTAATTGTGCAATAATATTAGTATCTAGCATTATTATAATTTAATTAGTTAAATTACTTGATAAGACAAGTTATTACAATAAATAAAAATATTTAATAATTTATAACTTGAAGGTAATATAATCATAATGACTTAAAATAACTAGAATAGCATTATTAAATTCAATCTGAGATAAGGCCCAAGTCTTAAGTTGGGAGGGGTTAACCCGAGCTATTCTATTATTTTAAAAAAATCCAAAACAACATCATTTTGATATTTTTTTTAAAAAGTCAATGGATTAATCAGGTTGCAGGTCAACCCAGATTTTTTATCAGGTCAATTCCTTCTTCTATTTTATCTTCAACTCGGATCAATCTAGGTTTCAGATCAACCCCCGGGCTAGTCCAAATTTTATAACTATGAACCATAAACAACTCCTGTCTTGAAACATTGCGCCAAACATGACTTGATATAATTTGATGTTTTTTTTTTAAAAAAAAAACTGACACAATCATAAGAAAGTTTTAGATGAATGACACAATTTAGAATTTTTTTGGGAAAATAGCATAGTTTAACGGAACCACTTTTTAGAATCACATTTTTTAAATACAACAGCTATTTTGAATCATGGTTTTATTATAAACCGTAATTCAGAATCATAAGTTTAATGTAATCACGATTATAAATAGCAGTTACATAATACAACCGCGATTCAGAATCGCAGTTATGTTGGGTATATAATCCCCCATCTATTATCCATGGCCGCTGCTTATACAAAGAAAAAAACCCTAAAAAACTGCAAAACCCTCGCCTAAACTAGCCTGAAATTGCCCAAAAGAGCCTTCAATCCTCCACCAAAACACCAAGATCATCTTCCCCTTGTCTTCACAAGTCTATCTACTATTTGTTTTATTGCAAACCGTCAACTTGAAAGCCTCCTTGCTGGCCTAAACAACCTCCCCGCCACCTAGAAAAAAAATCAAGGTATAACAACAATATTGTTTCTTAGTTTTATGGGTTTCATTATTGAATTGATAAATTTTAAGTTTTGATTTATAACTATTTGTGTTGTGTTTGATAATTAAGTATTTTGATTGATGTTTAGATAATCTTAGGTTTTGAGTGTAGCACTTATGTGTTTTTAATACAATTGATGTTATTTATGGAATCAAGTAGGTATGAACTAAAGAAATTAGATTTTAAATTGATTATTGGGTTACTTGCCATATTTAATGTAATTGTTTGAATTGAGATAAATATTGTTTGAATTTATACAATTAGATAGATTTTTTAATCAATTGATGTTATTAATAAAGTTATGGTCGAAATCATGGCAACTAAAGTCTGCATTGAATTTTGGTAAAAAATTGTCATAACTAGGGATTTTATTCAATTGAGATTATTTAGTTTTTAATTGATGCAACTAGATATGTTTTTATTGATATTATTAAGGTCAAAGTAGTAGCAATTAAAGTTTGCAATGAATTGTGAGATAATTTGATCTTGATGAAATAAGTATTCTTATTTTACAAAATATTTCTTCAAACTTCTTTATGTTATGTCATTATGATGGTAATATTGTTCCTGATATGAATAATAGTTTCACTTATATTAATAGGTACTGTGTCCTTCAATGCTACTAGAGGTTTGTCATTTGAAGATACCAAAAAAATCATATGTGGAAGACTTGGTTAAATTATAATGATATTGAAATAGATATCACTTGAAGGTCTCTTGTTGGAGGAACATCAGTATTTCTCGATACTGATTGTATGTGATATGAATTTTAGAAATATGATTGAATTGTTTGTCCAAAGTGGAACGAACATGATGTAGTTTATGCGAGCAATCAACCTAAACTTAAAAGAATCATATAATATAAAGCATAAAGATACTAATGTATCTATACCAATATCTGTTCGACCACTTAGACAATTATCACATTCAGCTGGTGTTGACACGTCTAGGAAATTAGAAGATAGATTTACGAGAATTTATAATGAAAATAGGAATAAAACTGCATATTATGATCAACGTAGGTGTAACTTATCTAAACCTAATGATAATAAAGATGAGGTTGTCATGAGTTTAGTTGAATCATCAAATGATGATGAGGTAATGAGGTCTCTTGTTCCAGAATCTCGTGATGATATAAGAGTTCATGACATAGTTTGTAATGATTGGTTTGTTTATTATAAAAAATCATCTGGTAATGGTGATGTGATAGTTGGATAAACTTTTAGAACTAAAGATGATTTGATGAATGCTGTTAAGCAATGACACTTGCACATTCACTTGAATATCGAGTTTATCGTTCAAACAAAACATTATTCAATTATAATGTATTCATGCTCTTGAATATCAATGGTAATTGCATAAGGGATACCATAAAAGATCATATTCCTTTAATATAGCAAAGTTGAAAGGTAAACTCATATGTAGTAATGCATACATAAAAAAATATCACCATCAGCTTGATACAAAATTTATTGCATTAATGATTTGAACTTTTGTTCAAGATAACCTTACTTATATTGTTTCTAGTATATAAGAAAAAGTCAAATTGCAATATAAGTTTAAAATTTTGTACTTTGAGGCATGAGCTGCAAAACAAAAAATACTTGAGGAACTTTTTGAAAAATATGAGGACTCATTTGAAATATTACCTTGATTGCTTATGGCTTTACAAGCATCAAATCCTGGGATAGTTGTTGAGTGGAAGCATAATAAACAACTTGATTGTGAAATAATTATTTTGGGTAGAGTTTTTTGGGCATTTGGTCATCCAATTGAGGGGTTCAAGTCTTCTAGGTCAATTATCAGTGTAGAAGGCACCCATCTATATGGAAGGTTTAGTAAAAAGTTATTGATTGCAATTGCTTTTGATGCATACAATGAGATTTTTCCTTTGGCTTATGCATTAGCTGAAGAAGAAAATAACGTCAACTAAAAATGATTTTTACTACTTATTCAACATCATATTACAAGTGACTGTAGTGGCATATGTATATTATTGGATAGGCATGCTGGTATTAAACATGGAATGACATACATTTGGCCTAAACTGATTGAATATCATAGGTTGGACAATTGCTACATGATGGTCGATATGCTGTAGTTGATCTTCGTGATCTCGATGATGATGGACTTGCACGTTATTATACATCTTCTTGGTTTGAGACATGTCATACTACATTTGACTTGTAAGGAGAGGCATTGAGCCTATATGAAGTTGTCTCAGAGGATGAGATCACAAAGACAGGTGGAAGTTGTGCTATTGATGAAGCTAGCCTATCCACTCGTCATTGTAAAAGATATCGATAGGCTCAGATGTTTTATTATGTTGTGTTATTTTTTTAGTTAAGAGTTATTTTTATTATTATCACTTTTGTAATATTGTTTTAGTTAATTATCATATTGATTTTAATTTTGTCTTACATATTAAGCATTTTCATATTTATTTTAGATAAACAAGATTTAAAATCGTTAATTAACAGGTGAACATCGTGAACATGTTGTTTAAAAACTCAAATCATCCATTTACAAGTTAAAAAATGCACATTGTAATCTTTTGTTATTGTCACTATTAATTATCTTTATAATTAATAAAAAAATATTTAAAAATAACACCTATTAATTTGAGATTATAGTTAACAAATAAAAATGATGTTAAAATATTGCACTCTCAGTAATGGGTTTAAGGTTTGGTAATTTATAATTTTGTTTAGGCTTTGATATGGTTATTTAAACTTTATTTTATGTAAAATTTAGAGTTGAGTTTATGCTAAAATTATGTTGCGATAACATCTCTGCTATTCACATTAGCATTTGTATATTGAATAATCGCTATGGTGTTAACAGTTATTTAAAACAACTGCAATTTCTATTAGTGGCTAATTACTAAAACCACGCTTTTCATTAGCTGCTAAGTAAAAATGTGATATTTCCCTAGTATTTTTTCTATTTTGTGCTGTATCATCAATCTTTTACCAAATTGTGATAGTTTTGGTAAAAGACCGATGTAATTCCTGTTGTTTTGCACAAACAAGTTGACATCCCATAAAAAACAGAAGGCAGCTCATAAAAAAACAAGTAGCAAACTAGATATAACCCGGATGTCCTGGAAGATTGCCAAGCCAAGCTTAATCATGGATAGTCTGTGTCTCATAGAATCAGTGAAGTTTCTTCTCTGGATTACTTTTATTATCCGAACCTGCTCATTTAACCACATGTTTTTTGCACAGCAGAAAATGAAACAAAGCATTTGTTTACAAAAACTCCACAGGACACCAAAACCTACCTATCTATAGCATCATTATGCATCGCTGATGAATTCTTGCCCTCTCCATCTTCTTCAAGAACTTGGAAGGAACTGCAGGCCAGATTTGGACACTCCTTTTGTTGTTTTCCCATATTCTATATCGACAAAGCTAAACCTCTGTGAAAGTGAACCTATCGAATGGAGAATCACTATGGAAACTTAATGAGATTTTAGCTCTCACATCTTCTTTTCTACTTAAATCAGAAGGACTAGATTTTTCATTTCTTAAGCATTGTCCTCGCACAAGTTCAAGAAACCAAGAAAGGGTTGAGAACTGCTCCATTAAAGAATATCATTTCTGACTTCTTCTCCTTGATCATGAACATGAGATGATGTTCCGCCACATATAAGGGAATTTAAGGATGCATACTGAATAACTTTCATCTTCTAATCAATCCACGCTTATCTCTACTTTTGCCATTGTTTTCAAAACCTCTATCCGTAGCATCATTATGCATCTGTGATGAATCTTCAGCCTTCACATCTCCTTCTGTATCGTGCAAGGAACAGAAGGCCAGAGTTGGACTCTGTCATCTTGATTTTGTTGCGATATGTAACATTCAGTACTAGTGATAATGCTGTTCAGGTATTGAAGTTGCAATTGTACAGATCTGGACATTAATTTGATTTGAACTGGTAAACCATCATACATAATCAATCGCAGGAAGCTCAATTCTAATTCCTAACTAGCTAGCGAGTACTTTTGCGATTATGATCTAATTAAGTATTGTCCAGCATAAAAGGGACAAAATTGTTACATGCAAGATACATTTTGAAGGTGGTTGTAACATTAATCAGTGCTATTGACCAACGAAGGCCTTTCCAGTCATTTTGCGTAACAGCAGTGATGAAGATTGCGCATTATGCTATACTAATGCATAGAAAAAGGCATGCAGTAAGATGTGATACTGAAATTTAGAAAGAACACATGCAGCATTCAATTACCAATGCAGTCAGGACATTATGAGAGGGTTGAGCACTGCTCCAGCGAAGAACACAGTTCTAGCAGCCGCTTCCCTTATCATGAACATAAAAGATGGTCAGCTACAAAACTAGGAGCTGGATATGTAGCACAAGTCTTTCTCTTTGTAGCAGAAGCACTAACAGACTGTAACAGTAGCTTCGATCCCTTCCTCATCAACTTCAATACATGATTTCTGGAAGACTTTTGAAAGATAGAGCTTTCATTGTTGGAAGAATGCACCATCTCTCTGAGCTCCCCAGGGTAGAAGGGTCGCTGAAGTCCCATTTCTTTTATGGTTTCTGAGGCTTCAAAATCAAAAGAAAATTTGAATCTTGGGATCCAAAAATCAGAAATCATTTCTCACCACAGATTGAATTGCTTGTTGAAGAAGCCAGGTTTAGAATTGAGAATTTTGATTAGATTCGGCAAGCCATCTTTCTCGTCAGGGAGAAAGAAAAACATCGAGAAGTTCTTGGTACCTTGTACACTCGGTAGGAAAGTTGAAGTACCTTATAACCATCAAAGGTTCGGTAAAGATATTGCTCATATTCCTTTCCTGTCATGAAGAGGACTTGAGCAGTGTGCCTGTGAAGCAAGTGCAATTCATGATGTCTCGTCTTTGATGGATCAAACTATTGATTACATGCTCCTTTAAAGCACAGCGCATTTTCAAGGATGAGTGCTCTATTGCATTCTACAGATCCTGACGGGAGGATTTCCTTTATTAGTCCTCTTGTTGCCCTTTCAGCCCATGAATTCACTTCTCCTCTTACTCAATCAGCCTTCAGAGGAAAGCATAATAGATTAATAGTAGATCACTATATATGGCCGATCTTCTTGTTTTAACATATCAATTGTTTTTAATCTTATTTTTAAGAAGATATTATTATTCATTTGATACGTGGCCAACTAATCTCTGGATAGAAAAAACTACAATTATTTCAGAATGTCATAAAACATGAACATTCAAGACAATCTAAGAAACATTACCTTGTTTGTAAAGTCAGCCTTTTCAGTTCTGGCTTCGTAAATATGTCTTGCAACCTCTTAAAAAAAAGGCTTCAATCCGAAACACTGTTCGACCCAGATGCCATTAATGAACAACAAGGTTGGAGAAGCTGTGGTATATTTGTTACCAGTTACACTAATAAGATTAACATAAATCACCTCCCTCGGCGTGTGACACATGATTAAAATAATAAATTGTGAAGTCAATGGATTGATTTCGGCAATACTCTTCGATCCAAGAAAGGAAAGAAGTTGTTCTAAAGTCTGCTGTTGATCCTACAGCAACGAGGCTCAACTTCACATGGAGTTACAGAGGAGAGGATACGAAATTGGATCCCTTTTCTGCTTGTTTTAGCATGACTTGATTTGTCTTTAACAGACAGAAATCTGTGTGGAAATGGGCAGTGTTTGTCTGTTGCAACTCCATTAAAATTCTTGACTCTAGATCTCTTACAACACAATCAACTTGGTGTGGTTCGTATTGGAAATTAAAATTCGTATTTCAATTATTTTTTTTACCACCCATTGTTATTTGGATTAGTTGTGTGAATTATTATGCATCTTTAATGAATATTTAGCTCCCACATTATCTTCTGTAACTCAGAAGGAAGAGCTTTCCAGTGTTGATCACAGCTCCAATAAGGAATTTTATTCCTGATCTCCTCTTTGATCATGAACATGAATGAATGGTCTGCTACAAAGGTTGGAAGATGCAACCTGCCACGTTCTCAATCCTGGAGCAATACTAGCTGCAGCTTCTGTGCCTTCTTCATTAACTTCAAAAGAGGACTATGGAAATGCGGAGTACTTTATATATATATATATATATATATATATATATATATATATATATATATATATATATATATATATATATATATATATAGTTGGTAACTTAAAATTTAATGGCCTAGTTAAGATTTTAAAATATAATTTATATTATTTTTTAATATATTTTTTTGAGTGGAAGTTTTTTAGACTTGAAACTTGTATATGTTCATATTATTTTGTGTTTTATTTTTATAAAATAAATAGAAATGATGAGATTTAAACTCGTAACTGTTTAATCATAAAACTCTAATAGTAAATTAATTTAAAAAAAAAAACTATCTTAATCTAAATACTTAAATGGTTAAATAGTTAGGTAAAGTCTCATTACATACGAGAATCAATTATCTCATAAAATCCTTCAAAAGGACTGAAAGGCAGCGCTAGCTCCGATTCTTTTTGCATTTGAGGCTTCAAACTTGGATGAGAACTGAAATCTTGATTTGTCATGACGCAACTTGAAATGTAGAATTCAGTACTGGATTTTAATATTTATATTAGATTGCAAGACATCTCTAGAATCAAGAAGATAAAAACACATAGATAATTAACTGCAGTCTTGACCATTTTAGTAGGGAAGTTTGAAAATTGTAACCATCAAAAAAACCCGTAAAGATGTCGCCAGTCCCATTTCTTTCCTGTCATGAAAGTAACATGTTGTTGGTTCTCACGACTTAGTGGAAATTATGAAACAAAATTATTTAGAAATATCTAAGATTCTGTTAGATAGATCTAAAATTATTTAGAGATTTATTACCTGAAGATTTGATCTTTTTCAACTTTGAATAATTTTTTAAAGGCTAGGTTGTCACAAACCATAAGTCGTCTGATTGTCCGGCCTTCAACAGTAATCTACATGAAATACCCGTGAAAAATCTCTTAAATCCCTATTTAGAAGAGAGAGATTGCTATGCCTAGAGCGTTAGCTCTAATTTTGTGTTTACATAGTTTTTCTGTCTAACAAACAACTACTCCTCTTTTTCACTTACAAAATAATAGGATTAGCTTTACATTTATAGAGAATTCTAAAAACCTTATAAATAAAAAAAATTATATATTTGCCCCTTAAATAATATCAATATATTATTTAAGGATAATTTTATAAATTTAATCAATCAAGTCTTACTTGATTTTCTAGGTTTAGAAATATAATCCCTATATTAATTATATTCTAGTATTTAATTTTTAAAATATATTTTAATCAAGTCATACTTAATTAAATCATTTTAGTTTAATTTTTGACTAATAATTTTTAACGTGTGTGATCCATTAGATTCCTAATTAATATGTTAGTTCAAATATAAATTATAATTATAATTAAATAGAATTAAATAAATCAAACGTTTTTGTTAAAAGCTAACCGGCCACAGCCACAACTAAGGCTGAACAATATTTGTTCGGTCAAAGTTGTTAGGCCAAGACCTAATTAGCCAAGACCGAGTAGCTCTTATTCTATCAAAACTACCTGATCCAATATTTTTAGGGCTTAGTTCATCTAATGGCTACTCAACAAGGCAGTCAAATGACTTATCGAGCAACTTATAAAGCCATGATAAAGATTCTTGGATTAAACACCCAACCAATTCAAAAAAGGAAAGGTTAGCATTATAACCAATGTTCATGCCACAACCCTTTAAAATGTCAATACAACGCCACCTAAATCCATCTAAATCACTCATCTTAGAAGTCATCAATGTGGCACCGATGAACTGCCTTGTTTTATAAGTCATCATGTATTATTGATTAGTTATGCGAAAGCACATTATCACCACGTAAGCATTTCATTTCGTTGATGAGTTGTGTAATCTTTGTGATAAATCAAATGTCTTCCATGATTCTTTCTAGAGTATATAGTAAGCAGGCCTTGTTAAGAATTATTATTATTATTATTATTTATTATGATAAATTTGTATTGTTCTAGTCTTTAGGGATTTACTTAGCTAAACAAATTGTGGTTTAATGCCTATAGTAAGTGGTCCTTGTTGTCCTATTGTATAGGAGTAGTGGTTATAGGAGTAGTGATTAAAGGAATGCTGTGATGTAAAGCCTATATATAGGCCTTTTCTTTATCAATAATATATTGCTTTTTCACCATTCAAATTGCTTTTTTCTCTTTTGTTTTTCAACGTAGTAACAGTGGTATCGGAGCTTGGTTAATGAGATAAAAACAAAAGAGAAAAAATTTCTAAACAGTGAGTCTCTAAAATAGTCAAAATAGCAGTAGCTTTTTCCCCTTTTCATCTTTTGCAGCAGTAGCTTTTTCTCTTTTTCATCTTTTGCAGGTAACGATGGCATCATATTCAAGTTTTGTGCAAGCAGCGATCCCATGTTTTGATGGTCACTATGACCATTGGAGTATGCTAATGGAGAATTTCCTTCGGTCAAAAGAATATTGGCCAATTATTGAATTTGGAATTGAAGAACTAGCAACAACTGCAGTCATAACAGATGCCCAGAAAACAGAGTTGGAAGGGAGAAAGCTTAGGCAAAAAATTACCTTTTTCAGGCAATAGATTGTCCCATCTTGGAAACAATTCTTAGCAAAGAAACTTCCAAGGATATATGGGACTCCATGAAGAAAAAATATCAAGGCTCTGCTAGAGTAAAGCGTGCACAACTTCAAGCCTTGAGACGAGATTTTGAGACCCTACAAATAAAAGTTGGAGAATCTGTCACCAACTACTGTGCCAGGACTATGGAGATAAGCAACAAAATGTGATTTCATGGTGAGAAGATGGATGATGGTGTCATTGTTGAAAAAATATTGCGTTCTTTGGCACCAAAATTTGATTATGTTGTCTGTTCAATTGAAGAATCAAAAGACATAGATGCATTATCTATTGATGAATTGCAGAGCTCCTTGCTAGTCCATGAACAAAAGATGAACCGAAGTTCAAATACAGATGAGCAAGCTCTAAAGGCTTTTACCTTTACTCAATTCTCAAATTCTAGAGGAAGGGGTAGAGGTAGAGGTAGAGAAAGGGGAGGTAGAGGTAATAGAGATGGCAGCAGACAATTTTTTAAGGCTGATAATGATCAATATCAAAGCAGAGGCAGAGGACGGGTTCAACACTTTGACAAATCCAAGGTAGAGTGTTTTAAATGTCATAAATTTGGACATTAACATTATGAATGTTATGCTAGGCTGCCTAATGACAAAGAAAAGGGAGAGCAATCGTATTTTACCTAAAAGAAGGAAGTGGAAACTTTGTTAATGGCTGTTGAAGCTAACTAGAAGCCAGAGTCTGATGTTTGGTATGTGGATACAGGCTGTAGTAATCACATGTGTGGATCTAAGTCTTCCTTTTTTTTTTTTTTATTTAGATGAAGATTTTCATTCTGTAGTAAGTTTTGGTAATTGTTCCACTGTGAATGCAATGAGAAAAGGTGATATTGAGATAAGAACCAAGAATGGTTTTATAGAAACAATTTCTGATGTTCTTTATGTTCCTGACTTGAAAAGTAATTTATGGAGTGCTGGTCAATTGCAAGAAAAGGTTATGTGATAACTATTCAAAATAGTGTTTGTGAAATATATGATCCTTCAAGAGGAGCAATTGTTGTTGTTCAGATGAGTTCAAATAGGTTGTTTCCATTTAAGATAATAACATCTCAACCTTGTTTAATGGCTGAAATAAAAGACCATTCGTGGCTTTGGCATTTTCATTATGGCCACTTGAATTTTAGCGGATTAAAGACTCTCCAACAGAAAGATATAGTGACAGGCCTCCCTAAAATTCACATTCCTTCCTAAATTTATGAAGAATGCGTTGTTAGCAAACAACATTGTTCTCAATTCCCTCAAGGAAAGTCATGGAGAGCAAAACATGTCCTAGAGCTGGTACATTCTGACATTTGTGGACCGATAAATCCATCTTCTAATGGAGGTAAAAGATATTTAATTACCTTTATTGATGATTTTACTCGGAAAACTTCAGTTTATTTTTTACAACAAAAATCGAAAGCTTTTTATGTATTTAAAAGCTTTAAGGCTCATGTGGAGAATGAAACAGGAAAGACTGTTAAAACCCTTCGAATAGATCGTGGTGGAGAATATTATTCAACCAAATTTGAAGTTTTTTGTGCAGATTATGGCATTTAAAGGGAACTAACAGCCGTTTATATACCACAACAGAATGGTGTATCAGAGAGAAAAAATAGAACCATCCTTAATATGGTGAGAAGCTTGTTAGCAAGAGGGAACATTCCAAAGAATTTTTGGCCAGAGGCAGTAAATTAGAGCATCCATGTGTTAAACAGAAGTCCTACCTTTTTTGTTCAGAACAGGACACCCGAGGAAGCTTGGAGTGGACGGAAACCAGCTGTAGATCACTTTAGAATTTTTTGTTGTATAACTTATGCACATGTCACGGATGAGAAAAGAAAGAAGCTTGATGATAAGGGTGAAAAATGTGTCTTTCTTGGCATAAGTGAATGTTCCAAGGCTTATAAATTGTTCAATCCACTCACAAAAAAGATTGTGACCAGCCAAGATGTTGTCTTTGACCAGCCTACACAAGTTGTTTTTTACACTGATTCTGAAAGTGAGCCAACTCCAGTACCTATTATGCCTAACAATTTATCAGAAGCAACCCTAACAGCTGATGACATTTTGACAATAGCAGCCACTGTTGCAGCAGCTCGATCTCTTCCTACCCCAACAGCTGCTAACATTTTGCCAACAGTAACAGAAGCTACTATTACAGCAACTCCATCTCATCCTCGTATTCGAAAAAGGCCCGTATGGATAGAAGACTATAAAGTAACTGGAATTGAAGATCCAATCACTCATTTTGCTTTATTTTCATATTGTGATCCGACAACCTTTGAAAGTGCTGTCAAAGAAAAAAAATGGAGGAAGGCGATGGATGATGAATTGATGCCATTAAAAGAAATAACACTTGGGAGCTAACTGATCTTCCGAAAGGGCACAAAACCATTGGTGTCAAGTGGGTTTTCACAACCAAACTAACAGAAAATGGTGAAGTTGATAAGTATAAGGCACGTTTGGTAGTTAAGGGATATAAGCAAGAATATGGGATTGATTATACAGAAGTTTTTGCTCCTGTTTCAAGACATGATACAATCAGATTGGTGATTGCATTAGCAGCGCAGAACTTGTGGCCTATTTTCCAGTTGGATGTCAAATCGGCATTCTTGCATGGAAACTTGGAAGAACAGGTATTTGTAGAACAACCTCTTGGTCATGTTAAGATCGGAAATGAACATAAAGTTTATAGATTAAAGAAAGCTCTTTATGGGCTAAAACAAGCTCCACGAGCTTGGTATAGTCGCATTGAGACTTATTTTTTGAAAGAAGGCTTTCACAAATGTCCATATGAGCACACACTATTTGTTAAAATTGGAGATAAGGGGAAACTGCTCATTGTTTGCTTATATGTAGATGATCTTATATTTACTAGAAATGATTTTGTCATGTTTAAGGAATTCAAAAAATCTATGATGATTGAATTTGAAATGTTTGACCTTGGTATGATGCATTACTTTCTTGGCATAGAAGTAGTGCAATCTGCTAATGGGATTTTTATTTCTCAAAAGAAGTATGTGCAAGATATTTTGGACAGGTTTCAGATGAAGGATTGCAATCCTGTTAACACTCCAACTGAATTTGGCTTAAAGCTAAACAAAGATCATGAAGGGAAGAAGGTGGACAACACATTTTACAAGCAAATTGTTGGCAGTTTGATGTATTTAACTGCAACAAGACCAGGCATAATGTATTTTGTGAGCTTAATTAGTAGGTATATAGAGAATCCAACAGAAATGCATTTGTTAGCAGCCAAGAAGATCCTTCGTTACTTGCAAGGAACTAGAGATTTTGGGTTGTTCTATAAGAAGGGTGAAAAGTTAGAGTTGTTTGGGTTTACTGACAGTGATTATACAGGAGATCAAGATGACAGAAGGAGCACTTCGGGTTATGTTTTTATGTTGGGCACAGGTGTTGTTTCATGTTCTTCTAAGAAGCAACAAATTGTCACTTTATCAACTACAGAAGCAGAATTTATTGCTGCCACAGCTTGTGCTTGTCAAGCTATCGGGTTAAGAACAATTCTTGAAGAACTACAATTCCAACAAATTAAGGCTACTACCGTTTTTTGTGATAACTCAGCGATTAAACTCTCCAAGAATCCAGTGCTTCACGGAAGAAGCAAGCATATCGATGTGAGATATTATTTTTTAAGAGATATCAGCAATGATGGAATAATCAAACTGGTTTATTGTCGAAGTGAAGACCAAGTTGCAGATATACAGACCAAACCTCTCAAATTTTCTACATTTGTGAAATTGCGTGGTTTACTTAGAGTTTGTTCACGTTCTGCAGTGAACAAAAATTTGCAGAGGGTTGATTTTTCTTTTAAACTGATATCTGCAGATTTCAGTTTAAGATGGGATGTTAAGATTTATTATTATTATTATTAATTATGATAACTTCGTATTGTCCTAGTCTTTAGGGATTTACTCAGTTAAACAAATCGTGGTTTAATGGTTATAGTAAGTGGTCCTTGTTGTCTATATAGGAGTAGTAGTTAAAGGAATGCTGTGATGTAAAGCCTATATATAGGCCTTTTCTTTATCAATAATATATTGCTTTTTCACCATTCAAATTGCTTTTTCTCTGTTTTTTTTTCAATGTAGTAACAAGCCTACCACTTACTCCTTGCTAGGTAAATCCATGTGATCTAAGTGACCCGATGGTTTATAAATACCCAATGATCACTAGGTACAAAGCATGACTCAACCAAATCAACTCGCATATTGAAAACTCTTCTAAACTTACTTTTTTACATCATTCATTATTCTCCTCACATACACTACTCTCTTCTCTCATTTTGCTAACTTAAGCATTAAAGGGTTTCCTATCTACATAGGGGACTTTTTTTGCAGAAGAGCATAAATAGCCCAAGTCTAGACATAATAACTCATTAAGTAGCTATGGAAAGCAAAAATCCATATGAATTTTTCACAACTGCATCAATATCATCATTTATAATAATTTGAATAAAATCTAGTTTAATTCCTTTTATTTCCTTGTTCTTTCCATGACTGTTGACTTTGAAATGCAAGGACACGAGATAGTAACTAGCCTCCCCACCACTGTTATTAAACCCGGCCCGGCCCGACCCGACAGGTCGACCCGGGACCCGGTGGCTGGACCGGTCCGGGTTTAATAAAAGACTGGCTGTGGCAACAGCCCGACCAAACCCGGGCGACCCGGACGAGACCCTGTTTTTTTTTTTTCAAATGTGGGATTTGAAACCCATTAATATATATACTCTATGTTCCCAAGAAAAAAGTCATGTTTTTTCAATGTGGGATAAAAAACCTTTTGGTTTAAATACTTCAACTTAAAAGCATAACATAATATCTTTTCAATGTGGGATTTGAAGCCCTTTCATATATATACTCTATGTTCCCATGAAAAAAACCATGTTTTTTCAATGTGGGATAAAAAACCTTTTGGTTTAAATACTTCAACTTAAAATGATAACATATTATCTTTTCAATGTAGGATTTGAAGCCCTTTCATATATATACTCTATGTTCCCATGAAAAAAACCATGTTTTTTCAATGTGGGATTTGAAACCCATTAGTATATATACTCTATATTCCCAAGAAAAAAGTCATGTTTTTTCAATGTGGGATAAAAAACATTTTGGTTTAAATACTTTAACTTAAAAGGATAACATAGTATCTTTTCAATGTGGGATTTGAAGCCCTTTCATATATATACTCTATGTTCCCATGAAAAAAACCATGTTTTTTCAATGTGGGATAAAAAACCTTTTAGTTTAAATACTTCAACTTAAAATGATAACATATTATCTTTTCAATGTGGGATTTGAAGCCCTTTCATATATATACTCTATGTTCCCATGAAAAAAACTATGTTTTTTCAATGTGGGATTTGAAACCCATTAGTATATATACTCTATATTCCCAAGAAAAAAGTCATGTTTTTTCAATGTGGGATAAAAAACCTTTTGGTTTAAATACTTTAACTTAAAAGGATAACATAGTATCTTTTCAATGTGGGATTTGAAGCCCTTTCATATATATACTCTATGTTCCCATGAAAAAACCATGTTTTTTCAATGTGGGATAAAAAAATCTTTTGGTTTAAATACTTCAACTTAAAAGGATAACATAGTATCTTTTCAATGTGAAATTTGAAGCCCTTTCATATATATACTCTATGTTCCCATGAAAAAAACCATGTTTTTTCAATATGAGATTTGAAACCCATTAGTATATATACTCTATGTTCCCAAGAAAAAAATCATGTTTTTCAATGTGGGATAAAAAACCTTTTAGTTTAAATACTTCAACTTAAAAGGATAACATATTATCTTTTAAATGTGGGATTTGAAACCCATTAGTAGATATACTCTATGTTTCCAAGAAAAAAGTTATGTTTTTTCAATGTGGGATAAAAAACTTTTTTAGTTTAAATACTTTAACTTAAAAGCTTAACATAATATCTTTTTAGTGTGGGATAAAAAACTTTTTAAAATATTCTTTTAAACTTCATAATATGTATAATCTATATTTACATGGATTTTTTCATATGAAATATTAAAACTTTATTTTTTTTAATTTTTCCGGGTTAATCCGGGTTGACCCATGAAACCCGGGACAGGGTTAACCCCCGGACCGGGTTTAATAACTATGCTCCCCACCACAAGTACATTAGCTCCTTCAGGTCTTAGACAAATTAATCATTAAATGAAAATGCATACTAAAATAGTTTTAGCTACACAAGAACAACTTTGAACTTTGTCACTCTCTCAACGGATGACATAACAACTAGCTCCATTGCATGCAAAATTAAGTACACATAGACAATTTTATTTTCTTGTAAAAAAACATGCAAGAAAGTAGGCACGAGATTACTCACATTCTAACACTATGTAGGAGACATTCTAGCCAAGAATTCTAAACATCTAAAAGTGGAGCATCAACAAGTCTTAGCCACAAGAGTGACTATTACCATCGACCCCTCAAAATCTTATTAGTGAACTCCTCATAAATAAAAAATACCTTAATATAAGATGAGATCGGTAATGATACGAACTTCTATAAGTGAAAATCATCCCTACCAAGTGGGAGAACAATTAGGTATTGCATCCCCATCTCTTTAAATATTAAGTGTCCTTGAAGGTGAACTTAGACAACTACAAAAGACTTACAAATTCAAAGAGAGCATATACAGAATGTACGAGGAAGACTGAAGCTTGTAACATTAGATAGCAATGCTATGTGCAAAATCTTTCCGATAACATTCTATGGATTTGCTCGTGCATAGTACCATATCCTAGAGCCTAACCCCATCCTTGACAAGGCACTCCCAGTTCTAGTAATAAAGAAAAGAATCTCCCAGGTATCATTGATTAGTACTTAAAAGTGCATTTTTATCAAGGTTCTATATCATCATTTTGCACTTGAAGTATCAATAACTCCTTAACTAAAGCACGCTTTATAATAACATATCTAATTTATAGTAAATGTTCATCTTAAATGCAGGCCTATCACATAAATGAAAGAATTGATAGATGAGTTGAAATACTGAAATTGAAAGGACAAAGAGATGGCCAAACTTAGAAAAGAGATGCTGGTGCAGTCCAAACTGGAATACTGTTCGGTAATTGGGTCATATCTGGAGCTGTAGATCTCGGATGTAGGTCCATTTTATATGTATGGAAAGATAAGACATAGGCATACAACTTTCATGTGGAGCCCAAGATTTAACAAGGCCGTTTTCAAGTCTAAATTGTAGCAACAACGAAGAAGTCTGAATCTGTCCTGCAGCCTAGACACTGTTCAGTGTTCAGCCCATATCTCGAGTTCTAGAAGTCCAAATGATCTCAAATTTTTACCCTGGAAAGATGAGACAATTTCCTAGAACTTTCATGATTTAAGTCTGTTCAAATTATGACGTTATCAATGACGTTTTTGGCAGACAAGAAGATAAGAATTGTCACCAAGTCAAGATGTGGCCACCCATTCATCAATTAATCAACATATCAATAGTTCCAAATGTTGGCCTATAAAAGGAGGCATTTGCCATGTATTTAGGCATCTTGGTTTTCAGATCAAGATCATGCTCTTGCTCTCTCTTTATATTTTGTAATGCTTAAGTTTTGCTTATATTAATCTCTTGCTTATGCTTTTCATTTCCTTCCCTTGTTTATTTATGTTTCTTTCTTTCATTATGTTTAGTTAAGTTAATTATGTCAAGGTGAAAAGGGTACACTAATGGTGTAAGAATAAGTATAATATAAACTTAACATGGACCTTAATGTTGGATACTAACATGCTTTATATTTGCTATCTTGTTCACTTTTAATACTTTGCTTGTTAAATGGTTAATCTAGATTTATGTTGTATAACACTTGGTACAACAAATACTTGGCACTTTCATAGCCCATACTGTATGGTATAACCGACACCTGAGCTATGAAAGGAACTTGATTTGTTGTTAACATAAGTTATAATCATGAATGCCTGACAACATTTACAAGTATTAGCATTATTCGAATAAGATAACTAATGTAATCATGTTAACAATTTATAATCCGATTGGAACCTCCTTTGTGTGTGGTTTCCAGTTGAGTAATAAAAAGAGTTTATACTACACTTGTTTGAAATACCATTAGTGGATCCTCTAACCTTGACAATTATTTTTATCCTTGTTTAATCCTTACATCAATATCACATCTCAAAGCTCTCTTTAACTTATTATTATTGTTGTTGTTGTTGTTGTTGTATTATTGTTGTTTATAATTTATACAATTAACCTCCCTGTGGTTCGACCCTGGTCTTGCCGGGTTATTTATTACTTCGACACTCCTGCACTTGGGAAAAGACATCAATCTTTTGGTCGTATCAATCATTAATCTCCTAGTAGCCCTAAGGCATCTAAAAATAACCCAAAGGGGTGCATTCATCATCATCTCATAATTTCTTAGCTCATGACCACATCTTTGAATACCACAAGCACTAAGGTATTAGCTTCTGTTAAGGAAAGAGAATCTGTACAATATCCCCCTTCATTGAAAAACGACTCAAACACATGGAACCCCCATAAATTTTATCTCTTTCATCATAATAACAATCACGATACCGAGGATTGTTATGCCATAAAAAAGAAGATAGAAAATATAATTGTCAAGGTTACCTTCAATAGTTTATAAGGAAGGAAATAACTTGAATAAAAAGAAAAGGAGGTCAATACATCCTATAATAAGTTGCCCAGGATTAGATAATTTTCTGGAATTGTACCTCTATTTATGTAAGATGTAAGGAATCTTTTTGATTTTTTTAATTAAAAAGAAATATTGTCTCTCTAATTAATCTCCATATGTTATTCTTTATAAATATTACTCATCTTCATGTCTCTATATGAAGTCTCCAAATGATTTTTGGTTAGAGCATAAACCACTTATTTGGTTAAAAAAACATTAGAACATACAATTATCCACTCACACAATATGATCTCTATTTGGATATAGGATGACCTGACCTGATTTTTAGAGATTTCCTATAAAAAAAAATTGATCTCCATGAAGAATCTCCATTTCTTTATATGAAATCTTCTTCTCTCCATATAAAGATTTCCCTGAACATTCATCATGACCCAAATTCTCATTCTCTACCTAGTACAAAATGTTTAGAACTCTCTCTATAGGCTCAGTACTACACCTAACCCCAATAAAGTGCAGACACTGAGGGACAACCTAGGAGAACCTCCATTAGTGTTAGCATAACACTTGAAACAACATATCTTTCTCCCGAGCATGAAGTGTTCTATTAGGTTTCTCTGCTTGGGTACAATCTCCATTCAACTCTAATATCAAAATTAGCAGTGGCCATTGCACCTCCAAGCTTATAAACTTTTTGAGTAACCAAAAAGTCAATGTGAACATTCTTCATGTTTCTTCTAACATCTCTGTCTGATTTTTTATTTGGGCATGAGCAAACTCATCGTATCATACTCTCTATATGGACACACTTTAGGCAACTTCTTAAAAAAAAAAAAAAAGCAACTTGAGAACCTAAAATTACTAGTGCTCTTCAAGCTTGATGAGGAAAAATTAAGTGTTTAAAATTACATGTAGTTTCAAAGGCTAGAGAGGGCAACTGTTGTGGCAAAAAAAGAAAAGAAAAAAGAATGAGATATCAGAGTTGTTATCCGATCATCTATCTAGTCAGACCAAATAGCTGTTGGGCAGCCAATTGCTAAGGCCGAACAACTCTATTTGACCAATTGAATGGAGATTCTTGGGTTAAATGCCAAGCTAAAAAAAGAAAAAGTTAGCTCACTAATCACTGTTCATGCCACAACCCTTTAAAATGTTAGTACGACATCACCTAATGCTGTCTAAATCACTCATCTTAGAAGTCATCAATGTGGTGTCTATGGACTCCATTGTTTCATAAGTCATCACGTAATATTAGCTAGTTGTGTAGTCGAAAGTTATTGCCACATAAACAATTCATTTTATTAGTGAGCTGCGTAGTCTCTATGATAAAGCAAATATCTTTCATGATTTCTTTTACAGTATATAGCAAGTATATAGCAAGCAGGCTTGTCACCTACTCTTTGCCAAGTAAACCATGTGGTCCAAGTGACCCGAGGGTGTATAAATACCTAAAGATTATCATGTTCAAGACACAACTCAACTAGATCAACACGCGTAAAGAAAACTCTAAACTTACTCTCTTGCATTTTTCATTATTCTCCTCACTTAAACTATTCTCCTCCCTCGTATTGTTAACTCAAACATCCGAGGGTTTCTATTAGTTTTGTAGAAGAGCAGAAACGAACTAAACCCAAACAAACCAGCCATCTAAAGTTTTCATGACTTTGTCAGCTCTACGAATATATCTAACAATCCCTTCATACGAAGGATTCGGTCTGAAACTTTAATCAATCTAAACACTATTAGCAGAGGACAAGATTGAACCGGTTGATCAGGCACGTTTGTTTCTAGTTTTCTCTGGAAATACAAAAAAACGTTGGCTGGTTAATAAAGTATTTTCAATATTGAAAGTTAAAGATACAGGTTAGCTGCTACATAGAAACTTTACCTTCCAAATAAGGTTGTAATCTGTGATGAAAACTGATTGACTTCCTCGACACTTTCTGATCCGAGAAAAGAAAGAAGCTGCTCTAGAGTCTTCCTTGCTGATCGAACAGCAAGAAGGCTCAACATCACATGGAGTGACAATGTTGAGGACACAAAGTTGGAACCTTTTTCAATCTGTTCTAGCAGGACATTGTTTGTCATTAACAGACTGAAGTCTGTGTTGATACTGGTACTAGTGTTTTTCCCTGGAGATTCCATTGCAGCTCCTTAATTATGTCTCTTATGTTTATCGGCCGTGTCATTTTTTGATGATCTTCAGCCGCAGGGAGATTTAGATCGGGAAGTCTAGAGCTAATTCGATCTTCTCCTTTCTCTGGGTACAAAGAAGACCAAGTGGATGGACCAACCCTCAGACCCAATCGACACAGTACCGAGCCAGAGACTCTCGACTTAGGTCTGGCCTCAGGTTGGAGACAGGTGGAATGATGCAAGACTTCATTCATTTCCTAATCCAAAGAATGGCCTAAACTATTAGGTTATACAGGGTACCACTGCAGGAAGAAGCAGAAAGTGGATGCTCTTATATACATACAGAGAACCCGAAAAACCCTAAGATAACAAAACTAAATAGGAAAGAGAACAAGTATTTGGATTTGAACTTGGAAGCTCAAGAAGGTGGCCTGCTATAATCAATCTGGAGAGATGGACTTGGTCTCGGTGCGTGGAAGTTGGACTATAGAACCAAAAAAGGATAACAGCAACCTCGAAAACTGCATTTCCTATCACATCTTCACTGTCCAGACTGGTCAAGACTGAGAAACTAATATTTTAGAGTTCAATCAATCAGTTCCGTACCGAGGCATGATTGAGTCGAATATCATTCTTTCATGGAGGAAAACTAACTTATCTTTCCTTTAGAATTGTATTCATCTTAAATAGAGATTACAAGCATGGTAACGGTTACATATAGCTAATATCATGGCTGTCTATTGTGCTATATATGAAAACATAATCACTGCCTATGCTGCTGTGCATGAAAAGTAATCACGTATACTAAACAGAGTAAGAAATTAAATAAAGAGAAAGTCATGGAGATAGGATCATGGTTGACAGATACACTCTGTATCTCTTCATTTCAATCAAATCTAACCTCGAAAACAAACCTGCACGTGCAAGTATGGTAGACGACGAATGTCCTGTGCCTAAAACTAGAGGTCCCAGTATTAACTTCTTGAGACTGCTACACAGTATTAAGAAAAATCACACTGCCACCTCATGTAAGCTATTATTACAGGATTCATGACAGCATCAAAAAAGATTACACTGCCAACTCACGTGAATTATTATTGCATGATTAACTCATTCAACGGCAAAATTCAGCAACTTTATTATTGCATGATCAACTCATGCAACGGCAGGATTCATGACAGTATAAATCAATACTCATTGCAAGCTACAATCAAGGATTAGTTGATGTAAAGCTAAGATCGGTTTCTTATATTTACTATAGCTAGAATCAGGGATTCGGTTTTTATTCTTTCCTTTATAAGCCTTCCATACTTAGCACTCTGTATCTTGTATATATATTATGTTCTGCAGTTTGAATGTAATTATGCAAAATTCAAAACTTTTGTCTTCTCTTTTATGGTATCAGAGCATTTCAATCTCTAACGAGTATTGTTCCTAAACCTTCACCATGTCTTCTTCCCCATCTATCAATTCTGCCCCTAACCAAATCATCACTATCAATTCTGCTACTGCCATCAATGAAAAACTTACAGCCTCCACCTTTCCACAATGGAGAGCACAGTTTGAAGCCTTACTTATTGGCTATGATCTCATGAATTTTGTTACTGGTGATCTCCAGTGTCCTGCAATTGATACCGAAAACTCTGCTGTCTCCAAAGCTGCAAACTCTCACTGGATTCGGCAAGATAAATTGATTCTTCATGCACTGCTAGCCTCAACATCCACCACCATCACACCTCTGCTTGCTTCATGCAAAACCTCCTATGAAGCATGGAACAAACTAACATGTTTGTATGCAGGAAAATCACGCACCCGTGCGATGCAGTTGAAGGAGGATCTCACCCTCAATCATCGTGGCAGTAGGACTGTCACTGAATTTCTCCAGGTGATTAAACTTACAGCTGATGAACTTGCCAGGATTGATCATCCTGTTACTGATGATGATCTGACTCTTTATGTTTTAAATGGACTGGGTCCGGATTTTAGGGAAATTGCTTCACCAATACGAGCCAGAGAACATCCCATTCGGTTTGAGGAGCTACATGATTTGTTAATTGGCCATGAAAGTTATCTTCGTCGGTTGGAACAACAAACCATGCAGCCGCTAGTTTCTACAGCAAATTTTACTCAACGAAGGCATTTCCCTGCTGGAAATAATGGACAACGCTTTTACTCCAAAAGCCGTGACAACACCAAATGAAGCACATACAATTCAGGTTTTCGCAAATATAAACCTAAGTGTCAGCTATGTGATCAGTTGGGTCACACAGCTAAAACATGTTCCAAAAGCAATTCATCTGATTTTTCTGCAAATTGTGCTGCATCTTCTAAAAGCAAGGATTCGAAATGGCTAGTGGATTCGGCAGCCTCTCATAATATGACGACTAATCTTTCAAATCTATCTATTCATTCTGAATATGATGGTACAGATGAAGTAGTGTTTGGTGATGGATCAGGTTTGCAAGTATCTCATACTGGGTCATTATCGTTCATCTCCCCCACCCGTATTTTTCATTTGAAAGACACTCTATGTGTTCCTGAAATTAAAAAAAATTTAATTTCCGTTCATCACTTTACTAAACAAAATAATGTTTATCTTGAGTTTCATCCCTTTTATTTTCTTGTGAAGGATCGGATCACGGGGGCGACACTACTAAAAGGTGCATGTGAGGATGGTGTGTACCCTTTGCCAGAAACAATGACTATGGCTTCCAAACCTGCTATTGCTTATGTTTATGAACGCACAACAACAGATGGATGGCACAAACAACTTGGTCATCCATCTTCCAAAATTGCTCAACATCTTATCCGCACTTTTTCCTTACCTGTCAGAAAAACAAAAGAAAATCCATCTCTTTGTGTCTCATGTTCTCACAATAAAGCCCACCGACAAACATTTCAATCTCATGGTCTTGTTAGTACAGCACCCCTCGAATACATTTATACTGATGTTTGGGGTCCGGCTCATGACACTGGTATTGATGGTTCAAAATACTACATTATTTTTGTTGACCACTATACTAAATATATATGGCTTTATCCTATGTTCCATAAATCATGTGTTCATAGTATCTTTCCTCAATTTCAAAATCTTGTGGAAAACAGGTTCAACACCAAAATCAAAAGTCTATATTCTGACAATGGAGGTGAATACATTGCTCTTAAAAATTATTTATATGTTCATGGCATTGGTCATTATACCACCGCTCCCCACACTCCACAACAAAATGGAATATTCGAAAGACGACATCGCCACCTTGTTGAAACAGGTCTCACTCTTCTCACCGATGCCCAAATGCCTCTTTCCTACTGGCCTTATGCATTTCAAGCTGCAACATACTTGATCAATCGTATGCCAACCTCCACTCTGAATAACAAAACACCCTTCGAATTGCTTTTCCATCAAAATCCCAACTACATGAAACTAAAGCAATTTGGGTGTCTCTGATATCCCTTAACCAGACCCTACAATACACATAAACTTCAACCCAAAGCCGTGTCATGTGTTTTCGTGGGTTACTCTTTAACCCAAAATGCTTATTTATGTCTCGACCTTCTCAGCAGAAAAGTATATCACTCCAGACATGTGCTCTTTGATGAGACTGTCTTTCCCATGGCTCAAACTAATACTTGTTCTTCTGCAAAATCCCAACCTGCAACCAGTGCTCTCGGTTCTTCCCACCCGGTTGCCATAAGTCTGCCATTGTTATATCCTGCACGACCACCAGAATCAATTGCTTCTGCACTGGGTACCGCTGCTCCTTCATCACCTTTGGTAGCTTCACCTCCAATGTCAGTTCCCTCACAGGTATGTCCTCCTGCTCAAATTGAACCTTCCTCTGAAAATTTAATTGTTAGTCATGCTCTTGTGGTGCTTCCTTCTGATGAACCTCGTCCCCATCGTATGATTACTCGATCTATGAACAACATCTATAAGCCTAAAAGCTTGTTCATGGTTACCAAACATCCATTACCTTCATCTGTGGAACCTACATCGGTGACTCAGGCCTTAACTGATCCTCAGTGGCGTGCTGCAATGTCCTCAGAGCTTACAACTCTTATGCGCCATGATACATGGCATCTGGTATCACCTCCCAAGGGCTGCAACATTATTGGATGCAAATGGGTGTTTCGGGTTAAAAGGCTTGCTGACGGCTCAATTGACAGATTTAAAGCCAGACTAGTGGCCAAAGGTTTCAATCAAAGACCCGATTTGGATTATACTCAGACTTTTAGTCCTGTAGTAAAACCAATGACTATTCACACTATTTTATCAGTTGCTGTGATGCATGGATGGCCTCTCCATCAGTTAGACGTAAACAATGCATTTCTCCATGGCCATCTCACAGAAGAAGTATACACGTCGCAGCCTCCTGGATTTCAGGACCAATCTTCACCAGATTCTGTTTGTTGTCTTAAGAAGGCAATCTATGGCCTTAAACAAGCACCACGTGCTTGGTATACTGCACTTAAACAAGCTATTCTGGAATTTGGTTTTGTCAATACCAAGTCTAACTCTTCATTGTTTGTCTATAATGTTGCGTCCATTACTGCTTACTTTCTGGTGTATGTTGACGATTTAATTATCACCAGCAACAACTCTCATTTTACTGCAAGTGTTATACAACAGCTCGGCAGGAAGTTCTCTCTTAAAGACTTGGGACCCTTGCATTTCTTTCTTGGTATTGAAGTTATTCCCACGCAGAATGGGCTGTTCCTCACGCAGCATAAATACATCAGGGATCTTATTGCCAGAACCTGCATGGATGGAGCAAAAGATGTCACCACTCCACTGTCAACTTCGGTCTCTCTGAAATTAAATGATGGCTCAGCTGCTGTCAATCCTACTGAATATCGCAAGGTAATTGGAGCATTGCAATATCTTTCACTCACTCGACCCGACATCAGCTTTGCAGTAAACAAATTGTCACAGTTCATGCACTGCCCTTCTACAATTCACTAGACTGCCACCAAGCGGTTGTTGCATTATCTGAAGAATACAATTTTCCATGGCATCTCAATTCAGAAAAATGTTAATCCTCTGCTTACATGTTACTCAGACGCGGATTGGGCTGGCAATTTGGATAATCGCAGCTCTACTTCAGCTTATCTCATTATGCTTGGTTCAAATCTCCTCTCTTGGAGTTCCAGAAAACAGCGTGCAATTGCACGATCATCTACAGAGGCTGAATATCGTGCGCTTGCCACCGCTGCTTCTGAGTCTATGTGGATTCTGTCACTCTTTACTGAAATCAAGTTTTCTCTTCCTCAGTCTCCACTGCTCTTGTGTGACAATCTTGGTGCAACCAATCTCAGCTTCAATCCTGTTCAGCACTCACGCATGAAGCACATCCAAATTGACTTACACTTTGTTCGGGACCTTGTTCAGAAAAACTTTCTTACTATTCGCCATGTTCACACGAATGATCAACTTGCGGACCTGCTTACCAAACCACTCTCCAAGCAGCGCACAGATTTTCTCAAGCACAAGATCGGTCTCACCGATGGGAGCCCGTTCTTGCGGGGGCGTATCAAGGAAAATCACACTGCCACCTTATGTAAGCTATTATTGCAGGATTCATGACAGCATCAAGGAAGATTACACTGCCAACTCACGTGAATTATTATTGCATGATCAACTCATGCAACGGCAAAACTCAGCAACTTTATTATTGCATGATCAACTCATGCAACGGTAGGATTCATGAAAGTATAAATCAATAATCACTGCAAGCTACAATCAAGGATTAGTTGATGTAAAGCTAGGATCGGTTTCTTATATTTACTATAGCTAGAATCAGGGATTCAGTTTTTATTCTTTCTTTTATAAGCCTTTCATACTTAGCACTCTATATCTTGTATATATATTATGTTCTGCAATTTGAATGTAATTATGCAAAATTCAAAACTTTTGTCTTCTCTTTTACACAGGTATGTAGTTTTGGATGATTGCATAAAGTATTCCAAGAGTAAAAATAAAACCAATCCGCAGAGCTGAAAGAAAATTTACAGAAACTACGATTTCGACTTATAAAAGACCAACCAAGGCATGACAGGGAAGGGGAAGCAGAGTATTTGTGCTTGTACAACTGCCTTACCTAGTTGATAGCCAAAGAAGGGGGATAAAGAGAAGGGAAAAGTTTTTTGCGTTGGCAAGTTGAATTTTTAACCCTGAAGAGAAACAATTATGGCTTAGATGATGAAACATCACTTTTACATCACTAAATGTGATAGACCCATAAGTTTTAGTGGAGAAATCTTATTGATAACCACTTTAACCATTGTTATCGCATATTACACTATGAAAGAAGATGAACACAAGTAGACATTGGCAGCATCATACAAGCAAACTACAGAAATTTTATTTCTTAGTTGTAAAATGAAAAACCGTGATCATCAGATTATGTTTCAAGACATGGATAGTGGGTTGAGCACAGCTCCAGTGAAGAACACAGTTCTAGCAGCTTCTTCCCTTATCCTGAACATGAAAGGATGGTCAGCTACAAAACTTGTAATCGGTTACCTTGTACATTGTTGTTTAATTATGGCAACCGCGGCAGCAGCAGCTGAGAGCCTGTTGATAGAAACAGTCTCTACTGTCAATAGTAGATCAAGTCTCATTCCTTTCATGGTTTCTTTGGCCTCAAACTCGGAAGAGAATTTAAATTCGGGGATCCTAAATTTAGGAAGTTCTACTTTCCACAGATTGAATTGCTGATTAAAGAATCCAGGTTTAGAATTGATCATTTTGACCAGATTTGACAAACCATCTTTCTTATCTGGAAGAAAGAAATACATAGAAAAGTGCCAGGTGTCTAGACCAGTTTGGTAGGGCAGTTTAAGCACTTTGTAAGCTTCAAAGGATCAATAAAGATGCTCTTCAAATCCTAAACCAGCCAAGAAAGGAACTTGAACAATTTGCCCATTCAGAAGGTGAAAGTCACCAAGCTGGGTCCTTGACGCATCAAACTTTTGATCCCATGCTCCTTTGAAGTATATTGCGTTGGCAGTGCAACATCGTTATCTACAGATCCAGGTGGGAGGACTTCCTTGATCAATCCTCTCGTCTTTCTTTCAGCCCACAAACTCGCCTCCTTCTCTTGCTTCATCAGGCTTGAGGGACAAACATAACATATATTTATTGTTAGACCAAGCATTTTAGGCTCATTTTTGCCATATATGGTTAACATAAAAAAAGAAAGAAAAAGAAAAGGCACCTTTTTTAGAAAGTCAACTTCAGGTTGAGCATTGTAGACCACAATCCCTTCAAAAGAAGGATTCAAGCTGTAACACTGATCGACCCAAACACCACTAATGAACAACAATGTTGGATCTGATGTTCTGGCACGTTTCTTTCCAGTTTTTTTCTGCAAATTAATTAGCGTTAGCTAAATACCTATGAAGATAAAGTACTTTTGAATGTAAAAAACAACAGTACCTAGCTACTTCGCTAATTACCTTCCTCGGCAGGCAGCGTAATCCTGGCAATATGTGATGCCACCTGATTGAGTTCCCAAATACTCTTTGACCCCAGAAAAGAAAGAAGCTGCTCTAAAGTCTTGCCTGTTGATCCTGCAGCGACAAGGCTCAAAGTCAAATGGAATGACAAAGGAGATGACGCAAAACTTGACCCTTTTTCAATCTCTTTCAGCAAGAGTTGGTTTGTCATTAGCAGACTAGAGTCTGTGTTGTAAGAGGTGCTGTTAGTGTGTGGAACTTCCATTGCAGTTTCTTGAGCCGTTGATCATATACAACATGTATGATTTAGTCAAGTTTATATAGGGGCTCGAAGTCAAAAGACCAGAAGTTCTATGTATGAAATTAAACATTGACTTAAGGCACTTAGCTTGAATAAATATATTTTAAGCCTTGGATCAACGAATAAAAAAACTGGTTGAATTGGCATCTTGAACTTTCATCTTTCAATAGCTCGGTTTGAGCCTTCCAAGCGGACCACTAGTACTAATTTTCAGTATAAATTAAAAAAAAAAAAAACAGAGAATAGGAGTGAAAGATTCAGTTTTATCACTATAAAGCTCATTATTTTAGCAATTTAGAGTTCCCAAGATCAACAAATTAAGCTCATTGTCTTTTCCAAGAGAGAAAATGGAGTCTCTTACCATGCAATCACAAGGAACTCCATTTTCTTTGTTGGATAAAACTTTGTACTCTCCCATAAAAAAACTCGGCTGAATTCCAGAACTCTTTCAGGAAAAAATAAAATAAATCTCATGGGATAGGGCTGAAAGAAATTCCGGAGAAATTATGCCTTTGGGCTTTGGCTAAGAGATAGACCAAACGTGTGGCAGAGGAAAGAATTCAGAGTGTATGGACTTGTGTAAAACTAGCTTAACCTTTGACTTGGTTTCACAGCCAATAGGCCATTTGAGTTAGCTGTTAAACATCTCTAATGTTGTTATCCTGAAACATTATATATGTTTTAGGTCCTGCTACATTATCCAGGTTATAAGGATGTAATTTTTCTCCTTCAACACCTATGATTAATTTGTTCTCTGCTTGGAGCATTCAATGCTAAAAACAAGTTAAAGATGAGTGTGCTTTATTCTGTCTTGAAGGAAACAGAAGATGTCCCAATAACATGTTAAATTCATCTTACGACACATCCTAAATTGGCTAAAAGCTTGAATCATTTCATGGCAATAGGTTAAGTGGAGGTATGCCACTGTTCAAGGATTACAACTTCACATTCTGTAAATGATTTAACCAAAGTAGCTCATGTCTCAAACATTTCTAATTATATATGTCACGGAAGTATACATTTGTAAAGCCTGGCTGATGACTGAAAGCTTATTAGATTCTAGTGCAATAATATCTGTGATCTTTTATTGACAGAAATACATAAATACACTACTAGATACTAAACAAGCAGAACTCCACTAGAAAGAAAATAATAAAGAAAAGGTAAATTCTGGGTTTAAAAGCCATAGATAGTTGTTTTTGGAAGCTATGCAGTGATAGCTAGATAGCTTTCACTGTTCAGTCAAGGAGATGTTTTCTGTGAAGATGAAGAAGCTGGGGGGATTCCAGGGATGAGAGGAGGTAGAGGAGGGAGAAGAGGGAGAGGAGGAATAAGTGAGAAGGGAGGTGGTGGTGATGGAGTTAGGCCAGGGATTGGTGGCAACGGAAGGGATGGTATTGGTGGCAACGGAAGGGATGGTATTGGTGGCAACGGAAGGGATGGTATTGGAGGAGGCTGAAGTGGGTTAGGAGGAAGTATGGGTGGAAATAGTGGAGGTGGCTGAATTATTGGAGGAAATATTGGAGGCGGCTGAAAAGGGTTTGGTGGAAAAAGTGGTGGTGTTGGGAAGCCAAACTGATTAGGATGGTGCACCGCTTTCTCATCTGGTAATGTTGTGCTCTTAAGAGATTCTGTAGTTTTGGTATTTTCTGTATTTGCTGGAATTGGTGGAAGAAAAGGTAGCCCTGGAAGAGGTGGGAGAGGAGGGAGTTGCGGTAATGGTGGCAATATTGGAAGCGGAGGAAGAGGAGGGAGAACAGTTGTTTTCGGGTCTTGAAGTGGAGGTGGAAATGTTGGGTTATCAAAAGAAGGTAGAGAGGTTTCTTTGGAACTGAATTCCCTGGGATTTTCTATACTTGGTTTTTGATTACATAAGAACGGTTCTTTTTCAGGCTTGAAGGTGAAAAAACCAGCTGAAAATATATGTGTTCCTTCCTTTCTTGACTTGAGACGAAGTGATGATGAAGTTGCTGTGGATGCCACAGCACAATAAGGCTCGCTGCTACTTAGTAACTCCACTGAACATCTCTTAATTTTCTTTACGTGTTTGCTCACTGAGAAAGGCAAATGAACCTTGAATTGTCCATGCTCGTCTGTTTTCGCTTCTTCTCTGAAACTTGGTCTTGATTTCTCATCTTTGCATTCTACAGCAACATGTGCACCTGCATACAATAGCCCCCAGAATCATTTTCTATATCACACTGCAAAACATAACCTGTAAAAATTAATGTTCATCCAATAATTAATGAAGTTGTCGAAAAGAACCTGAAATGAAGTGACTGTTCCTTGAGAAATCCTCTTGGAAACATGTGTCACAGTAGACAGTGCCAACGACAACTGCAGATGGAAGTTTCTTTCCATGGCTGGCTTCTGAGGGGTTATTAAATGTGAAACCGAGAAGGAATATTATGAAAAACCAAGGCATTATGAGTATTCTTCTTCTCTCTCTACGATCTCTGATTTAGAGAAGAATAAGAGTTGGCAGAGTCTCCTCTTTATAAGTTGAGCCAAGCTTGACACTTGTTCTCTATTCCTGACGTGCCGTGTCCTATGTTCTATTATAGCTGTTTGAGATATGAATGAATAATATACCGTCTTACCCACCAAGAATCTTTATGTCATTCATGCAAAAACCAGTCAACTGCAAACTAGCAGCAGTGAATGAGGGTGTATTTCCTACCATTTAACAGCTCAAAAGGAGGTAAATATACAGGCAGATAAGGGAAGACTCTAGCTCTACCCTTCATCCACCTCCCCCTTGTTTTCTTACATTTATCGAGTTTGTTCCTTTGCTGGCTTTAAAATACCATTATGAATAGTTGGGTCCCTGTTGGTTCACGAGACATGTAGAGTAGCCACAAATTTCATGCGCATACAACAACACCCTAGCTAATACCAACAAATTTGAGAATGTAGCTCGCTTGTAAGATATATGTATAAATGCTATTCACCTTTTGAACTAATGTATGGACAGACAGAGGTAGGCTGTTTCTTGAGGTTGTGTTGGAGATAATCATAGAGGAAATAAAAATGTGTTTGGATAAAAGACAAGGTTAAAAGATATAATATAATAGTTTTGAAGTGAATTTTTTTATTTTTAAAATAAAAAATATATATTCCCAATGCTTTCTTTTCTTTTAACTCTAAATAGTAGTTTGAATGTCATTTCAAATTAAACTAGGCAATGAAGGTTGATTCAGTATGTTCTTATTGACCTAACAAGTTAGCATGCTACTTGGATCAAAGCCTAATTTGACTTTTAAGAGATTTTAAAATAATGTGGTTTGAGTTATTTTAAAAAAAAATAATTAAAACTAGATTAATATGAATCAACTCAATTTAATCTTTCAACTGTGCCATTGGATTAATGTAAACTTTTAGATTTTTTTTTAATATTTGATTTGTTGAAATACATGTACAGTTCATAGAATGCTTGATTCTCATCCATACTTTTGCGAAAGAAGAAGAAGAAGAAGAAGAAGAAGAAGAAGCTGGTTCTTGAACCAGTGAAATATGGGGAAATCCCTTAATTTAACTACTGTGCTTGTGTAATTAGGCAAATAAGTACTTCATCTAATTTACTCATGTATTTATTCATCACACTCCATTAATTTAGCCCAACGATAAGAAATTGTAAACAGCATAGGCAGACCTTATAGGGTAAATTCGTCATAGTTTGTTGAAATTCAGTCCAATTAGATATTTGAATTGATGAAGAGTGACACATATATATATAAGGTAGATTTTACAAATAAGCTTTCATAAGGGCTGATCTGCTTAATTGGCACAATCAAGGACTAAATCTTAAGAAAATATGTTAATAATAATAATAATAATAATAATTAATAGGTCAGTTTTTCTGTCGAAAACAAAAGGAAGAAAAACTTTGTCATTCTATTCGTAATCAAATGTTAAATGCCCATGGTCTTTTAGGAAGACCATTCCATAAGACATGTGCGTACGGCAATATTAACTATAGAGTTTGATGATGAAATAATTGAATTTAATTTTTTAAATGTCATCTGATTTTTTAAGTGATGTGTATTTTGTTATGTACTTGGATGGATATTATAGATTATTTGTATAACAAATATTGATTTGAGTAGTGATTATAAATTAAATGTAACAATAAGTCAAAGTTTGGATTCCATCTTATATAAAAAGATGTGACTATCACAAATTGAATTTAACTTAATAAGATCCTTTAAATTTCATGGATCAGATGCTTAAAATGTTGACAAATAAGTCTCATTGTTATTTTCTTGATGGATAATGGTTGTAATCATATTGTTATTGTACTAAAAGATCAAGAAAATACTATTTTTGCTTGCCCTTCCAATACTTTTTCCGTATAAAAGTATATTTTTTAGTCTATGCAATGCACGTGCTACTTTTTGAATATACATAATGAGTAAATTTTCAGACCATGTAGAAAGAATCATATAAGATTTTATGAATGATTTTATTATTTATGGTAATTCTTTTGATGCATGTATTGAAAACTTAACTCTTATTTTGAAAGATGCATGAAAATTAATCTTGTTTTGAATTATAAAAAGTGTTATTTTATGGTTGAACAATGGATAGTCTTAGGGCATATAGTTTTTTCTAGAGGTTTGGAAGTTGATTAAACTAAGATAGATATTATCTTTTTTTTACCTTATCCCATAAGTATACATGAAGTTTATTTTTTTCTTGAACATATAGGTTCTTATCGGAGATTTATTAAGGAATTTCTCAAACATAGCATTTTCCTATGCAAATTATTTAAGAATGATATCAATTTCATGTTTGATGATGCTTACAAGTATACGCTTGATGAGCTTAAAAAGAGACTAGCTTTGACATCCATTGTGTAGCCATTAAATTGAAATCTAGCTTTTAATATTAAGTTTGATTTAAAAATTATACATATTAAGCTAATACATATTTTTTCATAAAGCAATTAATAATATCATCATAAAAATACTCTAATCTTCTTAAAAACATTGGAATAATTGGGTAATTGAAATGCAACTCTTTTTTTCTTAGTTTTTTTTTTAAGAAAAACTAAATAGAAAAAAATAAGATATTTAGAAAAAGCTAATCACATGTAGTCTTGGTCTTTCAAGTATGCCTGGTTTAAGGAAAAATAAGATTATATGAGATGCCATGTGTTGGGGTTCCAACGTGTCCGTCTCAATTTAAAGAAGATAAAATTAGCACTAATATCCTATAGTTTGATCCATTTTACCCTTGCCTGCTGTGTTTTGAAAAACTACATATTGCATCATAAGTCAGAAGAAAATTTCAAATATGAGAGAATCAGTAAAGTACCTTTATATATATTATAACCAACAATAGATCTAAATGACATATCATATCTTTTTTCTCATCTATTAACACTATTCTCTCACTAAAAAATCAATCTCTCCAATCTCGACCCCAAATAAAAAAAAAAACAAAAACTATTGATTAAAATTGATTTTTTGCACTAATTTGTGTTTTAGCATGGTTGTCTCTACTGGCTATTGGAACTTCACACAAATTTCACCTTGAAATCAGCAAGAAACATTAATATTTTTTTAAAATCAAGGCTTTGAAAATTGTTAATAGTATGTTGTGTTATTGTTAAACACAATTTATTCATTTGTTTAGAGGTTGTTAAGTGTTTGCGTAACTAAAAACCCAAATTTGTGAATGTGCACATCAATCTTGAAGATTGTAAAACCCTAAAAGAATCAATTATTCTTCTTTAATCGACAAAATAAACATCACAAACATGATTTTGCTAGTGGAAAAACTTGTATTCTTGTTTCTTTGAAAACCTAAAATGAACCAATAATTTTAATTTGACAGGTAATTGTTCATTAAACCATAAATTTTAATCTTTTTTAAAACATAGATTATTATGCACTAAGCGCGCGCACACACACACTAATTAGCAGCTTTTTACGAATACTCTAAAAAACCCAAACTTTGTTTCATATTTACTATTCAAAGAACCCTAATTTTATAATTTCTGCTTAAATATGTGTTTGATTAACATAATTAATTTTCTATTAAATGTGATTAACCATTGTTTAATTGAATTAGTAATTTTTTTTCCTAATAAAAAATCAAATATTATAGTTTATAGGTATTGTATAGGCATCAATAATTTGCTTATAAGTTTATGCTTATCATTAATGTAATATTATATCCTTTATTATGGAAATATAAATACAACATGTCTAATATAATTGATCATCATGGAAGTTCTACATATGTCAAAAGAGATTGTTATTCTTATTACATTTCTTATATTAACATCATGTTCATATGCAAGCAAGTATATAATGTAAACTTACATGACTTCAATATAAGGGAATATAAAGAGAATATGTTTTTGGATGATGCCTCAATGTTAAAGGTATTGAGTATGCATGAACAAGAAGGAAAAGAAGAAAAAATTATATTTTGATGAGGATATTGATGTTGCTCCTCTAGCATAAACAATGCTAAGGTGTTATTAAGGCAAGCCTATTAATGGCAAGTCAACCAGTACTAAATATTTTTATGCTTATAATGATGAAGTTAAGAAAAACAATAAGGTTATGATGTTAGTTGGGATAGAAGATTTTGATTTCAATGATGAAGATGTTGATGTTGAAGTGGATTATGATGTAGGAGGTTTTGGTGTTGGTGTTGATATTAGTTATGGTGATGGTGTTGGTATTGAAGTCGTTGCTACTGTGGAGGTTCCGGTGTTGGTGATGGTGTTTATGCTAAAGCTAGTGCTAATGTGGGAGGTTTTGTTATTGGTGATGGTAATTGTGTTGATGCTGAATTGGTACTAATATGAGAGGTCTTGTTATAGGTGATAGTGTTAATGTTAAAACATGTATTGATTTTGATGATGGTGTGGGTGTTATTGTGGGTGATGTTGTTGTTAATATATGTAATGATAATGAGGATGATCAAGAGAAAAAAGATAAGAACTATATCTTTTATGATGAGAAGGGATTTGATTTTATAAATGAAGTTGAAGATGATTGGATTGACAACTTGTTTAGTGATAGTTTCATTAGAAAGAATGTATATGGTTCTTTAGATTCAAAAAAATACATGGAATATTAGTACTGATGATGATGATATTGCAGGTTGTGAGAAATCTAAAAGTGATGGTAGTGATGAGTTTGTTAATAAAGACAATGTTAATGGGTGTAAAAAGCAAATGAAAAGGAAGATTGATCCTATAACTAATTTTAAATATAAAAAGTTTAAGGTTAGAGTTGATGGTTCCATTAAGTTTAAATAATCTTATGTTTTCAGCAATATAAATGAATTTAAAGATATGTTGAAAGAGTATGAAGTGAAATATGATTATCACTTGAAATGTATATTAATTAGAAACCAAAGGTTACAACAACATTTATGGGTTATGGTTGTTCTTGGTGAATATATACTTCTCTCATTTCTGGTTTCAATACATTCATGGTTAAGTTCTTAAGAGAGAAACATAGTTACATTTAGCTAGCAAGTATAAAAGATGTTAATTCAACATGATTGCAAAAACATTATTGCTTATAATAAATGTTGACCTAAATATCTCAAATAAAGTCATCGTTACCATTCTAGAAGATAAGTTTTGGATTAAACCACAATCAATGCAATTATAGAGAGCTAGAACAAAGGTGAAAGAGTTTATCAAATGAAGCCATAAAAAGTCTTTTAAAAGACTCCCTCAATAAGTGCAATTGTTAAAGCAATGTAATCTAGGGTCAGATGTATTTTTAGGGTTTGACCCTAATTACAACTCGAAAGTGCATTCACAAATGAAGTTTTAGATGGTTTATATTTGCTTGAAAATGATGAACAAGGAATTCGTAAATGGATGTAGGTCATTCATTGGTATAAATAGATGTCATCTTAAAGGTCTATGTATAAAAGAGAGGATTTTTATATCTGCAATGGTATTGAATGACAATAATGGATTGTTTCTCATCACATGTATTACTGTTGATTATGAATATAACAACCCATGATGATTTTTTTATATGCATTTTATAGATATATTAAGCATGACATACATCAGAAGACATTTTGTATGATATGTGTAAATTATATTTTTAGTAAAATATGTGTATAATGCTTATAATGTTTTTTTTCTAACTGAGATTTTTATAAACTAGAGTCTACCTGGAGTAGTTGTAGAGATATTCCCTATTGTATCACACATGTACTATTCAAGGCATATTTATATCAATACGAGGAAAAAAGGATTTCAAGGTTCGGAACTCAAGATTGGATTTTGGAGTGCATTAAAAGCTTATACTATTCTTAATTTTGACAATTTCATGAAGGATATCAAAGATGTGGATGTTAGTGCTTTGAATTGGTTAAATAAAATCCTTTTTGAGCATTGGTTTAGGGATATGTTTGACCATCAAATTAAGGTAAAAAATGTAACTAACAATATAGCACAATCATTTAATAGTTGGGTCAAAAAATATATAAGTTTGTAAATTGTTATGTTAGTATAAAAAAAAAATTAGGATGAAACTTCTAGCTAGGTTTCATGATAGATTTATTTAGGCCTCAACTTCGAAATCAAAGACCACACCCTATATCAAGAAAATACTAGATAAATATATTAAGAAGGCGATAAACATGAGAATGACTCTAGCTAGTTCTGATGAATATCAAGTATATGAGGGCAAAATTAGACTTTTTATTGATTTGAAGAAATGATAGTGCTCTTGTGATGAGTGGATGTTGACTAGAATTCCATCAAGTATATGGTGTCTTGTGTGTATTATAAGAGTATTGAATTTGAAGAAGTATGTCATGTATATTACAATGCTGAAACATTTAAGAATACATGCTTTGAGGTGGCACACTCATTACTAAAAGCTGATCTTGGCTCGAAGAAAAAAGATATAATTTTTCTTCCTTTTAACTTGAAAAGGAGCATGGATAAATTAAGGAAGTATCAGAGAGGAAAAGATGAAAAAGATCAACCTAGTATAATAAGAAAAAGGATTTCCATACTTAAATGCAACAATTACAAGTAATATAGCCATATTTCTAAGAATTGCTTAAAGGATAGTGCTAATTAAATTTTAGGTGGTAGTGGTGGTAGAGGTGGATGAATTTAGAAGGGATCCAGTAGTGAGAGGCTCAAGAGGTGGTAATGGTGATGTTAGTACATCCTTCTCTCAACTCAAACACTAGTGATTCTATTGTAATATCTTGATAGTTCTATTAGTTTAAAATAAATATTTACTTTGACTAATATATGTCATCTTCAAATGCAGATTGGTACATTTAGATCCTCTCAACATTCTATCCAAAATAGCTTCATTGATTGAAGGATATAAAAGAAGACTGGTGATTTTGAGCAAACAATATTGTTTATTGAATTATTACTATTTTTATTATAATATGGTTGCAATAAATTTGGATTATTTCTACTAAAAATGATGCGGGCCTCCTAATCATGAGATCAAGCAACCCCCAACAAAGTAGATAGCAACCTAGAAAGCTGAAAATCAGGTTTGATAGAACTCTGACCTAGAGGTATAAACATGTATCTAAGAGCCTAAGGTATTGGAAAAAGACTTGGATACAGAGATAACCTTATATCTAACAATGCTAAGCATGTGAATGACGACACAAAGTCAATTAATCTTTAATAAGTCAGTGTACAATCTTTATCCCTGCAAAGAAAAGTTATTTTGCCACAAACAAAAAAAAAACTCACGTTTATTCTTCAACTTACTATTAAAATTTATAGCTCAAAAAAATATAATATAATCTCCCCTAACTAACTTTCATGGACCCCTTTTGGATTGTAAGCTAATAAGCCTAAATTAGTAATCAACGTTATCCAATAATTAAATAAACCCCTAAAAATATCTAATGGGCTAGAACAAACTCAAATTAAAAATAATTATTCAAAAATAAATAAATAAATAAAACAGTATAATAAAAACAAAGTACTCATTCTAAAATTCCTCCATATTATTAAACTTTACAAAATCCATGGACCTGTTCACATGTTTGGCTGGTTGACATGGTTAGCGAGTTTGGAGAGTTTAACTTTTTTTTATTTCATCTATAAATATTAGGTTAATTGAGAATTCAGTTTTATAATTTGTTTTATTTTTTAATCCATGAACCTATTTAAAGGTTATCTTGGTCTTAAAAAATATCTTAGAATTAGGTTGGTGTTCAATTTTTCGATTGTCTATTTTTGTTACCATATAGTTAAATAAAAAGTAGTTTTTTAAAAAAAATTATAATCTCAATGGAGTCCATAACTCGGTTCACGGGTTTGGCATGCTAGCTCAGATTACCTGATTCACAGGCTTGACGAGTTTACCCACCAACTAGATTTTTTTTTGGTCTTTTATTTTTTTTTTAATTTTTTTATTCCATCCTTTAATAATGGATTGGTTCAAAAATAGACTCCATGGTTATTTTTGTTTGTTTTTTATAAAGTTATTACAGTCTCAAATAGATGTTTATTTTAGGGTTGGTGTTCAATTTTGCGATCATCTATTTTTATTGTATAATGAAACAAAAATATATATAAAAAACAGGTTATTAAACCCAATAGAGTCCATGATCTAGGTCGTGGAAGGACTGGAGTTGATCCAATATGTTATTATCTCGATAATTTTTAAAAAAGTTATCATCTTTAAGTTTTTTTTAAAATTAAGTTATATTTTTACCGGCCATTCATGTTAGCTTTGAATCTATAAAATCAATTAATTTAAATCAAGTTAGTTTCTAAGCAGTTTAATTAAAAACTTGAGTAAGGTAAAAACTTAAACGATAAGTTTTAAGATTGATCTAATTGGATATGTTTAATAAGAATGGCCTCATCTTGTATAAAATTAACAAGAATCAATTAAAAATCTAAAGCACTTTTCGAAGCGAATGAACCAAAATAATTAAAAGGATTGTACCCGTGATTCTATATATATATATATATATATATATATATATATATATGCAAACGCATGCTTATCTTCAGACCTGAAGAAGGACAATCACCGCTGAAATACGTTTGCATGTGATATCATGAGATTCGCAGTATGAACAACGTACTGCAAGAGGGGTTGCGATAGCGAAAGAATTGTTCTTATATAAAAGAAAAACCGCAATCTTTTTCCTCAAATTCCAAAGGCCAGTCTCTATCTTCACGGGTGCATTGAAATTAAACACAAAAATGCCAAACCTTCACGGGCCCATTTAGAATCTATATGTCTGGTAGTCATCTCTTTCTTGTCTGCTTCTCGTGAAGTGCCACCATTTAAGATCCACAGCTTGCCGCCATTCCAATTGTTTTAGTTTTCTGATTCACAAACAAAATCTCTATATGAAATAATCCATCAATTGAGTATTGTTATACTATTAATGTACTAGTAAAGTTGGGATAATTCTAAAAAAAAATTAAAAAGAAAAAAATGTGAGAGTCGGTGCAAGCTACTAGATAGCAGTCTCGCCAGAGCATCGGGGTTGGTTGCTTGAGGATAGGAGTTTTGGCTAAACATGACTGTGGCTGTTTGCATTTCTTTCGAGAAATATCAAGTCTTCGGAAGATATTTATCTATGCTTCCTTTTGATTTTAATGATAAAAGGCATGTGGAAACTAGAAACCTGCTCAATTAATGTGGGTATCCGGACCGGTTTCTATATATCTTAAAATTAATGATTATATAAGCCTCTAATAGCTTTAAGAGAACTTAAACTCGTAATCATTAAAAAGCAAACTTAAAACTTGATTAATTGAACTATCACTCTTTGCAAGGGTTCTGGACGTGATAAAATATCAGCCTTTTTCTAAGTTTTGAGTTTAAGTGCATAGTGGAGAATAGCAGGGATTCCATTCTATACGTTCTTATGAAATGAATGAAGATGAAGGTACTGTTGGGTTTTGAGTAGGTTAAAATTTAAAAAAAAAATTATATTTTTAGATTATTTTTACATCTTATAATTTTTTAAAACAATATTATTTTAATATATTTTTAAATATTCAGTCCTATGGTTTAAACTTCCCCAATGTTTCCAAGAAGGTCCATTGTTACTCCTAACCATCAAAGAGAGGTTTTTTGAGTTTGTTTTTTAAAGATTTGTAATTGTTTTTGCAGCATATTATAGCAAATAAGTTGATGGTATGGAAGTAATTATAGGACCATGAGACTAATAGAAGTAATTATAAGTTTAATATATCAAATAATAACTTTGATATGATATATTAAAGCACTGCTGGATCATGAAATTCTATATGATCAACTTGGTTTTGATTTATTATATCTTGATGCTGACGTTTCCATGTTGAGTCTAAATGAATTTGTAAAATCGTGGGTCTATCACCAAAATGCAATTAATCTCCTTTTCCAGGTTTACTTAATTTTTTTATTTTTATTTTTTAGCATGAATTCATGTTATAATCGAGTTATGGATATCCAAAACTCGATCAGGTTAGATTTATATTTTTAAAATCTTAGCAGGTCTTTAGTTGAATACTCATGTTATCTTTATTTATAAAAATAACTAGGCTAATTTTATTAATATCTAATTCAAATGTTTTTAAGAATAAGGGGGTTTTGATTTATTTATTTATTTATGTCTTTGGTGGGACTAGGCTAAAAAAAACACTTGCTTTGTGAGTGCATTTTTCTTATAAACTTGGTCGCAAGAGCTTTTATTTGTGACTGTTATGCGGTTACAAATTTATTTTATTGTAAAATACAAAAAAAATGATAAAATTCTGATTAGCCCAAAATAATTAATATTCATAAATTAAAATATATTATTAATTAATTATAGTAAGTAATAATGATCACCATAATTGAAAAGGAGAAAAACAAATATAAAAAATAAGTGATTGACTTCTGATTCCTTTCCTTGCTCCCTTCCTTGTACGCGTAATTGATGTCTTGGTTTAGTCACAGACCCGTAGCTAAGTGATTGACTTCTTTGTGTAATGAAATATAAAGTTATGAAGTAATGGTTTTACTTTGGAAAGAAGAGTGCACCTAAGGGAACGGGTTGTTTTCAATTTTTGAAACACTTGAACAGTTCTGGATTTTATTTTGTTTTTGCAGTACCCGTCTTGATGGGGGAGATTTTTGCCCTAAACCCAAATTTTGCATGGATTAAAAAATAAAAATACACCACCGCATGATTTAGCATATTTTTTAATATTAAGATTCAAGAAAAATAGTTTTTTTTTTTGTTACATCTTTGTATTTATTTTTGGATTTAATAATAAGTTTTTTAAATCCATTACAATTTGGCCTACATTTTAAAATATCAAAAAAATCAATATTTTTATTTTAATACCAAGAATTATAAACTCATACGTAAGACATATTTCATGTATTAAAAATATATTTAGATTTTAGAAAGGTTAAGCTTGACCTATAATATCATTGTTAACTCTACTGGTGTGGACCGACTTTTAACCAATAGATAAACTAATTGTTAGAAAAACATAACAGTGTCTTAGTAATCAAATAAATAAACAATGCAACTTACCTTAACTAGGGTATACTATAGGTGATATTGTCCTTCCTATACATAACTAGTTTTCTTATCCAGATTATGAAGATCAAATAAGGTTCCTAGTGATCAAAATACTAGGTGATGACTGTAAATCTTTTTTAAAGCCACCAATAATTGATCGAATTTAACTATTATTATACATTACTCATAACCTAATACATTCTAATTTCATCAATTAACAATAAAATCTTATTTTCTCTAATATTAATTTTATTAAACCTAACTAAAAATCAAAAAACCATGCATTAACATTATTTCTTTTCATTGAAACTTTTATAAATAGGTTTGAAACCTTTACCAAACGATAAAATGGACTTCGAACATTAACATGTTGACTTTTCTTCACTCCTCTTCTTCTTCCTTCACCAATCCTTTCTTTCTCTCTTTGACTGTCACTTTCTTTCTCATGTCTTCCTCTCTCAAGCAGTGTTTTTAAACCCGACCCAGGTCACAGGTTTTGATTAGGTCACCGGGTCAACCCCAATTTTTTTTATAAATCAAAACAACGTCGTTTTGGTTAAAAAAATAAATAGTCAACGAGTTACAACCGGGTTTTCGATTAGGTCTTACTAGGTCAACATGGTCACCGAGTCAGCCGGGTTTTTAACTTCCCTTATTTTTTCATAAACCCGGCCAGGTTCCGATTCTGGCCCCGGATCAGCCAAGTCCCGGGTTGACCTGTTGAGCCGATTTTTAAAACTATGCTCTCAAGCCCTTCAAATAATGCTCCTCTCATTGGATTTGCCTTCTCTTACTTTAATCTCTCAATTCCTATGATCTCACCTTGGATTTTGATGTTCACTAAGCCTTTCTCTCTTCCTTTCTTTCTTCATTTTTTCCCCAGCGGCTTCCCATCAGCTTAAAGGAAAGGAGAGCTACGTTTTGTGGCTAAAAGACTATTTTTCCCTGAATTAGCCCATGAATTTGTCCAATCTATTGTTATTCTCGTGAGGCCTTTCTAACCTCCGATTTCCCTAAAATTTTAACCCTAGGTGGAACTATGTGTCAAGATACTCCACATAACATTTTCTTTCAATTCGATAGTCAGATTGAGAATTATGTTTGATACCATAAAATTGGTTAGTATGTTATTTTTACGCCAAAAATCCAAGTTTCTGTACTGTTTTATCTACTTAAATCATCAATATTTTCCAAATAATTCATCAAAAACTTTCATCCTTTTTTATACTACAAATTCTCCTTAACTATTTCATCTTCCGAGTTAAAAACTATGTGATTATACGCATGGCTTATACTAGCTGTCAAAGTCATTTACACGTAAAACCATACATTAACTTATTTAAAAAAAAATTAAATATTTTTCTAACTATTTTCACCCCAAATTTATAAACATTCTACATATTTAGCACTAGTTTATCAATTTCCCAACTAGGGGTTTACATTTTACCTTTTATGTTCGCGAGTAATATTTTCAGATTTCATCACTTGTTTATATCAAATTTAATTTGGGTTATTTTGAATTTCATTGAATTATATTCTGATACCTTTGCTTCCTCATATATCACTTCTATTTAATTTTTATTCGTGTTTTTGTATATTTTTTCTGACCATTTTTTATATTTTTATTTTTAAAATTAACACTTGAAAAATTTAATTCAATTTCCCAAAATCCAAAGTCATCTTTTTAATTCAAATATTCAATTTAATGCCTTTGACATAATATTTACTTCAATTATTTTATTGAATTACAAGAAATAAACAAGAATTTAAGTTCGTTATACCTCTCCTCATTCTTTCCTTCCCTTGGCTGAAACTCCTCCCCAAGTACAAGCACTCAAATTTCTTCGTTATACATTCATAAAATTAGGTCATTCATACTCTACTACACCTTAATTATATTATATCCACACAATTTCTTAAATTCCCTAAATTTCTCCTAAGAACCCTAATTAAAAAATATGAGAAATATGCATTATGTCCATTTCTTATCATTTAAAATTGTTTAAACAAGCTTAGATTTTCTTACCCGACAATAAAATAGACTTTGAAAGCTAATCAGTCAAAGTTTTTTCTGCTTTTTCAAATTTTCTCCTCTTTGTCGTGAGTTACAGATATGACTTTCTACTCTCCCTCACTTAGTTTCCTCTTAAATCTTTGCTTTTTTTTTTTTTTTAGTTTAACGTTGGTGTCCGGGCCAGCTTGCGCGCACCTCAACTAATCCCACGGGCCCTGAAATTAACGACTATGTAAGCCTCCAGTGGCCATCATATGAGCAACCACAAGGCTTGAACCTGAGACCACAGAGGGAGCAAACCTCTTGATCTTAAATCTTTGCTTGATAGATTGGTTGGTGTTTCGCACTTTCTAACTCATAAATCTTACCTAATTTCTACTTTTATCTCAATAATTTTTAATATTTAGCTTTCAACTGTTCTTTTCTCTCTTTCTATTCTTTATTTCCATTTCTGCCGGCAAATTAAGGAAGAATAAGAGGCTGATTTTTTCAGCTTTTAAGTTCAATTGATCAATTTACCCTTAATGAACCCTTTTAAATTTTGTTCGGCTGTCAATATTTTCATGCAGCCTTCTTTAATTTCGAGCGTACTGAGATTTTACCCTACCCTAAATAAATATGTTATAAGACTCCTCATGAAATTTCAGTATGATTCAAGGGTCGGATTGGATTGAAAGTTATGCTTATAGTGTAAAACTAATTGACATATAATTTAAAGCCAAATATCTGAATTTTTATACTATTTTATGTACTTAATTCATTTATATTTTTTACTAATTCATTGAGAACTTCCATCCCTATTTATAGTAAAAACTTTCCTTAAATTTTGTTCATTTGCGGGTTAAAAACTATGCGATTGCATGCAGTCTTATATTGGAGATCAAAGTCATTTGCGTGTAGAACCATACATTAATTCATTTAAAAATTTTAAAATAATTTTCTAAATATTTTCACCCTAAATTTATAAAAACTAATTTATAAATTTTTAGGCCAAGAGTCTACATTGTACCGTCTATGTTCACTGGATCATATTTTCCAAATTCAAATTTATTTTTAATACTGAGTTTAAACAAACTACATCGAATTTCATTAAATTATTCTCCGAACATTGCTTTCCTTTTTTATCTCTTCCATTTGGTTTTCATATGCATTTCTTTGTTTTTTATTTTTATTTTTATTTTTCCACCACCTTCATACTTTTATTTTTAAGTTAACACAAGAACATCTTATTTCAAGTTCCCAAAATCCAAAGTCACCCTTTTAAATCCAATACTTACTTAACATAATATTCTCCACTATTAATTTTGTGAATTTTATCTAGGAGTTTACATATCAAGTTAGGGTTTAATTGACTTCCTTGCATTTGAAATAGTTGTCAGTATTCTTGCATTAAGGTCTTCCATGGATTATCAAAATACTACTAGTTTTGATCACTCAATCCCTCTGTCTAAGTTCAGTTTATTTACTACCAATTATGACCAAGTGAATTTGGTCTGGTATCTTAGAATAACTCTAAAAATATACTCTATGCATATTAATACATAGGAATTAGGAGGCCAAGTCTATGAAATGTTTGAACATAAATAATAAGCAATATATAATCTTGAATAAAGTATATAAGATACTGAATGGAAGCATACAACACTGCCCGAGTACTTCTTACAGTGATAAAACCAAGTATGACGCTTATTATACATGACTTTTTCTCCTCTTAGATAACCAGTTGATACTATTTCAAATCCATTATCACTAGCAAATCAAATAGTTTACAGCATTTAGACAGCCTAACAATGAAAACAGCCAAGAGAATTCCAAAAACAAATTGTATATAAACTGACCACAAATTACAGATGAATCACCTCCCCTGAACAATGAATTTCATAAAAGGATTTATGCAGCCTTCGCAACGAGAACAAGGAACATGAGTACTTAATTTTTTTGATCGACAGAAAGAAGGGAGAAGATACGGTTGGAGGCAAGCTATTGCAACGAGAACAAGAACAACGAACAGGACCACTTTCTAAATTTTTTGGTCGGCAGAGAGAGGGGAGGAGGGTGGTGCTGTTATTTTGTAGGCAGAGTGGTCGGCTGTAATTCTTGGGATTTCTAGTTACAGGGATGATGGGGGGGGGGGAATTTTTTATTTTTTTCTTATTTATCAGGTTGCTATAAAATGTCACTAGTTAGAGTTTAAGCACTATAAAATTTCTCATCATTTAGTTTAAAAGTTAAGTATCTCTAGTATTATCTTTTACAGTTTCTTAATCCCAATGTCCGCTGTAAAACGCTTCATAAAAAGATAAGGACAGGACACGTTAAAATCCTACGATAAATAAAAAAAAAGAAAGCCTTACAAATTTAAGACAGCAAGTGAGCCATCCCTTCTGGCTCTGAGCCTTCAGTCAGTAATATTTTGATTGTTCTTTCACGCCATGGAACACACTTCCTCCTAACTTCCATTATAAAAGAGATTAGGTACAGCTCCACCCATCAATACAGGAGAAATGACTTTTTTATAAGCCATATATAGACTGAATAAACAACAAGCAAATCATAAGCCGCCTCATAACTTTTAATGACAACAGATGCCCTATAGTACACTAACCAACCAGTCTGTACAAAATTAGCGGGAAAGGGAGACAATAGGCCAAGATACCTCAACCAAAAAGCTGAGTACAGAAATCCACCACCTCCCTTTTACGTTCTAAGCTAATGGAGGATGCTTTGACTAGTATTCCAATCGATGGTGCTTGATTGCCTCTGTCTACCCTCATGTACACATACCAAATCCATCCAACCGCCTCCTCCCTCATCCTGCAAACTAAATAGAAGGATATCATCGAAGATCTCTTCATCACATTCTCGAGTGTCTCCCATGCGACCCAAATGTAATTTTCCGTATTGACATGAAAGTGGTAAAAAAAATCAGTCAAACAAGGAAAAGTGCACAAAGATCTTGTTCACATGAGCTCTTTATCATAAAATGCAAGAAGTTGCTTGACGTGATTATGCCAAGCAGCAACATTTTGTCCATCAACTGTAACCCAGTCAACAACAGTAGAAGCTGGTTGCTCCCACCAATCATCAAGCTGCAGAAACAATGTCAAGGATTTATAGCTAGATATAGAACAGAACAAAAAAAACAACCAGAATTACTGTTACAAATTACTAGATTAACAATTCATACTCAATTCTTTCCATCACTTCTGAAACGAGAATCATAAGAAAATGGTGAAAAATAGGTCAGACGAGAGGGGGCAGAAAAACATAAACCACAAACCTAGACATGTCATACTATGACACAAACAACAATTAAGTCCAAACATAGCAAGCAATTTTAAGCGAAGTCGAGAATTGTATAAACAGCCTTGTGAGTGATCATTGATGGGCATGATCCTTTTTTTAGAACCAAATAAAGAATTTTGTCCTTTTGCTTAAGATAGGGCAACAAATATTAATTCTGTTTGCATCAGCATTTTGTTAGGCAGTTATTTCTTGAGTTTTTAGCCTGTCCTAAAATTTGCTTTCAAGGGTGCAGCTGATTAGCTCTTGGAAACAGAATGCTGCTCCAGCCCATACAATTCATGAAATCTAAAAAACAACTTGTGCCAGTAGATAGACACCCAAACTGATCCATCTAATCTTCTCTGTCTTGACTTTAACATTGTTTCATCTGCCTGTTTCTCACATTTGATTCTTATATAGCACCATAGTATCTGTTGGTGGAAACTTCATATTGTTCTGTAGCCAGCCTTACATGTCCTCCCCCCACACTAAAGATATGAATGAATAATGAATCCTTAACATTCAAGGACATTGCTATCCTATATCCACCAAAACAAGCAAAAAACCTATTCTGTATATTTAACACGACAAAAGAAAACAATGAAAAGGTGACAACACCCAAGGCATGTAACACATGCATATGAAGAACATTTTTTATATGGCCACTGCACCTCCAACATCTTATCTTATTAAAAACAGCAACCTAACAGATTTCTTGGACTTAGAAGGTGCCTTGGCCTTCCACATTTGATTTGCCAAAAGAAATAGCCATGAACGAGTGCTTTTCATAATGCAATGACACAAGACTCAGACTCTCAAAAACAAAAACAAAAAAAAAGGTTTCCTCCTGTAACCATATAAACTAAGAAAAACAACCATGAAAAAAAGACATGAGATATCATCCAAAGAATTAACCACGCTCCATCCCATCCCAAACCTACTACAAAAAGACAATCTAAGCAACTACAAAAAGACAATCTAAGCATGTTTTCTAAGTGGTCCCAATAAGGTCGATGGTCAAGTTTGATCTACAAATTCCAGAAATTAACTTGTTTTGAGAATCATATATCTTTCTAACTAAATACCTAGAAGTCCCACTAACCCACTACCAATTAAAAGAGCCTAGCAACCTCACCAGCTACTGCAACAGACATCAACACAATACAAAGCAAATCTGCTTTTGCAGACATCTTCAAATTTTGCTTAAACAACATCAGTAATCTAGTCAATGTCCCTCCACTTTAAAATCATGAATCAAGAGATTAAATGGATAGTCAAGACATAAGTATCTTCGGCTGCGTATGTTTCCTGAAAAGTGGTTTCCCTGAAACCACTTTCTAAACTTTCCTGTGTTTGTTTGCCATTAGGAAAATTGGTCAACGGAAAACACTTTCCAGTCAAAGAAAAATTTGGCTTGGTTTCCAGGAAAGTCTTTTCCTTTAATTTTTAGAGGAAAACACTTTCCAGAAGTTGTGAAAAATTTAGAAATGTCATATTATTTGCTGATTATATCAAATTTGGTCCTCGAACTTCTGATTGCTATATATATTTTGTTTTGAATATTTATTTTTCAATTTCATCCCTTAGAATTTAGTTTTTATATTAACTTTGGTCCTCATTTTATAATTATTATTTGCTTTTCCGTTATCATTTTTTAATTGAAATTTTTTATCTATTAAATTTGGTCCTCAGTCTTTTGATTGTTACTTATTTTATTTGAAATAATTTATGAAATGTTAATTATTATTATTTTAATTTCTTCATCTTTCAATTTTTTTATTTTTTAGATTTGATCTCTATTATTTTGATTATTATTTATTTTATTTGAGATAATTTATGAAATTATATTTTTTTTCAATTTCATTCTCATTCAACTTTTTAATTTGTAAGATTTGTTCCTCGTTATTTTAATAAACTTGAGAAAAATAAAGCATTAATAAGTTATTTTCACTCATTTTCCATGACATAACCAAACACTGGAAAGTGTTTTCCAACTTATTTTCCATTACACTACCAAACATTGGAAAATAATTCACTTTCCAAAAGAAAACTACTTTCCAGCAAACAAACAGGGCCTTCATTCCAACCCAACCTAAAATCTCAATGATCTTTCTCTCTCTTCATGAAACAACATGCAGGAAATGCAACAAAAATTTAATACATTTTCAGTTACAGTATGTACTCACCAAACCTCTCACGTACTTGCAATCTTCCAAGCACTTTTGGGCATTCAAAGCTGTAGTCTTAAGCTCAGGTAACCATTTCTCCACGACAATTTTCTCTTGCTCATTGGCCAAGTCCAAGCAAAAATTTGTTGTCCTGGATGACATAACAACAAATGTGAAGCTTCTCAGTGTCACATAAAAAAAGGGTTAGGATAGGAAAAGAAATGGGGTCGGGTTAATAGGTGTCCTTAAGGCACTCTAAGAGATTAGTTATTGGTAATTTAATTATAATAATTAGACAATTTTTAATTGTGAATATTTCAATCCAGTCACATTACTAATACAAAAAATGAAATCTTATTTCAGATAATTCATGGGCTGCATAATGCTGAGTAGATAAGATTTTCAAAATTTAAAATTGTTTGATCGTTAAAACATTAACCAAGTACCTTAAAGACACCTGTTAGATTTCCCAAGGAAATTGAAAAGGAAACCAAATCTATGCACATGAGATCTAAGCGATTGTTTGCATGTTTGTGTGTCAGAGAAAGAAAGAGAGAGGTCACATGAAACACAACATATTCATGACTCAAATAGTTTGGTCATTTACTATTGAAGGACATAAATCAGGACAAGCAAATCACTGACAAAATGGTAGAAACTAGAAACTAGGGGAAAGGTGTTTAAAGGCTAAGTCTAAAAGAGGAGTTCCATGTCAACAACTGCACAATTTACAAATGTTTGTCGTCAAAAAAGAAAAGTGGCAGAATTGATATAAAAAATATTTACTCAAAATGCAGACCATTTGGATAATTACAATACCACAGTAAAACAAGCATGCACATGTCCAGTTGTACCTTTCATAATCTTGTTGAGAACGGTATGCATGGTTCAACACTGCATGACCACTTTCAACAAGATCATGCCGAATATGGACCAGATTGATTGCCTTTGCCAAGTCCTCCAACACACTAGCCTCAGAACCACGAAGTTTTAAACAGAACTCCAAGGACTCTAACACTGAAGCTAAACCAGCATCCGAACCCTCCAAACCTATTTGTCATTTGCAACTCACTTAGAACATAAGAAAATAAAAGGAAGCACATACTTTGGATGTCAAGTCAGTGAATGCATTTCCAATTTACTTCTATTTTACATAGTTAAAACCATGTTATAGTCAAAAAAATTATAGGCATAAGAATAACATGTAAAGCAACCTTTAGCAGGCTCAGTATTCAGAAATGCACATAGAACAGACCAAATTGCAACCAATGGGAAGAAGTCATCAACTCAAATATTCAATTCCGCTAAATATATTGCTGCTGCTCAAACTAAATACCAGGAATCCACATAAACATTCAATTCATCACTAAGCAGTGATCAAGGAACAATACTTCTTAATTAAACAACTTATGCTCGGGCAACAGTTAACTGTTATGCATGCCAACTGGTAATACTAATCTTTTCCTTCAACAATTATCATGCTTCATTAGTATGACAAAAATCTTAACTTGAATGTAGTCAAACAAGCTTTGATGAAGATAATGAATCCTCTGCAAGAAATATCCTCTGAATTTTATTTTATTTTTTTCCTTGAAAATCGATATAAGGCTATTAAAGAAAAGGTACAGTTATATCATTTTATGAACATGTTCAGCTCTTAACCCAAATGTTCTTCTTTATTTTTTTTTCAAAGCTTCTTGGAGATTATTGGTCTTCCACTTCAGTAAGAGATCAGCCTATGCAAATCTTCCAACTAGATCTAAAAACCTTTTGCACAACAGGAATCCTTTAAGTGGAACCCTGACAAATGAATATGCCCAAAGTCCCAACCTCATATATCACATGTGACGCCCAGCTCAAACAGCTATCCAAAATCCAAAAAGATAGCCCGGGACAAGCTTCTAACCTTCTATAGAAAAGTAAGAACTTACCAGCAGGATACTGAAGGGCAGCAGACACACGGCATATGGATGGGATTGCTGATGGATCCCTAGCACCAGCTCTTGCTGTCAATAAAGCAGCATTCTTCTCTGCAGCAGCGGCAACTTCAGGTCCTGTAGATCCATTAGAACCCATGGACTCCAACAGTGCCTGATAGAATTTAATTAAAAAATAAATATCTTTTAGCATGAATATACAACTAAAAATACTGCAATATTTGATACCAGAAAACCAACATGCTGTTTCAATTTCACAAACCTGTGAAGTTGAAGGAAGCATGTAAAGACTATTATCAGGACATCGCGAGAAGGCATTAACTTCTTTATCAACAAGATCTTTGGCACTGTTTGCAATGTCCACAACAATTGTACATGCTGGGATGATAGTAATTGATGCATACTCCCTTGCAATCAATGGCTGTTGTTTCCAGAATGCTGCCGCATCCTAGGAGGCAAATGAAATTTTTACAAGTGTTGTAATTTCACACATATTTCTTAAGAGTTTAACAAGGCTGCGAAAGCAATGGTTAAAACAAATGGAAAGGAAGAAATCCAAAAATTAACAACAAAATGTAATATATCCCCATTGCTCGCATCCATTTCTTTCGAGTCATTTATTACTTTAGGCTGATACAGTTAAATCATCAGCAAAGTTTAATTTTAGCATACAAAAGACAAGTTAAGCTATGCTGCTCTCGATTTGAACAGACAACCAAAAAATTTCAACAAAATGTGATGCATCCCCATTGCACACACCCATTTCTTGTGAAACATAGAAAACTTATTGCCTGGGACATTAAAATCACCAGGTTGAATTATAGCATAGAAAAGGACAAATTGAGCTATGCTACAAAAGCATGCAGACAAACGCACACAAAACTCCAAGGTAGTGATCTCCATCAGGAAACATTTGACTTGCAAGTCTTCATAATTAATTCTAACACATGAATTAACAATGTCCAGTCATGTGATTAAATTAATTAAATGTCAGATAAACTAATGCTTTGAGTTCTTCAAAATCAAATACCTCCGTGTTAAACTTCAGTAGAGTGGTATATATAGCTTCAAGTTCAGATCTGCGTGCATCAAACTCTTCAATCTTCTTCCACTTCTTTCTCAAAGAATCTTCAGCCTCTTTCCTCTCTGCACACAATTTATTTAAGCGTTGTATTTCAGTCATCAATGTATTCAAGCTTGTCCTCAGTCCAGCAGCTTCCCTCTCCTTGGCCCAAACCTCCAACTGCACAGAAAATATTGGACATTAGTTAAAAAGGAATTTCAAAATGTATCTTTAGCATAATGAACGGATTAAATGAGTATTAGATAAGGAAAAATGTATGGCATACTTGCATTACGATGTCTCAGATGTAAATTTATTGTATGCTTAATTTAAGGTACAATAGCATTAACCATTGTTTTTGAAGCTTCTTTGAGGTCAGTGCCTTGATATCACGCTGAAGAACTATATAAATGAACTTCAAAGTGATGCTGCCTAGAGTAAGTGCAAGCAGTATAGATTATCTGTGTGTCGAGAATGAGTATTATTATGTTGCGCCCTTTAAGAAAATAAGTTCACATGCACGAATGACACATCATCACTAGTTAGGAGCAAGATGGCTGACAAGAAAAATTTCAGAGCACAGAAGAACAAATGGTTCTAGATATGTTACAGCAGAAAACCAACACTTTTGCATGCCTAACAATCTCAATCAGTAGGAACTTCAATGAAATACTCAAATTTCCAAAACCAAACACTGAAAAACAGGCTAGTATCAAAAGCAAGGGGTAAAGCCACCATTTCATCGTAGCATTGTTCAAGACCTTCATGACTATTAACCACAAATCAATGGGAGCAATTACCTCGAATTGCCTCAGACTGCTCATGTTCTGTGTTGTGCCTCCACTAACAATTGAGTTGGAAGAAACTTCATCACCAGTTCCATGCAATCGTTTTAAAAGCTTCTGACACAAGTCCCTGGCTTCTGCAGCTTTATTGAGTGCATCTTCAGTGGCCAAAAATTGCTGAACATGGGCTTTCTGAAAACAACCATGCAAAACAATGTCAAATGAACAGCTCCAGACACGAGAGTGCAGATATAAAAGCAATAGCATAAAATAAAATAAAAACAAAATCAAATGCAAAAGCACCCACTATATATCCTTTCACAATAGGAGGGTATCAGTTTGGCACCCAAAGCCCTTAACCACATTGGCATAATAACTTAAAAGTACAGGAATTAGGAGGCATTCAATTAAGAGAATGAGTTTATATATATATATATATATATGAAAACTAAAAGGTAAATTTCAAATACGAAAGCTACCATCTATAAAGAAGAAAACCTGTCTTTCAAGAAGCTGATTTTCTGATCCTCTATAAGTCATGTCTGTTGCAATCGTCTCATAGCCATAAAGCTGGTGGTGTAATGATGAGTTTGTGTCAGTAGAAGAAACATCCATTACTCTGTTGTTCTCGTATTTGTATCTGATCAAGCGATTTAGAATTATTGATCAAGTAAAAGGAACATTCAAGTCAACAAAGCAACTGTAAATTTATGCTATTGACATGGAAAGTAATAAACAACAACAGAATCCACATTAGTGTGGAAGAATCGCGAGACAATTTGCATATTCTTTAATGTACTTACCATGTACTTTGGAAAAGACAATAACAAAAATTGACTATATCAGTTCCAGTAAGTGTAACAAAAGTTAACAGTCTTTTTGCATGTAAATACAACATGAATGCACGATGCATGATGGTCCTCGTCAATTTGAAGAAAATAACAAGAATATCATTTCATCAATGCCTTGCCAGAACAACTTCTAAACAGACTACTTACATGACTTAGTCAATTCACAATATACGAGTAACACATACCTACATGACTAAGAAAGTACAACATTTGTTATGGGGGACCAGATCAAGCACATGATTTATCACAACAAAACAATTGCTTTTAGGTACTATTACACATAGTGTAATGGCCACAACAAAAAACTTATCTTGCAATTCATTGTGACTTGTCTCCATCATATGCATTAGAAGCCTAGCCCCAATTCAGTTAATGAGAAATTATGCAGCTATCCACATTTATCAAATACAGGAATGATCAAATGAATTAAGGCAACAAAGAAATTATTACATTCTACAAGTAACAAGAAATTTTGGTGTGAGCAGGGTAAATGGCCGCTCCAACAATCTGACAAAAATTGTACTTGCATGAGCCAACATGAAATGGCAAGAAAATATGAACGTACCTTAAGAGTTCTGCATCAGCTCTAACATCAGTTTTTTCAATTTCTCTAGAAACCAAAGTTTTCAGTCGTGAAGTGTATGCAATAATTGCCCGGAGTAAGAGAGGAGGATTCTTCAGGCAATTCACAATAACAGTTCTAACATCATCAGGTATTTCCCCATCAAAATCAACGGCCAACTTGGCTGCTTCTGATTGAGGATTCAAATGAATACCACTTCCTTCATAAGCAGGGAAAGAGTTGCGTATTCTCTCGACCATATAAACTGCAAGAGATTCACATGCCTTCCGGATATTTCTTTCACAAGTTGTTTCAATTAGAATGACATCATCAGCAGATTTAGTGCCCTTAACGGTTGAATAAACAGCTTCCTTCTCACTGTTTGCACTGAAACTGCTAACTTCTTCAATATAACTGTCAATGCTTGACCTTTGAGCATCCCTCGCTTGATCAACATGTTGATGAAGACGTTTATGATACTCTGCAAATATTTTTGCTGCCTCATCACATTGCTGGTCATAAGCCTCCAGCATGACCTGTTTGTGCCTGCAGCCCATAGGACACATCACAAGGATTGGGATGGATTACATCCTCATCAAAAGGATTCCTCTTTAAAATTGTTACTCAACAAAACAAAATAAATCACTATCACTCCCTAGTTGTCCTTTCCCGTGATAAAGTGCCTGCTAAGAGGATCGGGGGTTTACGATTCAGACACCAATAGATTTCCAATGTATATAATCATGTCAGAGTCTGCATCCCTCAATAGCTTCCCAGATAATTGAAGTTCAATATCAAGTTTCACAAATGCACATGAAACTATTATAATCAGAAAGGAAAGGCCTTTATGGAAAGAGGCAATTTTGACTTGTACTTTCTACCAGGAACTGCTATATAGATATGGCCATGTAATATGTATCCAAGCAAAGCAAATTTGTCCGTAAGAATTTATAGAATTAAGTGATAGAAATCTTTTACTTTCAAAGGAACAACACGGTCCATAGCAGTGCGACATGAAACTTCAACGAAATATGTGTAAAGAACAATAGGAACAACAATGAGCGGATGCCAACCATCAATCTAGGTACACAAGTTTAGGAATGATCAATAGCAACCAACTAATCCTAGTTGATATTGTCACTCCATCTATTCTTGAACATGCCCTCGTGAACTTTTTACTTCTAGAACTGAACATAGATGTTTGCAAAACAAATTTCACATTTCCTATGCATCCAGAAATGGGAATTTTCAACTTAATTCCCACCAATGTTAACAAACAAAATTCTTGCGTTCCTCTCCAAACCAAGAAAAAAACCCATCCCGGCCAAACCCCACATTCCTCTAATTTCCTTGGTTTTTAACAATAAAGCATACATTAATAATTTAAATTAATCAATAAACCTAGAGAACCAATTTAAGATCTATCCCAGCATGCACGAACAAATATCCTGAGAGAAACTAATTGTCCATTCTTATCAAAAACCATCAAATCAAAGATCAGATTCCTTATCAATTAAGCACACCATGAATCACTTTAACTAATCAATAAACAAAAAAAAAAAAACATATGCATCAGAAACATGTTAAACAAGCGAACCTATTCTTAGCACGCTCATCAAGCATACGCTTCCTCTCCGCCTCCTCCCTCGAAACCTCAATCATTCTAGCCCTCAAATCCTTCCTCTGCCTTCTAACCATACTCCTCAACCTCTCAACCTCCTTCGCCGCCATTTCCCTCTCTTGCAATGCCACCTCCCTACTCTCCGGCATGCTCGAACCACCCCCACTCTCCCCGCCCACCTTCTCCTTCCTCCTCCCTCCTTTACTTCTCCCCTCATCTTTCCCAGCATTTACCAAACCACCACCACTACCATGTACCAATATGTTCTTCCTTATATTCTCCACCGTTTTCTCCGATTTCACTCTCTTTACCAAAAACCCCCAAATGGGTATCATATTTCCACGACAAATTTTCCTCATCGCATCAATTGAAGGCAATTGAGATTTGCTTGTGGTTGCACTGTACGGTCCTAATGGCCTATACCCCATCTCCTTTTGCAACCATTCTAGTATGGCCTCTGGTTGCGCCACTGCGCTCGATGACCCCTGCATTGAACACTAGATTTCGATTGCTTCTTCAACAACGAATTTTTTGAAACACTACTAAAATAGCAGCATTCTTAATTTAAAAGTTTACAAAACCCTAAATTCTTCGAATAAATGGGTTCTCTAAAGAAACGCTAGATTTGCAGAGAAAGACAAGTAGATCAGACAAAACGCCGGTTGTCTTCGGCCGGCAATTCAGTGCCCGTTTGGCACAGTTAAACTGTTTTTCATTCAAATTTGAATTTTTAAAAAAATTAATTTTAGTATTTTGATATAATAATAAAAATAATAAAAAAAATTATTTTAATATATTTTTTAAGAAAATAATAATTTTTATCACATTTCTAAACGCAAAGGAAAAACGCAGAGATTCGGACAGAGAGATTTTTTTTTTGTTCTGAGGAAGTAACTGTTTGGAGTTAATTGTATTCTTGATGTGATGTAATTAAATTATCATTTTTACGAGTGCTATGCGGTCACTTACTTGACCAGTCACATCATGCTAATACTTTTATGTTATTTTTTAACATAATAAAAAAAATCTTTGGATATAATATTTTTTTAATTAATTAATAGAAAATTGATGTTTATATTTATTAAAATAAATATAAAAAATATATGAGTGGATAAATTAAAAAAGATTTATCAATGCTAACAAAATATTAAAGAGAATCTAATTTTTCCTGTAAGACATTATACATGCACATGCATATTTTATTTCAGCTATCTTTTTTATTTTATATATTTTATCTTATAGATTAATTTTAATTGCTAACAACACACAATTTTCTCTTTTTTAATTATATAAAATATAAGAAAAAAGTGTTATGAAATTAAAAGAAATAATTAAAATATTAATTAAAAGTATCCTTTTTTAAAAGAGTTTTGCTCCATTCCTTTTTTCAACAAACAATATGTCGTTCGTTGCAATAAACTATTTTTTAATAATTTAGAATTTAATTGATAAATTATTAGGTCATAAAAATAGTATTTTTATTTAATTAATTATATATTATTTACTTAGATATGTCGCCTGTTTTACATCGCAGGCCGTGACAAAATGGATGCTCATGCGGCAATAGCATTTTTAAAAGAGCAAGAGAAATTTGGGACCGGGTCAATAATTGGAATAGGTTTAGTAAGTTTAATTAATTTAATAATATATATAATTATATATAAAAAAAATAAAGCCAAAGACAATAAAAAAATGATAATGATAATAAAAAAAATATTTGTTAATATTATAAAAAGATACCCTCTAAATATTTTTAAAAGATCTCAACGATCTTATTTGATAACAAAGTAAAAATTAAATAAGATCATGATAACCTCATAAAGAGAAAAATAAAAAAAAATCAAAAACAATCACTAGAAAATCAAATATTGAAGGACAAATTAAAAAAAATCAATTTAAAAAAAAATAAAAGAATTCCAATTCTAGTCGGTAAGCTAATCACGCAGCCCTATTACGAGGGCATGCTAACAACATACAAAAGAAAATGAATATAATAATAAAGGTTAACTCTCAAATAAACAAAATAATGAAAGATGAAACTAAAAAAATATAAAAAAATAAATTAACTCAGGTTAACTCAACTAAACCACGACTTGGGATATAAATCAAAATAACTCTATAAAACAAAAGGTCGCAAAACTCACGAAACTCACGGCTTGATAATCTAATGTTGAAAAATAAATTGAAACAATTAATCAATTTAAATAAAAAAATAAACAAAGAATCAAAATCAAACCGGATTAATTTTCAAAACTCGTGATTCGGGTCATAAAATTAGGTTACCTCATAAAAGATAAACGGAAAAAAAATCAAAAAGCAAAATTATCAATCATTCAAAATTAAAAAATAAAATAATTATCAACCAAAAGAACGGTGAATAAATCTGATATAAAAATTAAACGGAATAAAATAATAAGAGATGAAATTAAAAAAAAATCAATTTCAAGACACGACTTTTAGAGAAAATAAAGATACGTGTATAATTCTAAGGAGTGTAGCTCAATTGATCAAATTATGAATTTGCTTCTCAAATATTACTAGTTCGAGTACTATAAACCTCAATGCTACTAAAAATTTACTAATCATTAACTTTAAAATCTTAGAAGATTAGTCTGGTTTGCTGGACAATCATAATAATAATAAAAAAAAAAAAGAAAGGTGTGCGAGTATAGGCATGCACAAGACAAAGACAAACTGTCCCGATGATTTCACCAAAAACATTAGTGCAGCGTCAAATCATACCTGTACAAGGAGTTTTAACAAGAAGAAGGGCATTGGAAACTATACTCGTAATATCGTGAACATCCTCGCTCAAGCAACTGGAAAATTCATAAATTAAGAAAGATGCTGCGCCTTTCCATGAAGCACTAAACCAATAAGTTAGAATTTGGAATCCGTTCTCAACACTCAAAATTAATCTTAATCTGATTGATTCATTTGTCATAATCAAATCAAATCAAATCAAATTGGGTGTCATGTCTTCCATCATCGTGTAATAAAGTTTTTATTTATGTCCAATATTTCAGGTTATTTTTTAAAATATTTTTTATTTAAAAATATATTAAAATAATATATTTTTTATTTTTAAAAATTATTTTAAATATCAATATATTAAAACAATTTAAAATCATAAAAAAAATTAAATTTTACCTAGAACGCAAAACCAAATTAGATGTAATATTTTTAATGTATCCTAATCCATGATAACCTAACAATGGCTAAATTTTATTTTATTTTATTTATTTATTTGTGTTCATGAAGCTTTCACGTTGAAATGGGCGACCCCTTTTCAAGCACAAGGATTAAAAAAAAAACTAAAAAAATTCCAGCATGGATGTGAGCCTCCATCTCTCTTGACTTCGACCCCCAAAAATCTCAAAGTTTTTTCTGTAGATTAATGGACAACCTCTAAAGGGAAGTCGCCACGTGGACTGATTAATATGGCTTATTTACCATTGTTTTTTAAAATATTTTTAATGTTAAAATATATTAAAATAATATTTTTTAAAAATTATTTTTAAAATAAATGTATCAAAACAATTAAAAAATTAATTTTTAGTTTAAATAAAAAATTAACTTTTTATAAAACACGGTTTGGAAGAGGAAAGTTTCAAGCGTGTGGTTGATGGATTATTCAACCAAAAGAGTTTGATTGACCATTGACCATAACCAAGCCTACCAACCATCGTAAACTGCACTGGAAAACAACCCTCTTTACCCCCTTCTATGGATTTTGAATTTTAAAAATCTGGTCCCCCTCCAATATGAAATTTAAATCCCCGGGAAAAAGGTCAAACTAATTGCTTGAAAGGAAATACATTCGACTTACCTTTTTCTTTTCTATCGTGGTTTAATTATATTTTTTAAAATTTTTAAGAAAATTAATTTTGAATTAAATTTTTTTGAATGTTTTTAATATATTGATATTGTTAAAAATAAATATTTTAAAAATAAAAAAAAAATATTATTTTAATACATTTTCAAATAAAAAATATTTTTAAAAACAATCTCAAAAAATATTCAACTTCATAATTTAGAGCCTGTTTTATACCACGCTCTCAAAGAGACTCTTAATATCATGTTTAGCTTCATAACTTAGAGCCCGTTTTATATTATGGTAAAATTTGTTTTTCACTTGAAAATATATTGAAATAGTGTTTTTTTTTTTAAAAATAATTTTGTTAAAAATAATTTTTTTAATTAATGGGTGAATGATTTATTTAAAATTCAATTGAAAAATATCCAGTCCTTAACTTTTTGTACATAAAATTAACTAGAATTGGTCTCGTTTCCTTTTTTAATCTTTTGAATTCAAATTTTAGAATTAATACCTATATTTATGAGGATATATCTTTTAGATAATTTAAATAGAATTTCAATTTCAATTGACAAATGAACGCAACCAAAAAGAACTGCTAACACTTGAAAAAAAGAATAGATCATAATTTCTCCAGAAAAAAAAAAAAAAAAAAGATTTTACTGCCCATGATAGCATGAGTTCTAACCCAACATATGGCAAGGAACAATACTGCCATCTATAGATGGAATTAAATATTTAATAATGGAAACTTTATAATGAAAAACTAAAAGATAAAAGAGATTTGATATTTAATAATTTTAATTATTTACTTGGTATTTCTTAAATATTTTTTTTATATTAGATTGGAGAAACTCCTCCTATTTTGGATAACATATAATTTTTATTTTTTTATTTAACTATGAAAGAAATCATCAATGAGCTTATGATAAAAAAACTTATAAAAAAATAAAAGATAAAATAAAGTACAGAAATAAAAAAGCATAACAATAAATGACACAAAATTGTATAGTCAAGTAACTAGATGATTATTCATGCTATAGGTTAAAATATTTTTTTTAATATAAAAAATATTTAGCTATTGTTACTATGTATTTTAGCATAAAAACATTATAACAAAAACTAAAAAAGCTCAGTTTTTTATCATAGACTATAAGTATTTTCAATGTGGATTAAAGTAGTGTTTATTGGGAAGGAGTTGGTTGGTTCTCATAATAAGTTGTGAGCGGTTTGTTTTTTGCTATTTTTCATGGTGTGCATAGTGTGCTATAGTTTGCTGAGTTATTTATTGTCAGTGAGTATTTGGTGGCCTGTCGTTCTCCTGATTTGTTTAGGATGGAGGGGCTGGTTGTTAGATATAGACCTTACCTGTGATATACATGGTTGCGTGGTAGTTCTTGAGAGAGTGCTGGTCTAGTGTGTTGGATGAGATTTTGGTTGATTTTGCATAAGATGACAGTGGTTTCTTTGTTGTTTCTCTTTGTTTTGGGCAGGTATAAATGCTCTATCATTGCGCTGAGTTCGTACAACTACTCTACGATTGCATTGGGTTGTTTATTCTAATTATTTCTTTTGGATTTTGCTGGATTCAAGGGATTACGAGTGGATGGATTTTGCGTCTGAAATTGATTGGAGCAATCATGCTTTTTTATTTATTTATTTTAGACACGCTAATCTTAAACACGGAGGGACACCAGAACCAAATAACTTGGGTTTGGGAAGGAACCCAAGTAACATGGATCTGGCCGGAGCGCCTGATAGACCTGCTCGCTTTGGTCTGCCAAACTCGTGCTTGGGTTTGGCATCACACATGGTTGCCAGACCCAAGCAAACATATCTTTATTATTGTAAGCAAATCATCACATAAATCTAGTTTAATATTTTAAATCTAAAAATTAAAATCATATTTTTTAATTGAAATAATTCATATTTTATGTTTATAAATTTGTTATTCATTTAATAGAAATTCTATTATTAATATAATTACTATTAGTGTTTTTAGTATGATTATTATTATTATTATTATTTAAATAAACTTGAGTCAAACATGTTTACTAAATCCAAGTAACGTGGGTCAAAAAATTATTTATAAATGAAGTGTAAATAATTTAAAGACAATAAACCATTAAAAAAAAATTAATTTAACGTTTTATACCTAAAAATTCAAGTCATATTTTCCTATTGAAATAGTTTATTTTTTATATTTATGAATTTGTTATTCCTTCAATAGAAATTTGATTTTATGATTGTTACGAATATAATTTTTTTTCAAAAGTATTTTTTTAAAACAATATATTAAAATAATTTGAAATTATAAAAAAATAATTTAAAGCAAACATATCAAAATAAAAAAATATATTTTTGAAATGCAATAACAAACATGCCATAGTAATCATGTTTTTCTTAAAAATTTATAATTAATAAAAATCTTAGGTCTGACATTGCTGCTGGACCCATGTCTCTTAGGTCTGGCTAGGTCGCCAAACCGAAGAGACTTGAGTGTGTCTTGGCCGCCAGGCCCAAAGTTCTTGGGTTTGGGTTGATTGCTAGACCCAAGTCTTTTTTAAAAATATTTTTTAAAATGTAAAATATATATTTTTTATTTTTTTAAAAAATTGTTATTGACCAACTACGGAGCGCGGATCAATACACTAGTTTAAACTAAATGATGATTGATATGATGTGAATTGGTCGACATGACATATCCAAAGACAACCTGTATGACATATAAAAATATAGTTTAATTAAAAAAAATTAAGATGATATTAAAAAAAATTGAAACGACAATATATTAGATGAACTGTGATCAATTTAGGTTAATTCATTAAATTTGCTACCTAGATCATGAGACCATGATAACGCTATAGAAAACAAATAAAAAAAAATTAAACTCAATTGTTAATCAATCTAATGTTAAATGATGAAATTGAAAATAAAATTCAACTAAAAAATAAGTCAGATCAACTCGAATTAACTTGTCAAACTTTGATCATGAGACTAGAAAAATATCGTAAAAAGCAAATAAAAATAAATTATAAGATTCAATTCTCAATCAACTCAATGTTAAAGGAGAAAATATAAAAAAATAAATTAAAAAAGATACAAAAAACCATCTGAGTTAACTGGCCAAACTCGTGACTTAAATTATGAAACTAAGATAATCTTATAGAATATAAACCAAAACAAGTTATGAAACCTAATTCCCAGTCAACTCAATATTAAATAATAAAATTAAAAAAAATCCAACTATAAAAGAATAAAAAAAAACCTCAAGTATTTAATAAACTGAATATTAAAAAAAAAACCTCCAAACTTTTGAGAATAAAAAATTAAAAAACCTTTTTATTTCTATGATGAAATTTACCGAGGCCTTGAATACGTTAATAATCAATTAATATATTATAAGAATCATATATTAGATTTTTAATTTTTTTTTGGGAGTGGATTTATTCTACCACCCTCCACCAAAGAAAGGACAGATAGGAGGTATTTAAAATTATAGTAAAGATTATTTTTTTAAGTATTTTTTTATTTAAAAATATATTAAAATAATATATATATTTTTATTTTTTAAAAGTTAATTTTAATATTATCTTACCAAAACAATTTAATTTAAAACAAACTTTTTTTTTTAACAAATTGAAAATCAATTACAAACATCTTCAGACACTGCTTTAATTCCGCGCTTTCGTAGCTTTTCTCGCCGAAGTATTAACTAAAACAGATAACCCAATTATCCTCTCTTGTTTCTTCTCATCGACTTGTCTCAGCTCTTACAAGGTACTTTCTTTTTTTAATCTCTCTCAAATTCTTTTTCTTCAAAATCTCAAATTTGGCATGAACACATGAAAATCTCAACTGGGTATCTTTCATTTTAATGATCCATGTATGTTTTTGTGTTGATCCTTTTGTTTTCACTGAGTTTTTTTTATGGGTTTTGGACATGCTTGATAAAGTTTGCTTTTTTTTTTTTTTTTTGGGGGGGGGGGGGGGGGTTCATAAAGGATTTTATTTTTGCTTGGGGTTTGTTTATGGGATGATTGTGGAAGTCTCCCTCTTTTTCTCAATTTCAGTTTTTGATTGTTAAAAAATGTTACTTTGTATTAAAAGAAAGAACCCTTTCTCTGATTTTGATAGGATCCCATAAAGAGCAAGCAAGGATTGTTATTTTCCTAGAAAAAAAGAAAGATTTTTTTTACAGACGATCCTCAGTTTTTTTCTTCTGAAAGTTACCGATTTTAGTTAGTTTGGTAGTTAATTGAAGATTCTCTGTACTGATCATGCTGTCACCACTTGTATTGATCAATCAAATGAAGTCCCTTTTTTTTTAATGTCTATGGGCTATGTGCTTGTGAATGCTGAAACTTTTGAAGAAATTTACTTGCTTATTTAGCTCTAGTGATATCATTTTAGCGAATCTTTCTGATTTTATCTTTATTAGTGACTTGATTTTTTTAACATGATTCTCCTGATTTACAGGTCAAGAAGCATTTAGGCCCACCAATTGTTTAACAAGAAAAAAAAACAAACAAACAAAGAAAAAAAAAGCAATTGGCATTTGGTGACTAAGAGAGGGAGGATACTGGTTCGTGGAGGCAATTTAACTTCTGCGAGCTTAGAGTCCTCTCTCATTCTCTATTTATTGTGCACGAGAATACTTCTTGATGCTTATGAGATTTGCTAGAGAGTGAGATAAGTAACACCATGGGTTCTGTTTGTTGCTGTTTGCATGCTGATGATTTTGAGGATTATATGAATCCTGAGAATTCTGTATATAGAAACTGCATGTGCCTTGGTTGCTTTGTTCAGAATTTCCTACATGTGGTATGCTTCCGCCCTTGCCTTACCTCCTTTTTCTGTTACTCTGTTACTCTTGAAATTTAAGTTTGTCTTTCACTGTCGTAGCAATAGGACTAGAAGTTATATGCAGCTTCTAATATATTACTATTTTTTCATGGCATCTAATATATTATTAGGTTTGTTATTTAACCTGTGAGTTATAACCTGTCAGGAATATTCACTGCTAATGCTACATAAGACATTTTCATTATTTCCATTTCTTTCTTGCCTCATGAAGATCAGGAATAAGAAAAAGTATCAGGGAAAGATTGATGCCTAAAGATGAAAGGCATCTGCGTTGTTTTACTCTTGGATGTTGGTTCTTACAGGTTGACAATTTATTGATTGTTAAAAGGAGGAAATATATTAGAGCTCTAAAGGATGAGCTAAATACCCAACAAGTTACCAATGTTTGTTTTTATATGTAACATTGTTGCTACCACTTTTAAGCTGACAATTCTATATTTCTATCGGTGTCTTCCACCAAGGTAATCAAATGGGTGGTAAAAGTCGTTGGAAAAAATTAAACATATTAGTTGGTGTGCTGCTTAATGTGGAGAATCATCCAGATTCTTAGTTTTAGCTAAAGTGTATTTTTGAGTGCAATGCATTTATTTGATTTTATTTGAATGTGCAGCTCATTTGTATGGAAAAAGTACTGGTTCAGAATTTCCAAGTTGATTTGAATGGAATTAGAATTGTAATTCAATATTAGTTAATATTCCTTCTGATGGAGTTCTAACTATTTATTTTTTTCTTTCTTTCCCTCCAATATTTGTAGTATACCTCAATATTTCAAAGAGGGCAATTGCATTCTGTCCCTTCATCCATTCAAGGGGCAGCATCTCTGACTTCTTCTTCATCTCTTGACAACTCTCTTGCTGACATGTACCGATCTCCTCCACGGCCCTTGCCCTATGATGCTGACCCCGGATGCATCCGCTTGCAGCGTGATGGTCTGGTTTCAAGACGTGATAAGGGTTCAAGTCATTCACATGAGGAATCAGAACCCTTAAGAAGTGATAGTGATGTTGATTCTGAATCCTTCAGCACAGGAGACAAATGGAATGTGTCTGCTTGTGAAGATGGAGGCAAGGAACAGCGTTCTAGATCCTCACTAAAGCTCTCATCTGCAAAAGCAACAGTTGGAAATGGATATGTTTATTCATCCTCAGAAGAAGAGGATGTCTGTCCAACATGTCTTGATGGTAAAATTCTTGATTTAGCTTTAATAGGTGTTGTGTCCCTTAAGATATTCTATGGTAACTGTGTTTCTGCTGATATTGTTAGTCCAACATGTCTTGAACACAATTTTATTTTTCACTTTCGTTGCTAGCTTGTTGTTTAAGAATCTCTTACATCTCCTGGCATGAGCCAAGCCACCTTGGACTCTTTTACTTGTTTGTCTTTTGATATCTCTATGTTAGGTGGGAATAGCACCCATCATTCAAATAGTGATATTTCAATAAACTTTCACTTTATAGGCATATTGAGAAGCCCCAACACTTGTGTAAAAAAAACAAGAAAGATTATTCTACTTTTAGTTATAAAAGACATTGATCTAGTCTTTCTGGTTGGAATGCTAAGCTAGCTACTGGCACAATCATTTGATTTTATCAAAACTATAGTGGGAGATGGTATGAATATGAACAGAACAGAAGAGGATGGAAGCTTTGAGCTTGTCAGATTTGTTTCACCATATTGCAGTTGTTCTTCCACTCCATGTTTTGCTTCCATGTTCATTGGTTCCAACCTTAGAAACAAAAATCTGATAATTTGAAGTTGGGAATTTGTTAAAACTATATTGGAAGACGTTATGAACTTGAAAAAAGTGGAAGCTATGAGCATGTCACGGTTATTTTTCAACAGGCCATGGATTTCCTTCTAATCCTACCCTCTCAAATAATTGGATCCAACCTTAGAAGCCCAATTCCAGTAATTAAGAAGCTGTTTCTATGAAGAGTGCAACCATAGCCGTCACAATGGCAAAAAAGTGAAATCTTGGAGTCTAGACCAGTTTTCTGAAGGGTAGTGACCCTCCTTGTTGTCAATGTTTTAAAGATGCTTAAAATTTGCTCTTATGGACTTGGTGTGTTGACAATTAAGTTGTCATTTTTTTACCCTCTTACCTATGCAGAATATACTCAAGAGAACCCAAAGATAATGACAAAATGCTCTCACCATTTCCACCTTGGTTGCATTTATGAGTGGATGGAAAGAAGTGATAGCTGCCCAGTCTGTGGCAAGGTAACTTGTTTTGCTTTATTTTGTTTAAACTTGCTCATTCAATTTGCAATTTTCATTCTGGAATTATATTAATCAGTACCTTTGTTACCTGAGGAGCACAATGAGTTTATTGTTCAACAGATTTTTATGAGTTTAATGTTCAACAGATTTTTATTTTTCTTTTCTGTGCTGCCAAAAACTTAATTCTTTTCAAGACTTTTCCTGCTCCTGTGCATTTGATTAAATTCTTCTTTTGGTTTAACGTAGGGATGCTCATTTCTTGCATGAGTAAATCTAGTGTCTTTTGTTGTTGTGGATAGCAATGACATGTCTTGTTAGCTATATTAAATGATGAATTGGGTGCTTTTGAATGCTGTAGGAGCTGGCTCTATTGCATGATTTTCTTTTGTCTCTGATGACTCCAATTTTATACTACTTAATTGCACTCCATTTTGCACTCAATTTAGAGGGTCAGATATTGCCTTACCTCGCCTTCTGGGTGTTAAAAACTTTTTTATGCAGTTGAGATTTGAGAGGTTTACAGAAAACCTACTTTTTTTTCCCCTGTTGGCTCATGAAGTATTGAAAAAGACTTTCGGCTATTCTGGCCTTTTGCTCAAGTGTCATGGGCAGCAACATGTGGGAAGAAATTGTGAGGTGACGGGTTAGCCAGCATTTTGTTGCTTAACAGCCAAAAAAGTAATTAATAAAATTGATACTTAGGATGTGATGTATTCTAGCGCACACCGTAGTAAACTGAAGAGGCTTACAAATTGCTTACCTGGTGCATATGAAAGGTAGCTGTGCCTCAAGTTAGTTTGCCAGCTACCGGGCATTGAGAAACCACAATTGCAGAAAATTCATTTCTCACATGATTTTACTTTCAGTGATCCCATATCAAATCTGCTGATGCCATGCAAGTCTTGATAGTTTGGATGAAATGTCCATCTTGGTTACTTCTTGTATTTGTTTATACTTGGAATCCACAGGTTTCTGGATGGTAAAAGCTGGTTTACATTGATTTTATATCAAGATTAGTCGGAAACAGCAATATAATTTGCACTCTCGTATGTTCCATTTTGAAAGCATTCTTCTGACACATTCAGCATAACTACTTGCTTGCTACTTCAACATTCAAATATGAAAATCATTGTTTTCTGCTGTTATTAACATGAAAAAAGTAGAATGAAGTTTGATATCATGTTTTTTCTGAATCTTTTCTATGTTGACTTAACTAAGTCTTTTGGTTTGATCCTCTAGGTGATGGTATTCGATGAAACGACTTGATCTTGCTTCAAAGGTTAGTGTCGCGGATGAAACAAGCTACAGCACGAGAAGAAGGTAAAAGAAGACTGTATAGAGTTCTTTGTGAATACCGCAAGTGTTTGCTGTCTATATTGTAAATGAACGATTGGTCTACATAACAATTGTTACAAAGTACATTCTCTTCCAAAAGCCCGTTAATTTTTTTCTCCCCATCCATGTGAATGAAAAATCTGCTTACAGTTTCATAATAATTTAAAAACATGAGTTGATGTTTGCTGTGTTTTTATGCTGACGACGTGTTGTTTTTTGAGGATAGAATTTGGCAAAAGACATCATTTCGCCGAGCTCATATACGTAGTGGTTAGTTAGAGGATTAGAATAATGGAGTGTTTTAACATGCATGATCAGCATTGTCCGTGTACCAGTTTCTTCATTCGTTCCCTTATGTGCTATGGCCTACCTATTATTCCCAATTCTGAGTTTTGTTTGTTGATCTTGTGATGGAATTCTTAGCTCTTCTCGTGTCCTAGAATCAGGAACGAAGAGTCTTAGTAAAATTGAAGGCATGACTAAATTCAGATCAGTGTGTGCAGTTCCAAGATTATGCAATTTACCAATGATTACCAGTAATCTTATAAAATTCGATTCAAACAAATTTCAAGCAATTTCTTAAAGATTTCTGCATGCCTGTAATAAGTAGCAGCACCTTCCTCTCTCAAAGGATACAATTTTCACATTTTAGGTTGTAACCATTTAAAACAAGAAAAGGAAAGGACAAGAAAAGAGATGTCTAAAGAGCTCAATACCAGTGATCTGTCGGTTCAAGAGGCTGCAGCAAGTTTTTTTTGTCTTTTTCTTTGTGGTTATAATGGTTATTCTATACAACGTTTTATGATTTTCTTGATGATAAATAATATATTTGGATATAAATATATAAATTAAAAATACAAATATTGAACTTAAATAGTTCGAAGATCAAGGATTCTTTTGTATGATACTAAAAAAAAAAAAAAAAAACTAGAAAGGGGATTAGTAAAACATTGTGACCACTTTGGATTTGCATAGTCATTTCAATTTTTTTTTCAATTTTTTTGTCATTTTTTTTCTAGTTTAATCCTTGCATGTTTTATTAATTTAGAATTGAGATTTATGTATTTTTTTTCTAGGTTTTCATGATTTAAAAAATTATCTTGGTGTTAAGTTGGTTCTTGATTTTATGAATAAATCAATTTGATTATTTACAATGAGTTATAAATAATGGGACATAAATTGAAAGTTAGGTGAAGTGGTAGCTTTTTTTTTTTAAAGGATGATATTTTTATTTTTTGGTTTTTAGTTTCTTTTTTTCTTTTTAGTTTGGCTATTGAGCTTTTTCCCTCCACGTTCATCCTATTAGTGGTCGGTGATTCAGCTTCATGATTTAGTTCATATTTCTTTCTTTCTAGTTATCATAGTCTTAAAAAGATCTCGATATTGGTTCTTAATTTTGCAAAAAAAAAATAAAATTAATTTTATTGTTTGAGAAAAATAAAAAAATGAGAGGACCAAAATTAAAAGCTTGCTGAAATGGAAACCCTTTAAAAACAAATTGTGTTAGCGCTTTTAAGCTTAGGATTCTGTCTAAAATCATTTTTTATCCTTTTAATTTGAGAATTATACGATTTGGTCTAAGATTTTATTTTATTCACATTTAAATTCTTAAGTTTAAGTTAGAAGAGAGAGTTACTAAATTAAGATGAAAAAAGAAAGAAAGTTATCATTGACTACACCCTAGAGATCAAAAACATCATTTTTAGTGTCAATGGTTTCATTTCACGAGAGAAATGTCATTGGAGTGTTTTTGCCCCTTAACTTGGTGGAAAGGTAAAATGACCTTTAAGTATACTTTTTGAATCAAGATAACTTCGGTAGTTTTTGACCAATTAAACATTGTTTTGAGCTTAGAAATAGATTTATTTATGATTATGAGTGTGTTTCTCAAGTGTTCTTAGGTGAAAAAATATTTTGAAAAATGGTGTTTTTGTGTCTAAAGAGGGGAGAGGAGATTTTCTAGTGATTCTTGATCACCAATTAAATAATTTGGGAAGTTATTTGACACTGTAGACAACACATCACCCACCACTGCAAATAATGTATCATTTGGTTTCTTCTTCTTCTTTTTCTTTTTTTTTTCCTCTAAAAAAATGAAAGATGCATCGTTTGTCCATTTAAATAATAAAAAAAATCAGGTCCAAGCATGCTGGGTCTTTCAAGCCCACATGCCTAACCCTCCCAAACCCAGCTCTTTTTTGCCTTTGTTTTATTTAAAATTTATTTGATGTAAAATTGGATAACTACATATATATTATAAATATTGCTTTATTAATTTCTTAAATTAATTTAATATATATTTCAGGTATTATTTTTTAAAGTACTATTAAAATCTTAGTTTGTTTTCATATAAGATTATAAATGTTCTTTGAAATTTTGGTATGCATTCTTTTTTTTTTTTTACAAACTATTATATTTTTTTTACAGAAAATACTCCTTTGCTTTCCTGCAAGTGACTAACTTTATTATTATTTAATTAAATAAAATATAATTTTGAAAAAAAAAACTAAAGTAGTTGAACCAAGACGGGTTTATGACCTAAGTTACATATTTAATGGGTGAATCTGGGTTAATTCGTGTCGACCTAATATATTTTTATTTTAATATTTAAAAAACAAAAACAAGTATATTTTTAATTTTTAATTTTTTATTACTAGAAACCTGCATATTTTTTGCGGTTTGCATTGGATGATTGCCTTAATGAAACTTCTCCTGCTCATTAAGAGATTGCACATGGCTTCGACCCAAGGGGCAGAGTCATGTTGAAGGCTCAGGTGGGCTATAGTTCAAGTTAGGATTTTATCAATATTTTTGTTTGTATTAATAATTCATTTGTTTGGCGGAAAGTTATTTTTTAAAAAACTACTTTTCAATTTTTTTTTTATATTTGTTTATCATTAGAAAAATTAATCAACAAAAAACGTTTTCTAGAAGTGAAAAATTTAGAAATATCATATTATTGGCTGATTATAATAAATTTAGTTCTCGAACTTTTGATTGCTATATATTTTGTTTTGAATCTTTTTTTTTTCAATTTCATGCTTTAAAATTTTAATTTAATTTGATTTTTATATTAACTTTGGTTCTCATTTTTATATGATTGTTATTTGCTTTTCTCTTATTATTTTTATATATTTTGTTTTGAATTTTTTTTTCAATTTCATTCTTTAAAATTTTAATTTAATTTGATTTTTATATTAACTTTGGTTCTCATTTGTATATGATTGTTGTTTGCTTTTCTCTTATTATTTTTTTAATTGAAATTTTTTATCTATCAAATTTGGTCCTCATTCTTTTGATTGATACTTATTTTATTTGGAATAATTTATGAAATTGTAATTATTATTATTTTAATTTCATCATCTTTCAATTTTTTTATATGTTAGATTTGATCTCCATTATTTTAATTGTTATTTATTTTATTTGAGATAATTTATGAGATTAGATTTTTTTTCAATTTCATTTTCATTCAACCTTTTAATTTGTAAGATTTGTTTCTCATTATTTTAATAAAATTTAAAATAAAATATTAATAAGTTATTTTTCAATTCATTTTCCACTAAAAAGTGTTTTCCAACTTATTTCTATGACATTATCAAACATTAAAAAATAATTCACTTTCCAAAAGAAAACTATTTTTCAAAAGAAAACTACTTTCTAGTGAACAAATCGGGCCTAATATTAAATCAGTCCAAGTTACATTTAACTAAATTAGCAAAAAAAAAATATTTTTTATCCATCAAATCACCATCCTTTTTTTTAATTAAAATCCATATTTTTTTGAGTTAAGAAAGTCGAAAATCGTATCCCCCCTCATGCTAGATTACTTCTTGTTTCTCTATATATTCAACTCATAAAATTTAACAAAAGCAACACACCTTTTCTTCTTTTATTTATTGTATGGTACTATACATCACACAAATTTAATTTAATTTTGTCACAACTACTAAAGCATTGCTTTAAATTTTAAAAGATGTAGAATTTAATCTTCTCCTTGCACAGATACAATCTGCTTGCATATAATATGAGATTAACGTACCATATATAAATGCTTCATATGAGATTGACATTCTACATAATGTATTTGAATTAAGACTTTATTGTTAACTTCAGAAATTAATATACATGAGTTAATAATTGATTTTGAAAAAATAATTTTATATATTTACTTACTAGCACAGAAAAAATTCCTAGCTCCGGCTTGCTTAGACCTAACTAGTATAAATCAAACTTTTCTTTTCTTTCAATCCCATTCAAATATTCTGTAATTAAACGGCTGGTATGCTGAATTCCAAACAACATATACAAGAGAAAACCGTGCATGGGATTCCCTTCATCCTGAAAACTTTAGAAACTACAAAAAAACAACGACCACCAAATTATGTTTTGAATAATTATTTCATAATGAATAGTTCAAATCCATTTAAGCCAGCTGCTTCTTCACCAAATGTTGGGAATAGAGGATATGAAGATGTTGCTTCTTTCAAAGCAAAACTTTTGGGATAAATAGCACAGAGGGGCGAATAAACTACCACTGAAAGAAACTGCATATCTTCTCGCGTCGAAGGTGACGACTATGACTTTTTATATATTATTGACAAGGCTAAGATGGTTGGTGCTGTTACTGCTCCGGTCTCTAGCAACTCAGCTGCAGATACTGTTCCAGCGAACAATTGTGGAAAGAGTTTGCAAAATGATATTTCTATCGAAATACGGGCAGTGCATGGTGGCTACGCGTAAGCGGCAACGTAATTCTAGAGCTAACCACAGATTCTGGGAAATCTTATAAGCAACTGATTTGAATCTCTTCATATTAAAGAGGCTGTTTCTGGCTAAACCACCTGTTACTTTCTCTTTGGGTATTGATAATAATGCTAACCAGCATGCATGGTTCAGAGAATTTCAAAGATACTAGCAGTAATGGCGCGAAATCATGGTGTAAAGAATCCTTTGAACTTTATCATCATCACTGACGGTGAATTGCTTGAATTGGGCCCCAGTCAGGATGATACTGATTTTGTTCCAGCTGCGACTGGTATGGATACTGATAATGGTGATGTTTCCATTATGGGAGACACTGTGCAATTACTTCTTTGATGATTTATTTTTTCTTATGCTCCTCCTTTTCTCCATTAATAATTTCGTTCTTGAAACTCATATTGCCTACAAAAGGGCTGCTGAGGTGTCATCTTCTTTAGGCTTTGTCAAGGTTGATGCTGCTGCTCTTTCTTGTGGCATTGGGCATTATGGAAATCTCAGCATGGTACTATCTGTGTGCTGCATTAGCGTCAATGGTGTCTTTCTCTCTATGTTCAGGGCTTTCTTCGATGGCAAGGCGTGGGTTTGTGGGTTGTATATGCTAGTCCTTCTATGGCGGCTAGGGATAATTTGTGGAACGGCCTGTTCAATTTGGCTACATCAATATTGCCCCCTCGAAGCTAATCGGAGATTTTAATGGTTATTACTTGAGTATTCATGACAAGCGTGATGGCACGTTCTCTCTTGCAGCAGGGCTGACAAATTCGAGAGACAAGCGGATAGCTGTGTAGTCTCATTGGCTTTGGGTTCAAGGATGGCAGTTTTACATATGCTAAAAAATGCAATGGTCAGACTTGATCAGCTATGGTCTTCCTTATCCCGAAGCCTCAGTTCATCATTTACCAAGACACAACTCGGATCGTAGTCGTATTCTGTCATCTCTGTCTAGAAGTATCCCTGCTAGAGAAATCTGGCCCTTTGATATCCTAGCTGCATGGATGCAGCATGCAGACTTCAAACAAATCATTAATGATGCTTGGCGTGCTAATGATAGTTCAATTGTTGACGCTATTGATTATATTACTGATGCAACTAAAGATCTCCTTGAGAAGATTTCTAGCATTGATGTTTACTTTAAGAGGAAGAGATGCTTTACTTGATCGCATTAATGGAATTCAAAAATATCTTATAATTAAGTGACGCAAAGATAAAACTAGGATATTTAAGCTTTAAGGTAATTATAAAAAAATTTAGAGAAAATTCTCTAATATCTTTTATTAAATCTAAATAATAGTTTGAATCTTCTAAAAGTAAATTAGATATCCCTTATTTATAATAATTTTAATTTTTTATAGAAAAGAATTCCTAATTAAAACTTTTCTTAATAGAATCCATGTAACTTTAGGATTTCTAAATAGTAAAATATTAATTAAATTAAAATTCCTATACTAAGGAGGAAATAAGTAATTAAAATTCAAAATTAACTAGAAAAATAATTAAAATAAAAAAACAATAACTTCAAGCTTCATATCAAATGGTTTTGGGTTTCTTCGCGGGCTTCTTTTAATGTTTGGGCTTATAAATCTGGTCCATAAACTCCTCTCCTCACTTGAAAAAAACTCATCCTCGAGTTATGTTAGAAATTGACCTCTTACACTCCAAAGAAACAAATACTTTGAATATAATATTGCACCTAACTTATTTACCAAGTAGCATGTATTTGACCTGTGTATTTTAAAATTTAATTTATGATGCATGTATAATAAGAAAAAAAATCCACATATGATGTTATACTTTCTGTTTTTATGAAGTCCACTTGTAGTTTCTTCTCATATCTTTCTATTTCAAACTAGAGCTCATCATCATCTATATCCTCTAATACTTCAACAATTGTATTTAAAAGAACACCAAAATAATATTTCATAATATCTCCAGAAGACTTGTAAGAAATTACCGAGTTCACCATGTCTTTGTTTGGAAGATCTTCATCATCATATAAATCTTCATCATCATCTCCATCAAGTTCGCATAGAAAATCCTCGTCATCGAAAGGTCTTGCTCATACTGACCTTCAATCATGTTGATAGATTTCTGTCTCCCGGGTTGTGGTTGTTTATCTTGATCTGAAAAGGTCCTATGAACTCCATCAAGTTCATCTTCACCAACACCCTTCACATAGACAAATTGTTGTCCAGGTGGAATTTCAGGAATAGGTCTAAGTTAAGGTTAGCCTCGAGGTAAGTATCCAAACACGTTCATCTTCTCTTTGTGATTCCTGCTTGTGCCTCCCATCAGCTAAAATAAATCTTCTTCATCAGATGAATATCAGTAGACATACTAACCACAAGGATTTCCACGAATCAGTTCAGTGGCAAGTTGGCCGCGAGCTTTATCCTTGACACGTGCCTTTCTTTTTCTCCAGGTGTGCAGCCCTAGTGCCTCAAGCCTAGATGTAAGCTCATCAAATTTGGTGTTGATGTCGCCAAACCTAGTTTGCACTTGCTTCTCTAAAGTTGCTATCACCATTGAATAAAGATCTACCTTATCCTAAATAGTCTGCATCTCCTAATCACCATCACGGAGATGGTTTCCACCAACTTTCCCACTATTCTCTTTATGGTTCTCTATGTATCAAGATACTGACATGATCTAATACTACATGACATAGCATATAACAAAGATAAAATTAGAGTTCTCAAGCTCTAAGGTCACAAACCTAACTGTAGAGAAATCTAGAGAAAATTCTCTAGTATTTTTTTTATTGAATCTGAATAATAGTCCGAATCTTCTAAAAATAAAGACATCCCCTATTTATAATAGTTCTAATCCTTTATATAAAAGAATTTCCAATTAAAACTTTTCTTAATAGAATCCATGTAGCTTTAGGATTCCTAAATAGTAAATTACTAATTAACTAAAATCCTTAAACTAAGTAGGAGAAATAATTAAAATTCAACATTAACTACAAAATTAATTAAAATAAAAAACAATAACTTCAAGCTTCATATTAGATGGTTCCGGGTTTCTCCTCGAACTTCTTTTCATGCCTGGCCTTCTAAATCTGGTCCATAAACTCCTGAGATATTTGTTCTTCATTTGTCTCCCCTACTTGAGAAAAACTCATCCTCAAGTTATCTGTCAAAAACCGACCTCTTATACTCCAAAGAAACAAATACTTTAAATATAATATTGTACCTAACTTATTCACAAAGTAGCATGTTTTTGACATGTGAACTTCAAAATTTAATTTATGATGCGTGTATAATAGGGAGAAATCCATATATGATGTTATACTTCTTGTTCTTGTGAAGTCCACTTGTAGTTCCTTCCCATATATTTCTATTTTAACTAGAGTTCATCATCATCTATGTCCTCCAATACTTCAATTGTTGTATTTAAAGGAACACCTTAATAATCTTCTATAATATCTCCAAAAGACTTGTAAGAAATTATTGAGTTCTCCATGTATTTGTTTGGAAGATCTTCTTTATGCTATAAATCTTCATCATCATCATCTCCATCAAGTTCACATAGAACATCCTTGTCATCAAAAGGTTCTTGCTCATACCGACCTTTAATCATGTTGATCGATTTCTATCTCCTGGGTTGTGGTTATTTATCTAGATTTGACAAGGTCCCATGACCTCCATCAAGTCCATCTTCACTAACACCCTTCACATAGACAAGTGGTTATCAAGGTGGAATTTTAGAAATAGGTCTAAGATAAGGTCGACCCTGAGGTAAGTCTCTAAACACGTTCCTCTCCTCTTTGTGATTCCTGCTTGTGCCTCCCATCAACTAAAATAAATCTTCTTCATCAGATGAATACTTGTAGTTATACTAACCATAAGGATTTGTATGAACTGATTCAGTGACAGGTTGACATGATTTGCATGAACTGATTGAACTTTCCATGATTAATATTTAGGCCGGTGTTATGACTTGTCTAGTAGGTTGACGAGATAACTTTCACAAAATATCCTGCAAAACAAGTCTTTTATCGGAATAGAGGATCCTTCAATGAATAAATCAGTAAATGTAGAATGAGAGGAGTATGTTGAGCATTAAAATTAGTAATGAAGAATATGAACAATGTAGTATGTGAGCAGGAGTAGGACTGTAGGAGTAGTAGTGAAGCTCTGTGACATTGTATGCTCTGCTTTGTGTTTCAAGTCCTGTTGTGAGGATTTATTTTTGTATTGTGTTGTTTCTCATGTTAACTTACATAGTAACTTGAGGTATTTATATACCTCGATCATGTGAAGTTACATCATGAAGAGTGAGAAATGATGAAGAACTATCTCATTGTGAGTAAAGAATGAGTTGTTGGTTATTGTATCATTGATGAAGATGTTGATGCTTGCTATTGATTGTGGTGCCTCTTGCCATTAATGAAGAGATTGATGCTTTTGTTGTGTAAAGAATTTGGTGTGTGCCACAAACACTAATCAATGGTTTGAAGGTGAACCATAAAAATTAGGTGTGTGCTAATGGGTGGTGCACAAACTTCTTGGAACTTAAAAAATACATTGAGGTATATGCACATGAGTGGTACTTGTTCAAGACATAAAAAGGCATGGCATTCATCCTGTTTCAGGCTTGGTTGTGAACCAAATAGCTTAGTGAGCAATTTCGATGTAAGATGTTAGGTTGTTCGTATTAGCAATAATATAGCAGCATCATCACAGGATCAGCAACAGCAGCAGCATCACCGAAGCAGTAGCAGCAGCAGCATCATAGCATCTCGTGACCAAATCTTGATAAACTCCTGTCACGCCAACATCCAAGATTGCAGGGAAAATATTCCAACGGCTATTACACTCCGGAATGGCAACTCATCATACATGGAAACTACAGCTGCATGCAAACCAGAAACAAATCAGCCTCCATAATCAGGAAATCCTGTAACTATAGAAACAACTGTAACTATAGAAACAAATACAACTATGGAAAGTCAATAGTTACTCTGTTTCTTATTTATATATATTTACATCCTGCACATATGTATGTAGTGTGTGCTTACGCCCTGTTTTGTTATACTAATAAAAAGCAGAAGAGAATTAATTCAGAGATCATCTCCGCTGCTTGTTCTCTTCCTTTGCCATATTTTTCTCTTGGTATCAGAGCCTTTGGAGTGAGCACACACAAGCAAACACAAACATATCCACACAATGACTTCACTGTCACTCAATGTTGGGAACTTCATCACCCTCAAGCTTAGTCAAACAAACTACCCTTTATGGAGGGAACAAGCTCTGTCTCTTGCAGAGAGTCAGGAGCTAGTCGGGCATCTCACCAATGAAGATCCTGCACCAACAAAATTCACCACACAAGATCTAGTCAATAACTCAAACACAGAAAATAAAGTACCAGTGCTAACTAAAGCTTTCATCACTTGGAGAAAATCTGATCGGCTTCTTCGCGGTTGGATTATTGGAACCTTGTCTAAAGAAGCACTTAGCCTTGTTGTTGGCTTAGAAACAACATCTGTTGTTTGGGAAGCACTTAAGAATGCTTATGCCAAAGACTCACAAGAACATGAGTTTACACTTCGCCAACAAGTCACTTATTTCCGGAAACATGACAATCAATCTATGGAGGAACACATTCGCATGTTCAAAAAATTGTGTGACAGCCTTGCAGCAATTGGCAAACCAGTTTCAGATAATGAAAAGGTTTTCTGTCTTCTCACCAGCCTCGATCCACAGTATGAAAACTTCACAACAACCATGTTGAAGCCCCCAAGACCATCCTATTCAGAACTGGTCTCTCAGCTCCAGAATTTTGATCAGCGCCGTAACTAGTTCTCTTCTTATACAGACATGATAAACCCACAATTTTCCCAACAGCTTGCATTTTATGGGCAGCAGCAGCAGCGCAATCAACAAAGCTCACAGCAGCCATCCTCCTCACGTAACATATATTCATTTTCATCCAATGGGAGAGGATTTCAAGCACAACAATCCAGAGATCAAAATCGAAGGTTCACCCCTACTCAACAACGACGCCCTCCACCACCAGGAGAACGTCGCATGACCCAAACAGAAAGAGACCTTTATCGCGAGGACAAGTGCCACTATTGTGGCACAATGGGTCACATTGCTAAAATTTGCTGGTGGATACCTAAGCAAAAAACTACTCATGACAGTGAAATTCCACAAGCACTGGCAGCCCTTACACTAGACAATACTGTTGTTGACACTGAATGGACTTCAGACACCGGTGCCTCAAATCACATGACAAGTAAGCCAGGTATGTTAACTGATATTCGAACATATTTTGGAACTGATTTTGTTGTTATTGGAAATGGATCATCTTTGCCAATCGTTGGTATTGGAGATTCATTTATTAAACAAAACAATACTAAATTACCTATCAATGATGTCCTACTTGTTCCTGAATTGACCAAAAATTTACTTTCAGTTAGTCAGCTTACAAAACAATTTCCTGTGAACTATGAATTCTCTGACGTTGATTTTTGTGTTAAGGAACGGAAAACAGGACAATCTCTGATCAAAGATAGACGTAAGGGTGATCTTTATGTCTTGCACAACTCGCCAGAATTACATTTCTCTTATCGCTTTAAAACTGGATTAGCAGAAGTCTGGCACCAACATTTAGGACATCCTCAATTTTCTGCAGTGCAGTTATTAAAAAATAAAGGATTGATTGACGTCACAGGAGCTATGAAGACTGAGCATCTTTGTGATAGTTGTCAATTAGGAAAACTTAGCAAGTTACCTTTTTCGCATTCTGAACATTCTAGTACTAATGTTTTTGAAAAAATACATTGTGATTTATAGGGACCTGCCCCGGTTTTATCTATTGGAAAATTCAAGTATTATGTTTGCCTAGTAGATGATTTCTCTAAATATACATGGATAATTCCTCTCCAAAATAAATCTGACTTTCTAACAGTTTATCTATCATTTGAAAAGTATGTCAGTAGACAATTTAATAAACAGATCAAAGTTTCCCACTCAGATGGAGGAGGGGAATTCATTAACTCCAAATTGGCAGGTCACTTTCGTTCAACAGGAATTGTTCATCAGGTATCTTGTCCTTACACTCCTGAGCAAACAGGTATGGTTGAAAGGAGACACATAATTATAAGAGAACTAGGTATGACAATGCTATTTCATAATGGTACTCTATTTTTATGGGTAGAGGCTTTTACAACTGCTGTTTATCTTATTAATAGACTGCCCTCATCTGCTCTTAATTCTAACACTCCTTACTTCCTATTACATGGTAGACATCCTATTTATTCATCTCTTCGTATTTTTGGCTCACAATGCTTTCCCTACACTTGGGACACAAAACGAAATAAATTTGATCCCAAAAGTGTTCCATGTATTTTTGTAGGCTATAGTGATCAACATAAAGGCTATAAATGTTTTCATCCAATAAGCAAGAAATTTTTTGTCTCACGACATGTTGTCTTTAATGAATCAATTTTTCCATATAAACAACCTGGCAGCAGCAAACATACAAATCCTCTTGACCATGTCATTTGCATATTTGACTCATGGCTAACTATTCCTGTTTTAAGTTCTCCTGCAGATACACTTGAAACACTAGAAGAACCACCATGCTTGAGCTCTCTGCCCACATCCATGCTTCTTCCCATGTCTTCAAACAAACCAGCATGTTCTTCTTCTACAGTTACTCCTCCAGCTGATGCTACCTCTGTAATAGCAACTGCACAGGAGCCAGCAGCAACAGTCCACGCCTCTAGTGATCATATAGACAATGACTCAGCACAACAAATTACTCACACTCTCAGTCATGATTTTTTGAGCTCTATAGCAGACCTTATTGTTCAAAATCTTTCAGGTCATCGGCAACTTCAGCAGCAGGAGATTACACCCACTCTCAGTCATGATTCCTTGAGCTCTGCAGCAGACCTTATTGCTCACCATCCCTCAGGTCAGCAACAACAGTATCCCATCTCAACCACTCAACAGGAGATAGGACCCTCAATCTCGGTTCCTCACTCTATGGTCACTCGTTCACAACGTGCTTTACAGGAAACTGGACTCACTCTCTGTCATGATAATTCCCCCTCTACAGCGGGAGAACTCCTTCATGGTTCCTCAGTCTCAATCCCTCATCATATGACCACTCGTTCACAACGTGGCATCACAAAGATAAATCCCAAATATGCATTAAACTCTATTATCTCTGCTAGCATACCCCGAGAACCTTGAACAGTGAGATCAACACTAGTTCACCCAGGATGGAAAACAGCAATGGAGGATGAACTCACGTCTTTACATCAAAACCAAACATGGCAGCTGGTACGCCGCACCAAAGATATGCATGTCATAGGTTCTAAATGGGTATTTAAAACCAAGCTCAAATCTGATGGAACCTTGGATCGCCTCAAGGCTCGTGTTGTTGCTAAAGGTTATCACCAGATTGATGGACTAGATTATACTGAAACATTCTCTCCAGTTGTCAAGCCAGGAACCATTCGGTTGATTATTTCTATAGCCTTAGTCCATCACTGGCCTTTACGACAACTTGACGTGAAAAATGCATTTTTGCATGGTTTAACTCTGAAACCATCTACATGGAACAACCACCAGGAATGGCAGACCCTCATCTTCCACAACATGTTTGCAAGCTGCAACGTGAACTTTATGGACTTAAACAAGCACCCCGTGCTTGGTTTGATCGTTTCAGTGCCTTCCTTCTCCAATATGGTTTCCATTGCAGCTTAGCAGATCCATCTTTATTTATTTTTCATTCTGATTATGGTTCTCTCATTCTTCTACTTTATGTTGATGATATACTCCTTACAGGAACTGGTGATACACTTGTTGCAGACTTCATCACTCTCCTCAGTCAAGAATTTGCCATGAAGGACTTAGGACCTGCTCATCACTTTCTTGGCATAGAAATTTCACAAACACAAAGTGGCCTTCACTTATCACAGTCCCATTATGCCCATACAATTCTAGAACGTGTTGATATGGTTGACTGTAAACCAATGAGTACACCACTTGAAGCAAAAACTACAGATTCACCAAATACACCTCTTATGGAAGATGTCAGCTTCTTCCGGGGACTTGTTGGCTCCCTACAGTACCTCACACTGACTCGACCAGACCTCTCCTTTAGTGTTAACTATGTCTCTCAATTCATGCATGCTCATACAACTGCTCATTTAAAAATGGTTCGACGTATCTTACGATATGTCAAAGGAACCATTAATAATGGTCTACATTTTACTTCTACCACTAAGCTTCATTTATCTGCCTTTTCAAATGCTGATTGGGCTGGATGTCTTACTACAAGACGTTCCACTACTGGCTACTGTGTTTTTCTTGGTCATAATCTCATCTCTTGGTGTGCCAAGAAACAACACACCATTTCGCGCTCTAGCACTGAAGCAGAATGTTGCGCTATGGCCAACACTGCCGCATAACTTACATGGTTGACCTACATTCTTCGCGATTTACACCTTCCACTGATATCTCCACCGGTGCTCTATTATGACAATATTAGTGCTCTCCACATGACGATCAATCCTGTCTTCCATGCACGTAGCAAGCATATTGAGATTGATTATCATTTTGTACGTGAACAAGTGGCTCTTGGGAACCTTATTACAAATCACATTCCTGCCTCTAATCAGATTGCTGATCTATTTACTAAGCCAGTATCCAAAGCTGCCCTTCTTCGTTTTCAGAGCAAACTTTGCCTCCAGCCCCGACAACGTTTGAGGGAGGGTATTAGCAATAATATAGCAGCATCATCACAGGATCAACAACAACAACAACATCACCGAAGCAGTAGCAGCAGCTGTATCACAGCATCCCCTGAAGCAACATCACAGGAGCAGCAACATCACCGAAGCAGGAGCAGCAACATCATCATAGCATCTCCTGACCAAATCTTGATCAACTCCTGTCACGCCAACATCGAAGATTGCAGGGAAAATATTCCAACGGCTACTACACTCCAGAATGGCAACTCATCATACATGGAAACTACAGTTGCATGCAAACCAGAAACAAATCAGCCTCCATAATCAGGAAATTTGTAACTATAGAAACAACTATAACTATAGAAACAAATACAACTATGGAAAGTCAATAGTTACTCTGTTTCTTATTTATATACATCCTGCACATATGTATGTAGTGTGTGCTTACGTCCTGTTTTGTTATACTAATAAAAAGCAGAAGAGAATTAATTCATAGATCATCTCCACTGCTTGTTCTCTTCCTCTGCCATATTTTTCTTTGTTTGGGTTTGACCTGAACAATTTGAAGGGGTGAGGTCATTCGATCCTAACTTAAATGATTAGGATTAATACTTTTTTGGCGTAGCATCACTAAGCACTCTGATTTCTTGATTAATATTGAGGATGAATTATTAAATGATTATAATAAAAATTTAGCTCGAGAGGAGATAATATAGTTCTAAATATCTCATGTTGAATGGCTAAAAGTCGATGATTGTGTTACAGGTTTATTTCATTCGCACACTATAGCTCACAGGAAACAAAATTAAACTGAAAGGACGAAGTTGAATGATGGTTCTTAATTAGTGAAAAACTACCTGGATGCTCCTAATATTTTAACAAAATAACACTTTTGATTTCCTCTTTTTTCTTTTTTCTTTTTCTACTGTTTTTCTCTTTCTGCTACTTTCTCATCTCCCTGTCCCCTCTCTCCTCATCTTTTTTTTTTTTTTATTCAAAACATCCCATCTTCTCTTCTTTCTCTAAATTTAGGTGGATTTCTACTCTTCTTGAAAAAAAGAAAGGTTTTAAAATTGAAAATATAATTACAGTTACTTCTTGGATCTAGCAATTGATGCCACTTTAAGTTGGAGTGGATCTTGATCAAGGGTTGCGTGAAGTTCCTTGTAATTATACAAAATTTACCCATATTTCAAATTACGAGACATAACAAAAATACAGATATAATAACTCTCTCTTATTCAAGCAAATGATAATTCATTGTCCTCATAATCTACCTTGCTAGCATTATGAATTTTTAAATTTGCAGTTGAGTTTGTTCCTAATAGATTTGATTCGATATATAAAATATTTGTTTTATTTACAATTAAATTAGTTAACACTTTTTTTTGAGGATTTTTTTTCTTGTTTACATAATTACATCATATAAAAGATAAAAGGAATTGTTAAAGAAAAAATAGCTGTACTATAGTGCGATAGTTGCGAACAATTCTTTGTGGGTTTTATATAAATACAATAAATAATATATGAAAAGGATAATGTTATTGTTTTTACAGAGTTTATTTGAGAAAGGCTACGAACTTGTTTATGGTGGAACTGAGAACCTTTTAGTTTCGGTGAATTTGAAGAACAAGGTACAAGGATGTTTGATTTATCTTGTTTGACCACTTGAAAGAAGTGCTTTCATTACAATGTTTGATTTATCTGGCGAATGGTGCATTATGCTTTTCTTATAGGGTAGATCCCTCATTCTCTTGTAGAAACTATTACTGTTTTAATTCCTAAAGAAAATTATTCTTTAACTTATAGTTAAACTCGTCCTATCATCTCATGTAATATAGTCTACAAGCTTCTTACCAATGTTCTTGTTCAATGAATTCGCCTCCTGTTGGATGGTTTGATTGTCCTGATGCAAGCTAGCTTCATTTCTGGTAGAAAAGCTTCTGACAATATCTTCTTTGCTTAAGAAGATCTTCATAATATTTGTGCCATGAAGAGGAGTTATAGAGGCATGGTAGTGAGAATTGATCTAGCTAAAGCTTATGATTATATAGATTGGAGATCTTTGAAAACTACTCTTGATGAGTTTGGCTTTCCTCCATATATTATAACTCTTATTATGAATTGTGTTAGCAGCAACAACTCATTATCTATAATATGGATTTGTCAATGTAATACCCTAAACTAAATTTATATATAATTTTATTTTAGACTAAGTAGAAAAAAAAGTAGGCCATGCAGTCCAGTCCTCTCTCTCTCTCTCTCTCTCTCTCTATATATATATATATATATATATATATATATATAAAGATGGAACCAGAGAGTATATTTACCTTAGTTTTATAAACTTCATGATAGCATAGAGAAAACAAATTATGAGAGTCACTTGTTCTTTGATAAGTGCAGAGATGAAAAGTGAAATGGAATTGAAGTTCCATATATAGGTTGTTGGAGCTCATATTTTGAACATTGGTTATTAAAGCTAGAGAAGTAAATCTACACTCACTATTATTCTTAAATAGAATAAATATATTTTTTAATTGTATATTTTCTCTATTATATATATTACACTCCTTAAAAGAAGATCAAACACTTGATATGTTTAAATTGATTTGTTTATATGTGAAATTGTTAAGTGCATGATATAGATTTTTTGTAAGAATGTTTTATAAACTGGTTTATAAAAAAATATATTTTGAAATGGATTTGAAAATGGTTGCATAATGACTCTTAGATAGCTATGAATGATGTAATAACCTTTGGTGAGTGGGCGACACAAGAACTAGTTCTAATGGCTCGTTAATGGGCTACAATAATTAGCAATGACCCCTTGTCAACAAGTTACAATAGTTGATCAAGAATAATCGACTAATGGTCTGGTCACAAGTATAATATCACTATAACAATTTGATTTGAGAGTAAGGTCATGTTTATGAGATTGAATGCTAACTAAAAACATGTATTGATTACTATTTTTACAACATGTTTTCTGAACCATGAAATATTAACATTTTTTAATTATTTTAAGTTTTTTTTTGATTACTTTTAGCAGGCATTTTTTTTTTACTTTCAAGAAACCGTTAGATGAAATAAAAATAATACCCCACTCACTTATGTTTCACATAAATTTATAGGCTTTTCACTCTAGTATACACTATGCCTTTTCCACACAATTTTTCTTAGCTTCAGTTCTTAATGAAACTAACACTTATCAACCAAATTTTACACTGATCTTATAATATAATTATGAAAAGACTCAAGAATCAAGAAAATTACAAAACTAGCAAAAGAAAAATACGAAGACAAATTTACGAGTAGTAATGTAAATTCATGCTAATATAATGATGATTAGAAGACACAAATAAAAATCAAGAAACAACTAACACTAGCAAGAATTATTAAGAAAATAAAGATGAAATCAAGAAAATCAAGAAATAACTAATCAACCTAATTTATTAAAGAAACTCAATCAAGAATGAATAAATATTCAAGATTCAAGATTTAAGATTCAAGGTTTAACCAACTTGTCCAAGGATCAAAATTTAATAATGTATATTCAGCTAACCCTTGGAATTTCAAAATGTTTTTTCAATTTTTTATAGACTTTTGGAAAACTCAACAAATTTAATGGTATTGCAATATTTTTTTTAAAGATATTGATTACATGAATCAATCAAGAAAATCAAGAACACACAATATTAGAGTATGCATTTGACAATTATCAAGAAACACAAGAAATAGTTTTTTTTAATCAATAAGCCGAAACTTTATGACAAGTAATCAAGAAAAAAATAAAGACATGAATTAAAAGGGATATAACCTGAGATTATACCTTGCTCTGATACCAATTGACGTGAACCCTAACAGAATTTAATTAAATTCACGAGCCTAAGATCTTTTTAATTCAGGCTTAAGATTGAGAATTGAGATTGACACAATGGACTACACACCTTAAGACACCAAAAATATAATAATCACCCTCACACAACACCCTCACCTGGAGTGGATACAAATAACAAGTTAGAGATAGATCTATTAACCATATGCAAAGAGCGATTCCTCAGTGTTCCATATGGGCGTGCTAAAGCATACGTTCCTGTTTTGTACGCAACATCCTCGATCTCAGAAGCATTTAATAAAGTTAAATTCTCTGAATGCCTAAACTCGCACAACTCTTTCGAGGAACAAGAATCTGTTAACACTGCCAAATGACCACCCCACCAGCTGCTAGTTTTCGCATTTTCCCTACACACCACCTGCTATATGGTACTTCCATCAAAGTTACATAAATCTACAGAGCTACTGAAGAACTTTAGCTACAGCGTACCAGTCAAATGGTGATGGATATTGTAACATCATGTACTTTCTGGTGTGGTTTTACTTAATTTCAATGACGAGCATATAAGAATTAAGAATTACATACATGCTGTCCTAACAACCTTTCAACAATTTTATAAATGTACAAAATTTATTACAACTCTTGTTAAAACTACATCCACACTAACTATGTAAAAGTTTTGCCTTTTGAAAATACAAATATTCTTTACGTATAATACTAGGTAGCTCGGTGGTCCAAAGAAATGGATATTCTCAAAAGCATTTATCTGTAACATTCACAAGATTACAAAATAAATCATCTTAAAAATTTGCATCATCCCACTCAATAACATTTAGAAACTATACGATCAAAACAAATTTCATAAAGTTTTCTTAAAGAGTGTTGATCTTATATCAATTTTAAACACTTTTCGTTTTTCGTTATTCCCCGATGAATTCTCCTCCCGTCACATTATCATCCTTGCATTGTGCTACACGAGATCAGTTGAGAACTACAAAGCTTGTTCACAATCTCTTGTATTGTGCTGTAGAATTTTATTACCAGTACGAGTTACAATTAGGGTAATATAAATGCATAGGTTAAGTTCACATTAAGGAATAAGAGTTACATAAATAATATTAACGTAACTAGAGTTTGTATGCTATCCATACTTGTAAACCATTTAATTGGATTATGCTATTATACTAAAACAGTGAATTTATTGAGCAATTTTCTAAATTTATTGATCTTTTTCTTATAATGAGTCCTTTCATAAATGTAACTCATAATTACTTAATTATGCTTGAATACGTTGCTATCAAAACCACTTGAACACTCTTTTTTAACTAGAACTAACTTCCTAAAACGGATTTCATCAACTCTTAACGTGCAAATGTTAATCAATGCTATATCAAATCAACAAAATGTTTTGAAGTATTTTCTTACCTATAAATTGGACTTGGATGGTATTATTTTATTTGCATCCAACAACTTTTTGTCCAAGTAAGAGAATATATTGCTGTAAAAAAAACATGGGAAGCTTAGGCAAAAACATCTCCTTAGGACTATTTTTGTTTATCGGTATACTTGTCATTACACCAGGGTTTGCAATTCGTACCCATGAAGAAAATCCAGAGCTTTCTCGACATTTGGAAGAGTGCCACACAAAGGTGACAAAACGTTGTGCAATAGAAATCTCTAATAGCATATACAACAACAACAACACTCCATCAGAATACTGTTGCCAAAAGCATATAACAACCGGGAAAGCTTGCCATGATGATTTCATAAAACTATTCGTTTCAAAAGTGCCAAAGGATAAAGTAACTTTTGTTGTAGCTAAGGGTGACCAAATTTGGAACCAATGTGCTGCTATTGTGGCTTTGGCGCCTGTTGCCTAAACCCTTTCTATTCAACCTTGAATTGTTCTAGTTTAAATTGTATGCAATAATAAGTGTCTCCATGATGTAAAATTAACATTTGAGTTTGTTACTCTGTTTTTACTGAATTTCATTCTTTTCATAAGACAGCCTCATGGGTTGAGCACCGATTGGATTTGATATAAATGTTTATGTACTTAAATTGGAAGCAAGAAACCTAAAGGAATTCAGAACCGATTGAGAAACCCCATGATACCTTCAATTATTTTAAACACTTTAAGAACCAAACGTGGTAATATAATCAAACTTCATATTCAATCATTCATATTTAAAAACAAACGTGTTAATCTTATAGATATTGAGGTTTATTTATTTTTATAAAATGACTCAAAGCATTCCTTCATAAATTTTAAAAAAAACTAACATAACGTAATAGAATAATAATAAAAAAGCGTGCCAAGAAAGCTAGTCTGCAATAGCAAAGAGATAAAAACAAGTTTGATTGGGCTTTGTTTTTACCTATCTAACAACAGAGATGTCATATGATTTGTTTTGTTTAGGAAAGAAATAATTTCAAAACAGCAACATAAAAAGCTTCCATGGCATGACAGAAAGAATTTCAGCTTCCAAATGTTGCCTGGCTCAACAACATAATAACGAAACCTTAACAAGCAAACGTTTACGAGGATTTTAGCTTCCAATCGAACTCGCACCATGTAATGACAGTTTACTAGCAGAAGATGGTGTGCTACAATGAACTCCATAGTAAAGTCACAAGGAGTGGATACAAATAACAAGTTAGAGATAGATCTATTAACCATATGCAAAGAGCGATTCCTCAGTGTTCCATATGGGCGTGCTAAAGCATACGTTCCTGTTTTGTACGCAACATCCTCGATCTCAGAAGCATTTAATAAAGTTAAATTCTCTGAATGCCTAAACTCGCACAACTCTTTCGAGGAACAAGAATCTGTTAACACTGCCAAATGACCACCCCACCAGCTGCTAGTTTTCGCATTTTCCCTACACACCACCTGCTATATGGTACTTCCATCAAAGTTACATAAATCTACAGAGCTACTGAAGAACTTTAGCTACAGCGTACCAGTCAAATGGTGATGGATATTGTAACATCATGTACTTTCTGGTGTGGTTTTACTTAATTTCAATGACGAGCATATAAGAATTAAGAATTACATACATGCTGTCCTAACAACCTTTCAACAATTTTATAAATGTACAAAATTTATTACAACTCTTGTTAAAACTACATCCACACTAACTATGTAAAAGTTTTGCCTTTTGAAAATACAAATATTCTTTACGTATAATACTAGGTAGCTCGGTGGTCCAAAGAAATGGATATTCTCAAAAGCATTTATCTGTAACATTCACAAGATTACAAAATAAATCATCTTAAAAATTTGCATCATCCCACTCAATAACATTTAGAAACTATACGATCAAAACAAATTTCATAAAGTTTTCTTAAAGAGTGTTGATCTTATATCAATTTTAAACACTTTTCGTTTTTCGTTATTCCCCGATGAATTCTCCTCCCGTCACATTATCATCCTTGCATTGTGCTACACGAGATCAGTTGAGAACTACAAAGCTTGTTCACAATCTCTTGTATTGTGCTGTAGAATTTTATTACCAGTACGAGTTACAATTAGGGTAATATAAATGCATAGGTTAAGTTCACATTAAGGAATAAGAGTTACATAAATAATATTAACGTAACTAGAGTTTGTATGCTATCTATACTTGTAAACCATTTAATTGGATTATGCTATTATACTAAAACAGTGAATTTATTGAGCAATTTTCTAAATTTATTGATCTTTTTCTTATAATGAGTCCTTTCATAAATGTAACTCATAATTACTTAATTATGCTTGAATACGTTGCTATCAAAACCACTTGAACACTCTTTTTTAACTAGAACTAACTTCCTAAAACGGATTTCATCAACTCTTAACGTGCAAATGTTAATCAATGCTATATCAAATCAACAAAATGTTTTGAAGTATTTTCTTACCTATAAATTGGACTTGGATGGTATTATTTTATTTGCATCCAACAACTTTTTGTCCAAGTAAGAGAATATATTGCTGTAAAAAAAACATGGGAAGCTTAGGCAAAAACATCTCCTTAGGACTATTTTTGTTTATCGGTATACTTGTCATTACACCAGGGTTTGCAATTCGTACCCATGAAGAAAATCCAGAGCTTTCTCGACATTTGGAAGAGTGCCACACAAAGGTGACAAAACGTTGTGCAATAGAAATCTCTAATAGCATATACAACAACAACAACACTCCATCAGAATACTGTTGCCAAAAGCATATAACAACCGGGAAAGCTTGCCATGATGATTTCATAAAACTATTCGTTTCAAAAGTGCCAAAGGATAAAGTAACTTTTGTTGTAGCTAAGGGTGACCAAATTTGGAACCAATGTGCTGCTATTGTGGCTTTGGCGCCTGTTGCCTAAACCCTTTCTATTCAACCTTGAATTGTTCTAGTTTAAATTGTATGCAATAATAAGTGTCTCCATGATGTAAAATTAACATTTGAGTTTGTTACTCTGTTTTTTACTGAATTTCATTCTTTTCATAAGACAGCCTCATGGGTTGAGCACCGATTGGATTTGATATAAATGTTTATGTACTTAAATTGGAAGCAAGAAACCTAAAGGAATTCAGAACCGATTGAGAAACCCCATGATACCTTCAATTATTTTAAACACTTTAAGAACCAAACGTGGTAATATAATCAAACTTCATATTCAATCATTCATATTTAAAAACAAACGTGTTAATCTTATAGATATTGAGGTTTATTTATTTTTATAAAATGACTCAAAGCATTCCTTCATAAATTTTAAAAAAACTAACATAACGTAATAGAATAATAATAAAAAAGCGTGCCAAGAAAGCTAGTCTGCAATAGCAAAGAGATAAAAACAAGTTTGATTGGGCTTTGTTTTTACCTATCTAACAACAGAGATGTCATATGATTTGTTTTGTTTAGGAAAGAAATAATTTCAAACAGCAACATAAAAAGCTTCCATGGCATGACAGAAAGAATTTCAGCTTCCAAATGTTGCCTGGCTCAACAACATAATAACGAAACCTTAACAAGCAAACGTTTACGAGGATTTTAGCTTCCAATCGAACTCGCACCATGTAATGACAGTTTACTAGCAGAAGATGGTGTGCTACAATGAACTCCATAGTAAAGTCACAAGGAGTGGATACAAATAACAAGTTAGAGATAGATCTATTAACCATATGCAAAGAGCGATTCCTCAGTGTTCCATATGGGCGTGCTAAAGCATACGTTCCTGTTTTGTACGCAACATCCTCGATCTCAGAAGCATTTAATAAAGTTAAATTCTCTGAATGCCTAAACTCGCACAACTCTTTCGAGGAACAAGAATCTGTTAACACTGCCAAATGACCACCCCACCAGCTGCTAGTTTTCGCATTTTCCCTACACACCACCTGCTATATGGTACTTCCATCAAAGTTACATAAATCTACAGAGCTACTGAAGAACTTTAGCTACAGCGTACCAGTCAAATGGTGATGGATATTGTAACATCATGTACTTTCTGGTGTGGTTTTACTTAATTTCAATGACGAGCATATAAGAATTAAGAATTACATACATGCTGTCCTAACAACCTTTCAACAATTTTATAAATGTACAAAATTTATTACAACTCTTGTTAAAACTACATCCACACTAACTATGTAAAAGTTTTGCCTTTTGAAAATACAAATATTCTTTACGTATAATACTAGGTAGCTCGGTGGTCCAAAGAAATGGATATTCTCAAAAGCATTTATCTGTAACATTCACAAGATTACAAAATAAATCATCTTAAAAATTTGCATCATCCCACTCAATAACATTTAGAAACTATACGATCAAAACAAATTTCATAAAGTTTTCTTAAAGAGTGTTGATCTTATATCAATTTTAAACACTTTTCGTTTTTCGTTATTCCCCGATGAATTCTCCTCCCGTCACATTATCATCCTTGCATTGTGCTACACGAGATCAGTTGAGAACTACAAAGCTTGTTCACAATCTCTTGTATTGTGCTGTAGAATTTTATTACCAGTACGAGTTACAATTAGGGTAATATAAATGCATAGGTTAAGTTCACATTAAGGAATAAGAGTTACATAAATAATATTAACGTAACTAGAGTTTGTATGCTATCTATACTTGTAAACCATTTAATTGGATTATGCTATTATACTAAAACAGTGAATTTATTGAGCAATTTTCTAAATTTATTGATCTTTTTCTTATAATGAGTCCTTTCATAAATGTAACTCATAATTACTTAATTATGCTTGAATACGTTGCTATCAAAACCACTTGAACACTCTTTTTTAACTAGAACTAACTTCCTAAAACGGATTTCATCAACTCTTAACGTGCAAATGTTAATCAATGCTATATCAAATCAACAAAATGTTTTGAAGTATTTTCTTACCTATAAATTGGACTTGGATGGTATTATTTTATTTGCATCCAACAACTTTTTGTCCAAGTAAGAGAATATATTGCTGTAAAAAAACATGGGAAGCTTAGGCAAAAACATCTCCTTAGGACTATTTTTGTTTATCGGTATACTTGTCATTACACCAGGGTTTGCAATTCGTACCCATGAAGAAAATCCAGAGCTTTCTCGACATTTGGAAGAGTGCCACACAAAGGTGACAAAACGTTGTGCAATAGAAATCTCTAATAGCATATACAACAACAACAACACTCCATCAGAATACTGTTGCCAAAAGCATATAACAACCGGGAAAGCTTGCCATGATGATTTCATAAAACTATTCGTTTCAAAAGTGCCAAAGGATAAAGTAACTTTTGTTGTAGCTAAGGGTGACCAAATTTGGAACCAATGTGCTGCTATTGTGGCTTTGGCGCCTGTTGCCTAAACCCTTTCTATTCAACCTTGAATTGTTCTAGTTTAAATTGTATGCAATAATAAGTGTCTCCATGATGTAAAATTAACATTTGAGTTTGTTACTCTGTTTTTTACTGAATTTCATTCTTTTCATAAGACAGCCTCATGGGTTGAGCACCGATTGGATTTGATATAAATGTTTATGTACTTAAATTGGAAGCAAGAAACCTAAAGGAATTCAGAACCGATTGAGAAACCCCATGATACCTTCAATTATTTTAAACACTTTAAGAACCAAACGTGGTAATATAATCAAACTTCATATTCAATCATTCATATTTAAAAACAAACGTGTTAATCTTATAGATATTGAGGTTATTTATTTTTATAAAATGACTCAAAGCATTCCTTCATAAATTTTAAAAAAACTAACATAACGTAATAGAATAATAATAAAAAAGCGTGCCAAGAAAGCTAGTCTGCAATAGCAAAGAGATAAAAACAAGTTTGATTGGGCTTTGTTTTTACCTATCTAACAACAGAGATGTCATATGATTTGTTTTGTTTAGGAAAGAAATAATTTCAAAACAGCAACATAAAAAGCTTCCATGGCATGACAGAAAGAATTTCAGCTTCCAAATGTTGCCTGGCTCAACAACATAATAACGAAACCTTAACAAGCAAACGTTTACGAGGATTTTAGCTTCCAATCGAACTCGCACCATGTAATGACAGTTTACTAGCAGAAGATGGTGTGCTACAATGAACTCCATAGTAAAGTCACAAGGAGTGGATACAAATAACAAGTTAGAGATAGATCTATTAACCATATGCAAAGAGCGATTCCTCAGTGTTCCATATGGGCGTGCTAAGCATACGTTCCTGTTTTGTACGCAACATCCTCGATCTCAGAAGCATTTAATAAAGTTAAATTCTCTGAATGCCTAAACTCGCACAACTCTTTCGAGGAACAAGAATCTGTTAACACTGCCAAATGACCACCCCACCAGCTGCTAGTTTTCGCATTTTCCCTACACACCACCTGCTATATGGTACTTCCATCAAAGTTACATAAATCTACAGAGCTACTGAAGAACTTTAGCTACAGCGTACCAGTCAAATGGTGATGGATATTGTAACATCATGTACTTTCTGGTGTGGTTTTACTTAATTTCAATGACGAGCATATAAGAATTAAGAATTACATACATGCTGTCCTAACAACCTTTCAACAATTTTATAAATGTACAAAATTTATTACAACTCTTGTTAAAACTACATCCACACTAACTATGTAAAAGTTTTGCCTTTTGAAAATACAAATATTCTTTACGTATAATACTAGGTAGCTCGGTGGTCCAAAGAAATGGATATTCTCAAAAGCATTTATCTGTAACATTCACAAGATTACAAAATAAATCATCTTAAAAATTTGCATCATCCCACTCAATAACATTTAGAAACTATACGATCAAAACAAATTTCATAAAGTTTTCTTAAAGAGTGTTGATCTTATATCAATTTTAAACACTTTTCGTTTTTCGTTATTCCCCGATGAATTCTCCTCCCGTCACATTATCATCCTTGCATTGTGCTACACGAGATCAGTTGAGAACTACAAAGCTTGTTCACAATCTCTTGTATTGTGCTGTAGAATTTTATTACCAGTACGAGTTACAATTAGGGTAATATAATGCATAGGTTAAGTTCACATTAAGGAATAAGAGTTACATAAATAATATTAACGTAACTAGAGTTTGTATGCTATCTATACTTGTAAACCATTTAATTGGATTATGCTATTATACTAAAACAGTGAATTTATTGAGCAATTTTCTAAATTTATTGATCTTTTTCTTATAATGAGTCCTTTCATAAATGTAACTCATAATTACTTAATTATGCTTGAATACGTTGCTATCAAAACCACTTGAACACTCTTTTTTAACTAGAACTAACTTCCTAAAACGGATTTCATCAACTCTTAACGTGCAAATGTTAATCAATGCTATATCAAATCAACAAAATGTTTTGAAGTATTTTCTTACCTATAAATTGGACTTGGATGGTATTATTTTATTTGCATCCAACAACTTTTTGTCCAAGTAAGAGAATATATTGCTGTAAAAAAAACATGGGAAGCTTAGGCAAAAACATCTCCTTAGGACTATTTTTGTTTATCGGTATACTTGTCATTACACCAGGGTTTGCAATTCGTACCCATGAAGAAAATCCAGAGCTTTCTCGACATTTGGAAGAGTGCCACACAAAGGTGACAAAACGTTGTGCAATAGAAATCTCTAATAGCATATACAACAACAACAACACTCCATCAGAATACTGTTGCCAAAAGCATATAACAACCGGGAAAGCTTGCCATGATGATTTCATAAAACTATTCGTTTCAAAAGTGCCAAAGGATAAAGTAACTTTTGTTGTAGCTAAGGGTGACCAAATTTGGAACCAATGTGCTGCTATTGTGGCTTTGGCGCCTGTTGCCTAAACCCTTTCTATTCAACCTTGAATTGTTCTAGTTTAAATTGTATGCAATAATAAGTGTCTCCATGATGTAAAATTAACATTTGAGTTTGTTACTCTGTTTTTTACTGAATTTCATTCTTTTCATAAGACAGCCTCATGGGTTGAGCACCGATTGGATTTGATATAAATGTTTATGTACTTAAATTGGAAGCAAGAAACCTAAAGGAATTCAGAACCGATTGAGAAACCCCATGATACCTTCAATTATTTTAAACACTTTAAGAACCAAACGTGGTAATATAATCAAACTTCATATTCAATCATTCATATTTAAAAACAAACGTGTTAATCTTATAGATATTGAGGTTTATTTATTTTTATAAAATGACTCAAAGCATTCCTTCATAAATTTTAAAAAAACTAACATAACGTAATAGAATAATAATAAAAAAGCGTGCCAAGAAAGCTAGTCTGCAATAGCAAAGAGATAAAAACAAGTTTGATTGGGCTTTGTTTTTACCTATCTAACAACAGAGATGTCATATGATTTGTTTTGTTTAGGAAAGAAATAATTTCAAAACAGCAACATAAAAAGCTTCCATGGCATGACAGAAAGAATTTCAGCTTCCAAATGTTGCCTGGCTCAACAACATAATAACGAAACCTTAACAAGCAAACGTTTACGAGGATTTTAGCTTCCAATCGAACTCGCACCATGTAATGACAGTTTACTAGCAGAAGATGGTGTGCTACAATGAACTCCATAGTAAAGTCACAAGGAGTGGATACAAATAACAAGTTAGAGATAGATCTATTAACCATATGCAAAGAGCGATTCCTCAGTGTTCCATATGGGCGTGCTAAAGCATACGTTCCTGTTTTGTACGCAACATCCTCGATCTCAGAAGCATTTAATAAAGTTAAATTCTCTGAATGCCTAAACTCGCACAACTCTTTCGAGGAACAAGAATCTGTTAACACTGCCAAATGACCACCCCACCAGCTGCTAGTTTTCGCATTTTCCCTACACACCACCTGCTATATGGTACTTCCATCAAAGTTACATAAATCTACAGAGCTACTGAAGAACTTTAGCTACAGCGTACCAGTCAAATGGTGATGGATATTGTAACATCATGTACTTTCTGGTGTGGTTTTACTTAATTTCAATGACGAGCATATAAGAATTAAGAATTACATACATGCTGTCCTAACAACCTTTCAACAATTTTATAAATGTACAAAATTTATTACAACTCTTGTTAAAACTACATCCACACTAACTATGTAAAAGTTTTGCCTTTTGAAAATACAAATATTCTTTACGTATAATACTAGGTAGCTCGGTGGTCCAAAGAAATGGATATTCTCAAAAGCATTTATCTGTAACATTCACAAGATTACAAAATAAATCATCTTAAAAATTTGCATCATCCCACTCAATAACATTTAGAAACTATACGATCAAAACAAATTTCATAAAGTTTTCTTAAAGAGTGTTGATCTTATATCAATTTTAAACACTTTTCGTTTTTCGTTATTCCCCGATGAATTCTCCTCCCGTCACATTATCATCCTTGCATTGTGCTACACGAGATCAGTTGAGAACTACAAAGCTTGTTCACAATCTCTTGTATTGTGCTGTAGAATTTTATTACCAGTACGAGTTACAATTAGGGTAATATAAATGCATAGGTTAAGTTCACATTAAGGAATAAGAGTTACATAAATAATATTAACGTAACTAGAGTTTGTATGCTATCTATACTTGTAAACCATTTAATTGGATTATGCTATTATACTAAAACAGTGAATTTATTGAGCAATTTTCTAAATTTATTGATCTTTTTCTTATAATGAGTCCTTTCATAAATGTAACTCATAATTACTTAATTATGCTTGAATACGTTGCTATCAAAACCACTTGAACACTCTTTTTTAACTAGAACTAACTTCCTAAAACGGATTTCATCAACTCTTAACGTGCAAATGTTAATCAATGCTATATCAAATCAACAAAATGTTTTGAAGTATTTTCTTACCTATAAATTGGACTTGGATGGTATTATTTTATTTGCATCCAACAACTTTTTGTCCAAGTAAGAGAATATATTGCTGTAAAAAAAACATGGGAAGCTTAGGCAAAAACATCTCCTTAGGACTATTTTTGTTTATCGGTATACTTGTCATTACACCAGGGTTTGCAATTCGTACCCATGAAGAAAATCCAGAGCTTTCTCGACATTTGGAAGAGTGCCACACAAAGGTGACAAAACGTTGTGCAATAGAAATCTCTAATAGCATATACAACAACAACAACACTCCATCAGAATACTGTTGCCAAAAGCATATAACAACCGGGAAAGCTTGCCATGATGATTTCATAAAACTATTCGTTTCAAAAGTGCCAAAGGATAAAGTAACTTTTGTTGTAGCTAAGGGTGACCAAATTTGGAACCAATGTGCTGCTATTGTGGCTTTGGCGCCTGTTGCCTAAACCCTTTCTATTCAACCTTGATTGTTCTAGTTTAAATTGTATGCAATAATAAGTGTCTCCATGATGTAAAATTAACATTTGAGTTTGTTACTCTGTTTTTTACTGAATTTCATTCTTTTCATAAGACAGCCTCATGGGTTGAGCACCGATTGGATTTGATATAAATGTTTATGTACTTAAATTGGAAGCAAGAAACCTAAAGGAATTCAGAACCGATTGAGAAACCCCATGATACCTTCAATTATTTTAAACACTTTAAGAACCAAACGTGGTAATATAATCAAACTTCATATTCAATCATTCATATTTAAAAACAAACGTGTTAATCTTATAGATATTGAGGTTTATTTATTTTTATAAAATGACTCAAAGCATTCCTTCATAAATTTTAAAAAAAACTAACATAACGTAATAGAATAATAATAAAAAAGCGTGCCAAGAAAGCTAGTCTGCAATAGCAAAGAGATAAAAACAAGTTTGATTGGGCTTTGTTTTTACCTATCTAACAACAGAGATGTCATATGATTTGTTTTGTTTAGGAAAGAAATAATTTCAAAACAGCAACATAAAAAGCTTCCATGGCATGACAGAAAGAATTTCAGCTTCCAAATGTTGCCTGGCTCAACAACATAATAACGAAACCTTAACAAGCAAACGTTTACGAGGATTTTAGCTTCCAATCGAACTCGCACCATGTAATGACAGTTTACTAGCAGAAGATGGTGTGCTACAATGAACTCCATAGTAAAGTCACAAGGAGTGGATACAAATAACAAGTTAGAGATAGATCTATTAACCATATGCAAAGAGCGATTCCTCAGTGTTCCATATGGGCGTGCTAAAGCATACGTTCCTGTTTTGTACGCAACATCCTCGATCTCAGAAGCATTTAATAAAGTTAAATTCTCTGAATGCCTAAACTCGCACAACTCTTTCGAGGAACAAGAATCTGTTAACACTGCCAAATGACCACCCCACCAGCTGCTAGTTTTCGCATTTTCCCTACACACCACCTGCTATATGGTACTTCCATCAAAGTTACATAAATCTACAGAGCTACTGAAGAACTTTAGCTACAGCGTACCAGTCAAATGGTGATGGATATTGTAACATCATGTACTTTCTGGTGTGGTTTTACTTAATTTCAATGACGAGCATATAAGAATTAAGAATTACATACATGCTGTCCTAACAACCTTTCAACAATTTTATAAATGTACAAAATTTATTACAACTCTTGTTAAAACTACATCCACACTAACTATGTAAAAGTTTTGCCTTTTGAAAATACAAATATTCTTTACGTATAATACTAGGTAGCTCGGTGGTCCAAAGAAATGGATATTCTCAAAAGCATTTATCTGTAACATTCACAAGATTACAAAATAAATCATCTTAAAAATTTGCATCATCCCACTCAATAACATTTAGAAACTATACGATCAAAACAAATTTCATAAAGTTTTCTTAAAGAGTGTTGATCTTATATCAATTTTAAACACTTTTCGTTTTTCGTTATTCCCCGATGAATTCTCCTCCCGTCACATTATCATCCTTGCATTGTGCTACACGAGATCAGTTGAGAACTACAAAGCTTGTTCACAATCTCTTGTATTGTGCTGTAGAATTTTATTACCAGTACGAGTTACAATTAGGGTAATATAAATGCATAGGTTAAGTTCACATTAAGGAATAAGAGTTACATAAATAATATTAACGTAACTAGAGTTTGTATGCTATCTATACTTGTAAACCATTTAATTGGATTATGCTATTATACTAAAACAGTGAATTTATTGAGCAATTTTCTAAATTTATTGATCTTTTTCTTATAATGAGTCCTTTCATAAATGTAACTCATAATTACTTAATTATGCTTGAATACGTTGCTATCAAAACCACTTGAACACTCTTTTTTAACTAGAACTAACTTCCTAAAACGGATTTCATCAACTCTTAACGTGCAAATGTTAATCAATGCTATATCAAATCAACAAAATGTTTTGAAGTATTTTCTTACCTATAAATTGGACTTGGATGGTATTATTTTATTTGCATCCAACAACTTTTTGTCCAAGTAAGAGAATATATTGCTGTAAAAAAAACATGGGAAGCTTAGGCAAAAACATCTCCTTAGGACTATTTTTGTTTATCGGTATACTTGTCATTACACCAGGGTTTGCAATTCGTACCCATGAAGAAAATCCAGAGCTTTCTCGACATTTGGAAGAGTGCCACACAAAGGTGACAAAACGTTGTGCAATAGAAATCTCTAATAGCATATACAACAACAACAACACTCCATCAGAATACTGTTGCCAAAAGCATATAACAACCGGGAAAGCTTGCCATGATGATTTCATAAAACTATTCGTTTCAAAAGTGCCAAAGGATAAAGTAACTTTTGTTGTAGCTAAGGGTGACCAAATTTGGAACCAATGTGCTGCTATTGTGGCTTTGGCGCCTGTTGCCTAAACCCTTTCTATTCAACCTTGAATTGTTCTAGTTTAAATTGTATGCAATAATAAGTGTCTCCATGATGTAAAATTAACATTTGAGTTTGTTACTCTGTTTTTTACTGAATTTCATTCTTTTCATAAGACAGCCTCATGGGTTGAGCACCGATTGGATTTGATATAAATGTTTATGTACTTAAATTGGAAGCAAGAAACCTAAAGGAATTCAGAACCGATTGAGAAACCCCATGATACCTTCAATTATTTTAAACACTTTAAGAACCAAACGTGGTAATATAATCAAACTTCATATTCAATCATTCATATTTAAAAACAAACGTGTTAATCTTATAGATATTGAGGTTTATTTATTTTTATAAAATGACTCAAAGCATTCCTTCATAAATTTTAAAAAAACTAACATAACGTAATAGAATAATAATAAAAAAGCGTGCCAAGAAAGCTAGTCTGCAATAGCAAAGAGATAAAAACAAGTTTGATTGGGCTTTGTTTTTACCTATCTAACAACAGAGATGTCATATGATTTGTTTTGTTTAGGAAAGAAATAATTTCAAAACAGCAACATAAAAAGCTTCCATGGCATGACAGAAAGAATTTCAGCTTCCAAATGTTGCCTGGCTCAACAACATAATAACGAAACCTTAACAAGCAAACGTTTACGAGGATTTTAGCTTCCAATCGAACTCGCACCATGTAATGACAGTTTACTAGCAGAAGATGGTGTGCTACAATGAACTCCATAGTAAAGTCACAAGGAGTGGATACAAATAACAAGTTAGAGATAGATCTATTAACCATATGCAAAGAGCGATTCCTCAGTGTTCCATATGGGCGTGCTAAAGCATACGTTCCTGTTTTGTACGCAACATCCTCGATCTCAGAAGCATTTAATAAAGTTAAATTCTCTGAATGCCTAAACTCGCACAACTCTTTCGAGGAACAAGAATCTGTTAACACTGCCAAATGACCACCCCACCAGCTGCTAGTTTTCGCATTTTCCCTACACACCACCTGCTATATGGTACTTCCATCAAAGTTACATAAATCTACAGAGCTACTGAAGAACTTTAGCTACAGCGTACCAGTCAAATGGTGATGGATATTGTAACATCATGTACTTTCTGGTGTGGTTTTACTTAATTTCAATGACGAGCATATAAGAATTAAGAATTACATACATGCTGTCCTAACAACCTTTCAACAATTTTATAAATGTACAAAATTTATTACAACTCTTGTTAAAACTACATCCACACTAACTATGTAAAAGTTTTGCCTTTTGAAAATACAAATATTCTTTATGTATAATACTAGGTAGCTCGGTGGTCCAAAGAAATGGATATTCTCAAAAGCATTTATCTGTAACATTCACAAGATTACAAAATAAATCATCTTAAAAATTTGCATCATCCCACTCAATAACATTTAGAAACTATACGATCAAAACAAATTTCATAAAGTTTTCTTAAAGAGTGTTGATCTTATATCAATTTTAAACACTTTTCTTTTTTCGTTATTCCCCGATAAATTACCCGGCAAGACTGGGGTCTAACCACAGCGAGGTGAACTATATAAATTATAAATAACAACAACAACAACAACAACGATGATGATGATGATGATGATGATGATGATGATGATAAGTTAAAGATGACTTTGAGATGTAAGATTAATGTGAATATTAAACAATGATAAAAACAAATGTCAAGGTTAGATGATCCACTAATAGTATTAGAGATAAGTAAAGTATAAACTCTTTTTAAATTATCGACATGATCATATTAATCATCTTATTTACGTAACACTATATTTATAATTTTATCAGGTATTCATGATGCTAACTTATGTTGACAACAAATCAAATTCCTTTCATAACAACGATGTCGGCCAGAGACTATGAAGGATCAAGTATTTGATGAACCAAGTGTTATACAACACAAATCTAGATTAACCATTTAACAAGCAAGGTACTAAGAATTAATAAGATAAAAATGATAAGACATGTTAATAGCAAGTTGTTTAGGATATAAGTATTAAAGTCCATATTGAGTTTATATTATACTTATCCTAACACCATTAGTGAAACCTTTTCACCTTGACATAATTAACTCAGCTAGACATTATGAAAAAGAAAAACATAAATAAACAAATAAGTATAGTAAAGGAAATGAAAAGCATGAACAAGAGATTAATGAAAGTAAAACTTTAGCTTTACAAAAATATAAAGAGAGAGAGCAAGTTGTTGAAATGAATGGCAAATGTCTTCTTTTATAGGCTAAAATTCAGAACTATTCATTTGGTAATTGATTATTGATGTAGTGGCCAACTATTGATTTAGTGGACTTGGTGGACAACAACACTCAAGCATTTTGGTTGGATGAAATGACATTGCTGCAATTAGAATTTGGCAAAGTGTTCCTTATGCAAGTTGTTGGCAATCATCTTATCTTTCCACCCATAAAATGTCAGAGCATTTGGATCACTAGAGCTCGAGATATGGCTAAAATACTGAGTAGTGCTGTGGTGGACGTGGTGGATAGCCCTCAAGCTCTTGTCTGGATGAAATGTCATTGTTATCATCAAAATTTGAGCAGGTCTTCTTCATACAAGTTGTTGGAAATTGTCTTTTCCTTCCACCCACCACATTTCACATGATTTTTCCTTCTAGAAAAGGGTCAAATTCTGAGTAGTGTTTGGGTTGGATTGCAAGACAGATTCTGACTTCTCTTTTGTGGCCAAACTTTGGATTTGAAAATGGCAGATTTGGATCTTCCACTATTCATGAACATTGTAGGCCTATTTCTTAGCTTTCTATCTATATAAATCAAGCTGAAATCCAAGATCTACAGCTTCGGATATGCCTCAATAACTGAATAGTGTTCCAATTTGAATTGAATCGGCATCTCCGTTCTAAGCTTAGCCTTTTCTTTGTTCTTTCACTTTCAATAGTTAATCACATCAATCAATCCTTTGAATTGTGAGATGCTTGTATTTAAAATGAGCATTTACCATAAATTAAAGCTATCTTATATTATCAGACTTGTTATTATAAAACATGCTCTAGTTAAGGAGTTATTGATTTTCAAGAGCAAAATGATGATATAAAACCTTGATAAAAATACACTTTTAAGTACTAATCACACCCCTCAACCAGCTTATTACTAGTCCCTAGTAATCAAAGCGTTAAAATAGAAAAACAATTTGCAAGTTCCACAAAGCAAGGCATTCATCATTTAACTTCCTAGAAACAAACTCTCATTATATATATATAACTTAAAACACAATGCATCTTTAACCCATGTAACAAGCTTTAGGCTAATGACTCCCAAACCAGTTGGTCTTAGGGCATTAGGTGTTGAGATACCCCTTCGAGCTTAGTAACTCGGGTTGCAGATACTGATATGTAGATAGTGCAATGTTTAATTCCCTTAAGCTTTTCTCCTTAACCCATGTAACAAGCATTGAGCCAATATATCCCAAGTCAGTTGACTTTAGGGTATTAGGTGTTAAAACACCCCTTCAGACTTAATTGCTTAGATTAGGGAGGCTACAAAACCAAACTTATCTATGTTTTTATTATTATTTTTTTTTGTTTTTTTTTTGCAAATTATATACCATCCCTTTCCCTTAGTTGTTACCTTTAACAAAAGAACATAAATAATGTAATAATCCAATGTGCGACCCACAATCATATGTTAAAGTGTGTGTGTGAAAATGAAGGTTTAAGAATACTTGTTAAATTAGTATATAAACAAAATCAATTGATAATAATGCGAGAGTTTGTAAACCTGAATATTTTAAGAAGTATTATAATAGACCTTGTTAAGAATGTTTACTAAGATGCGTCTCAAGAGTCACTTTAACAAAAGAACTCCTTACTCTACCATCTTAGTAACAACAGTTTTGCAAATAGAAAACATAGTTAGTTAAAATTTTTTTTAGGTATCGACTACCCTTTCCCCCCAACCAAAACGAGACATTGTCCTCAATGTTCTAAGGTAGAAAGATAGAGTATAGAAGACATCACCTGAAACAACGAACACTGACAAACCTGAAACACACTTAAACAAATATAAGAAATAACAAAACATAATATGCTATTAATAAAACCAAAAGACACAAGGTTTCACAAACGAAGGCTCAAATCCAATCTAAGCTTTTTACGGCTTTCCTTAGTTGACCAATGTATGCGACTCATGGAGGGATCAATGATAGGGATGAAAGATTGTAGTTGGTCAATCAATTGTTCAGCAGTAGCAGCAGAGATTATGTTTGTCGTGCCGAAGATGTTAGAAATTCCTGTTCCACAGCTTGATCAAGAAAAGACAACAATTTATCATAAAAACCATTAACATTTAACAAACCTATAGGTTTATGGTGAATGTGCAGTTGGGCCCAAGAGGAAATATAAAAGATCTCTTCCAATGTGCCCAGACCACCTGGTAAGGCAATGAAGGCATCAACGTGTTTAAACATTGTATTAAGTTGATCAGACATTGTGGAGACCTGTAGTTCTTCTCCAATTGTTTTTCCAAGGAGGTCCTCTTTTGCTAGAGCTTTGGGGACGACCCCCAAAACTTGACTGCTTCCTAAAAATGCAGCTATTGACACACCCCCCATTAACCCAAGGCTGCCCCGCCATACACTAAATGAATCTTTCTCTCAGCTAATACCTGACCAAGATGATTTGCTGAATCTAAAAACTCTTTTTCTTTCCCAAGATTGGATCCACCGAAGACACAAATATTTCTTATTTGATGACTTGAGGAACCTGCCATTTCTACACACTTTGATATTTGTTGAATGCGTGGGTTGAGTAGAAATGAAGGGAAGAAAGAGAAGATGTTATAGATGAGAAATTGAAAATGCAATCATACCACCTATATATAGGCCAGCTGGAGTCTCTCTCTCTCTCTGTTTTTTTTTTAAAAAAACATGTGTATGTACAAGCAGTTGTGATTGTTGTCGCACTCTCATGGCGGAGCGCGGCGTCGCGGCGACCCTCTATTGATTTCGGGGTCTTTTGTTTTGATTTGTATAAAGGAGTCGCCACCTAGTATTATGGTCACTAGGAAACCTAACTGGTCTTTCAGAGATTCTAAGGCAAGGAACTGGTTGCGTAAAGGGAAGGTATTAGCACCCCTAGTACGCCCTACCTAAGGTAAGCTGCTTGGTGTTTGGTTTGTCTTATAATTGCTATGGTGTTGGTGTTTTTTAATTCCATCAGTTTTTCTAAGTTTGATACTAACTAAATTTATTAAGATAGAAATCCAAGGAGATTCCATGTGCTTTAAAAGCTCATTTTTCCCTTGGTATTTCAAGAGTTTGTGACTCGTAAATCGCAAGGAGGAGAAACAAAAATTTAGAAATCTAGGGCACTTTAAAAGCCTATTTTTGCCTTAGTGTTTTATACTCTCACGACTCATAAACCGTGGATTAAAAAATTGAAATGTCCTCGATTATAATCAAGACTTCTTTCAAGGATGTGTGCGGATTTATTATTCCTAGAAAATTATTTTGGATATTTACCACTTCGGGTTTCTTTATCCAAATATTAACAGTGAATAATAACAAATTATTCCCAATAATATTTTGGATATTCGTCCTTTAAGGATTTCTTTATCCAAACATTAGAGGTGAATAATAGATGAATTCCCCCCCAAAATAAGATTTTTATAGTTTTTGAAATATTGGCCAATACCCTTTAGAGTTTTACAAACATGTTGTAAAATCCAGAAATGCAAGAAAACAATTTTTTTGTGTTTAAGAAATCCATGCGAAAACACATTTTCAAAACTTCCAATATTTTTTGTATAAAAAAAAGAGCATTCAAAACATGTTAGGATATTGGCCGTATGCAACACACAAGAAAACAAATTTTGATATATATGTATATTTGCCGCAGTTGCGTCGAAAACCGGGTATTCTAAATACGAGATTGGTATATATTTTTTACAACATAAAAAAAATTCAGACTTTAAAATAAATATTCTAGAAAATAAATCTCTTTCTCTTTCTTTTATTTTTTTTTTAAAAAAAGAATTAGGTCCGGCCGGGTCACTTGCCTCAGCAGGGGACCCGACAGGACACAAAATTTAAACAACTGTTCAAGTGAATTATAATTCACTTGAATAGTAACCACAAAAGATTGCACAATAACATATATAATTAAAATGCAAAGCAAAGAGAATGCATGGACTTACCTGGCACTGAAATAGGCGAAGGAGATGGCATTGCAGTTGCTGCACTCGGTCACTGGCAACTGGTTCTGGCAGAAAAAAAACAATGGCCACACTGGTTTTGGCCTCTTTTCCTTGCTTCTCCCTGTTTTCTTCTCTTCTTTTTCCCTCCTTCTTTGTTCTGCTTTCTTCTTCCTTTTTTCTCTTTTCACAGTAACGAACAAAAACTCCTGTTCCCTGCGTTTTATATGCATGTCTTTGGCTGGTTTTTTCTGCTCTTTTCTCTTCTTTTTATGCTCTTTCTTTCTGTGTTTTTCACCTCCCTCTCCTAGGTCATTAGAGGGGCTTATATATAGTCTAACATATCTCTATTTAGGAAAGATTTAATGCATTAATTCTAGGATGCAAATCCCTACTGATTTGCAGTAAAAAAATGCAAAAAGGAAACCGCCATATTCTGATTTTGATGTCTGATTTCTTTCCAGTTTTTTAGAGGATGACATGGCTTCTTTCTATCCTTCCATAGGGCCAGCTGCTCCCTTTGAAATGAGGTAATAAAACGTGGTTGCAGCTCCAAAAATCAGGCGTGATGATAAAGGAAAAACAACAAGAATTTCCAGAGAAAAAAGGAAAGAAATCAAATGGAGGGTGCAGCTGCAAAGTCTTATTTTCCTTATTTGATGTGGTAAAAATCCTGTCATTTATGATGATCCAGCCCCCCTCTCCAGCTTTCAATATCCTTCTTCAATTCAATCCCTCATTTTAGCACTTTTCAATTCAGTCCTTGGTCCAAAAAAAATCCTTCGAATCAGTCCCGCAAACTTGGGCAACAAATCCTTCTTGCGGCAGGAATCCCTGCTTTCACACTAGATATTCAAATGAGAATATCTTGAGCTTTTGATATCAAAATCAAGTGATTCAAAAGCCCAAATTTATCTAACTGTCTAGGACTACAACTTTGATGAAGGAGTCGAAGGGAGATAAAATCATTTTGAAGAACAAAATCTGGCAGTAATCTGGGCAGTAATCTGGTTGATAAAAAAGGGTCTCCTGATCTAATTTAGAAACTGACAATGTTGAGAATCCCAATATGACTGAGAGTATGACATAAGAACAAATCATCACAATTTGTGATGGAAATAGAGTTTTTAGTGTAAAAATCGGGTCAGGATCCTTCTCGCGGCAGGAATCCCTGCTTTCACACTAGATATTCAAATGGAAATATCTTGAGCTTCTGATATCGAAATCAAGCGATTCAAAAGCCCAAATTTATCTACGCGTCTAGGACTACAACTTTGATGAAGGAGTCGAATTTAGATAAAATCGTTTTATTAAATATGAATGATTGAATATGAAGTTTGATTATATTACCACGTTTGATTCTTAAAGTGTTTAAAATAATTGAAGGTATCATGGGGTTTCTCAATTGGTTCTGAATTCCTTTAGGTTTCTTGCTTCCAATTTAAATACATAAACATTTATATCAAATCCAATCCGTGCTCAACCGATGAGGCTGTCTTATGAAAAGAATGAAATTCAGTAAAAAAACAAAGTAACAAAATGGATATCCAAAGACTTAAATGTTAATTTTACATCATGGAGACACTTATTATTGCATACAATTTAAACTAGAACAATTCAAGGTTGAATAGAAAGGGTTTAGGCAACAGGCGCCAAAGCCACAATATCAGCACATTGGTTCCAAATTTGGTCACCCTTAGCTACAACAAAAGTTACTTTATCCTTTGGCACTTTTGAAACGAATAGTTTTATGAAATCATCATGGCAAGCTTTCCCGGTTGTTATATGCTTTTGGCAACAGTATTTTGATGGAGTGTTGTTGTTGTTGTATATGCTATAAGAGATTTCTATTGCACAACGTTTTGTCACCTTTGTGTGGCACTCTTCCAAATGTCGAGAAAGCTCTGGATTTTCTTCATGGGTACGAATTGCAAACCCTGGTGTAATGACAAGTATACCGATAAACAAAAATAGTCCTAAGGAGATGTTTTTGCCTAAGCTTCCCATGTTTTTTTTACAGCAATATATTCTCTTACTTGGACAAAAAGTTGTTGGATGCAAATAAAATAATACCATCCAAGTCCAATTTATAGGTAAGAAAATACTTCAAAACATTTTGTTGATTTGATATAGCATTGATTAACATTTGCACGTTAAAAGTTGATGAAATCTGTTTTAGGAAGTTAGTTCTAGTTAAAAAAGAGTGTTCAAGTGGTTTTGATAGCAACGTATTCAAGCATAATTAAGTAATTATAAGTTACATTTATGAAAGGACTCATTCTAAGAAAAAGATCAATAAATTTAGAAAATTGCTCAATAAATTCACTGTTTTAGTATAATAGCATAATCCAATTAAATGGTTTACAAGTATAGATAACATACAAACTCTAGTTACGTTAATATTATTTATGTAACTCTTATTCCGTAATGTGAACTTAACCTATGCATTTATATTACCCTAATTGTAACTCGTACTAGCAATAAAATTCTACAGCACAATACAAGAGATTGTGAACAAGCTTTGTAGTTCTCAACTGATCTCGTGTAGCACAATGCAAGGATGATAATATGATGGGAAGAGAATTTATCGGGGAATAACGAAAAAAGAAAAGTGTTTAAAGTTGATATAAGATACAGTCTTTAAGAAAACTTTATGAAATTTGTTTTGATCATATAATTTCTAAATGTTACTGTGTGGGATGATGCAAATTTTTAAGATGATTTATTTTGTAATCTTGTGAATGTTACAGATAAATTCTTTTGAGAACATCCATTTCTTTGGACCACCTAGCTACTTAGTATTATACATAAAGAATATTTGTATTTTCAAAAAGAAAAACTTTTAAATAGTTAGTGTGGATGTAATTTTAACAAGAGTTGTAATAAATTTTGCACATTTATAAATTTGCTGAAAGGTTGTTACGATAATATGTATGTAATTCTTAATTCTTATATGCTCGTCATTGAAATTAAGTAAAACCAAACCAGAAAGTACATGATGTTACAATATCCATCACCATTTGACTGGTATGCTATAGCTAAAGTTCTTCAGTAGCTTTGTAGATTTTTTTAGCTTTGATAGAAGTACCATATCGCAGGTGGTTATTGAAACGTTGTTAGGACAATATGTAAGTAGTTCGTAATTCTTATATGCTCGTCATTGAAATTAAGTAAAACCACACCAGAAAGTACTTGATGTTACAATATCTGTCACCATTTGTGTGGTACGCTATAGCTAAAGTTCTTCAGTAGCTCTGTAGATTTTTTTAACTTTGATGGAAGTACCATATCGCAGGTGGTTGTTGAAAGGTTGTTAGGACAATATGTATGTAATTCTTAATTCTTATATACTCGTCATTGAAATTAAGTAAAACCACACCATAAAGTACATGATGTTACAATATCCGTCACCATTTGACTGGTACGCTATAGCTAAAGTTCTTTAGTAGCTCTGTAGATTTATGTGACTTTGATGGAAGTACCATATCGCAGGTGGTGTGTAGGGAAAATGTGAAAACTAGCAGCTGGTGGGGTGGTTATTTGGTGTGTAGGGAAATTGTTTTGGAGTTGTTTAGATTATGCAGTTACATATAATTATGTTATGTTATTGTGTGGAAAGTGATTACAAATAGATTAAGGCCCCGTTTGGTTGCTGGAAAGTAGTTTCTTTTTGGAAAATGAATTCCGGGGAAAATGAATTCCAGGAAAGTGAATTCCGGGAAAGTATTTTCCGATGTTTGGTAGTGTAATGGAAAATAAGTTGGAAAACACTTTCCAGTGTTTGGTTATGTCATGGAAAATGAGCTGGAAAAAACTTATTAATGTTTTATTTTTCTCAACTTTATTAAAATAATGAGGAACAAATCTTACAAATTAAAAAGTTGAATGAGAATGAAATTGAAAAAAAATATAATTTTATAAATTATCTCAAATAAAATAAATAATAATCAAAATAATAGAGATCAAATCTAAAAAATTAAAAAAAAAGGTAAGAAATTAAAATAATAATAATTAACATTTCATAAATTATTTCAAATAAAATAAGTAACAATCAAAAGAATGAGGATCAAATTCGATAGATAAAAAATTTCAATAAAAAAATGATAAGGAAAAAGCAAATAGCAATTATAAAAATAAGGACCAAAATTAATATAAAAATTAAATTTTAAGAGATGGAATTGAAAAATAAATATTCAAAACAAATTATATATAGCAATCAAAAGTTTGATGATCAAATTTGATATAATCAGCAAATAATGACATTTCTAAATTTTTCACAACTTCTGGAAAGTGTTTTCCGCCCAAATTTTTCAGGAAAACACTTTCTTGAAAACCAAGCCAAATTTTCCTTTTACTGGAAATTGTTTTATGTTGACCAACTTTTCTAATGGCAAACAAACACAGGAAAGTTTGGAAAGTGGTTTCCTGGAAACCATTTTCTGGAAAACAAAGACAACCAAAAGGGAAAACACTTTCCTGAAAACCAAACCAAATTTTTCTTTGACTGGAAAGTGTTTTTCGTTGACCGAAAAGTGTTTCTGTTGACCGGAAAGTGTTTTCCGTTGACCAACTTTCCTAATGGCAAACAAACACAGGAAAGTTTGGAAAGTGATTTCCCGGAAAGTGAATTCCGGGAAACAAACATGGCCTAAGTTAATTTATCAAAATGATAATGGAATTTTTAGGTTAGTGATAATAAGGAATTTTGAAGAAATAGTTTAATTAAAGACATAGTTAATTGTACATGTATAAATGATGAAGAATCTAGTTTAAACCATGAAGATTTAAGAAACAATTCCAAGAGGAAATAGAAGTTTTGGGTCGACCATAATTAGAGTTAAGGAAATTTAAAAGTAAAGATGCAATGATATGAATTATAATTAATTTAAATGTTAAGAGAGTTATTATGAGTTAAAAAGAATAAATTTAATTATATGTATGTTGAAAAATGGATTATGATGTTTTGGGATTGGAAGTATAAGTGAAAGTTGTGATGAATATATGTATAATAGATGGTAGATTGGAAATGGAATTAAGGTTTTAAAGAACTAAAAGTAAAAAGAAATGATTTGCAGAACATGGCGTAAGTTAGAACTTTATTCCTGAAAATATGAATTATAGTAAATGTATTGAATAGGTGGAAGGAAAGGAGATATTATGTAAGGGTGAAGAAATTTAAAAGGAAAACCTTTAAAGAGAAGAATTTGATGGAGGGTTCTCTAAGAATAAATATGCGCAATTAAATTGAGGATTGATGTTTCCTAACATAGTTACAATAATTTAAATAAAATGGACACTTAATAGATGGTAGATTGTAATATGCTTGTTTGCATTGTTATGAATTTGTGAGTAACAGTTGGAACTATTTTGAATGATTATGCAATGTATAGTATGGATAGCTAGTGATTCAAATTATATTATGGTGTGAGTAATAATGGTTTTTTGGATAAGAATTGTACGAACAACATTCAGAAAAAAAAAACTCTACTTCTCAAAAGCTTGGATAACAAGAGTTAAGATAATGGATTGACACTTCCTTGCCTTCTTAATTATTTAGATATCCTTAAGGTAATTAAATTGTATAGTACCTTATCATTGTTATTGCTAATGGAAGGTGTATGTTTCCGAGGTAGAAATTGATATGTAATTTGTAGTTAATTGCAAAGGCAATAATGTGTGGTACATTATGAGATGTGATTTACCACAATGACAAAAATTAATGATGATGATATATATATATATATATATATATATATATATATATATATATATATATATATATATATATATAATGAATAAAATGATGAGAACTAAATTTTTCGAGGAATAATGAAAAATGTTGAAAATTGATATAATATCAACTTTCTTTAAGAAAACTTCATGAAATTTGTATTGATCATATAATTTTTAAATGTTATTGAGTGGGATGATGACAAATTTTAAGATGATTTATTTTGTAATTTTCTGTATGTTACATGTAAATTCTTTTGAGGATATCCACTTCTTAGGATCATCGAGTTAACACGTTTGTTTTTAAATATGAATGATTGCATATGAAGTTTAATGATTTTGATTATATTACTATGTTTGGTTCTTAAAGTGTTTAAAATAATTGAAGGTATCATGGGGTTTCTCAATTGGTTCTGAATTCCTTTAGGTTTATTGCTTCCAATTTAAATACATAAATATTTATATCAAATCCAATCGGTGCTCAACCCATGAGGCTATCTTATGAAAAGAATGAAATTCAGTAAAAAACAAAGTAACAAAATGGTTATCCAAAGACTTAAATGTTAATTTTACATCATGGAGACACTTATTATTGCATACAATTTAAACTAGAACAATTCAAGGTTGAATAGAAAAGGTTTAGGCAACAGGCGCCAAAGCTACAATATCAGCACATTGGTTCCAAATTTGGTCATCCTTAGCTACAACAAAAGTTACTTTATCCTTTGGCACTTTTGAAACGAATAGTTTTATGAAATCATCATGGCAAGCTTTCCCAGTTGTTATATGCTTTTGGCAACAGTATTCTGATGGAGTGTTGTTGTTGTATATACTATTAGAGATTTCTATTGCACAACATTTTGTCACTTTTTGTGGCACTCTTCCGAATGTCGAGAAAGCTCTGGATTTTCTTCATGCGTACGAATTGCAAGCCCTGGTGTAATGACAAGTATACCGATAAACAAAAATAGTCCTAAGGAGATGTTTTTGCCTAAGCTTCCCATGTTTTTTTTACAGCAATATATTCTCTTACTTCATGCGTACGATTAACATTTGCACGTTAAGAGTTGATGAAATCCGTTTTAGGAAGTTAGTTCTAGTTAAAAAAGAGTGTTCAAGTGGTTTTGATAGCAACGTATTCAAGCATAATTAAGTAATTATGAGTTACATTTATGAGAGGACTAATTCTAAGAAAAAGATTAATAAATTTAGAAAATTGCTCAATAAATTCACTGCTTTAGTATAATAGCATAATCCAATTAAATGGTTTACAAATATAGATAACATACAAACTCTAGTTACGTTAATATTATTATGTAACTCTTATTCTTTAATGTGAACTTAACCTATGCATTTATGTTACCCTAATTGTAACTCGTACTAGCAATAAAATTCTACAGCACAATACAAGAGATTGTGAACAAGTTTTGTAGTTCTCAATTGATCTCGTGTAGCACAATGCAAGTATGATAATGTGATGGGAAGAGAATTTATCGGGGAATAATGAAAAAAGAAAAGTGTTTAAAATTGATATAAGATCAACATTCTTTAAGAAAACTTTATGAATTTTGTTTTGATCATATAACTTCTAAATGTTATTGAGTGGGATGATGCAAATTTTTAAGATGATTTATTTTGTAATCTTATAAATGTTATAGATAAATTATTTTGAGAACAACCATTTCTTTGGACCACCGAGCTACCTAGTATTTATACATAAAGAATATTTGTATTTTCAAAAAGAAAAACTTTTAAATAGTTAATGTGGATGTAATTTTAACAAGAGTTGTAATAAATTTTGTATATTTATAAAATTGTTGAATGGTTGTTAGGACAATATGTATGTAATTCTTAATTCTTATATGCTCGTCATTGAAATTAAGTAAAACCAAACCAGAAAGTACATGATGTTACAATATCCATCACCATTTGACTGGTACGCTATAGCTAAAGTTCTTCAGTTGCTCTGTAGATTTTTTTAACTTTGATGGAAGTACCATATCGCAGGTGGTGTGTAGGGAAAATGCGAAAACTAGTAGCTGGTGTGGTAGTCATTTGGCAGTGTTAACAGATTCTTGTTCCTCGAAAAGTTTACAAATATAGATAACATACAAACTCTAGTTACGTTAATATTGTTATGTAACTCTTATTATTTAATGTGAACTTAACCTATGAATTTATATTACCCGAATTGTAACTCGTACTAGTAATAAATTCTACAGCACAATACAAGAGATTGTGAACAAGTGTTGGAGTTCTTAAGTGATCTCGTGTAGCACAATGCAAAGATGATAATGTGATTGGAAGGGAATTTATCGAGGAATAAAGAAAAATGTTTGAAATTGATATAAGATCAACATTCTTTAAAAAAAATTTATGAAATTTGTTTTGATCATATAATTTTTAAATGGTTGTCACTAGAGAGAAAATTATAGAGTAGATAGTAAATGAAGAAGACATATTTCTGTTTATTGGACTGTAATACAGACTTGAGCAGACATAATATTCAACTTGTACAAGATGTTTTATATATAAAGATTAGTAACTATTGACTATCCATGATTGTATTTCTTTCTATAGTTACAGGATTCCTTATTTATATAGGTTGATTTGTCTCTGATCTGCTATAACTATAGTTTCCATGTATGGTAGATTACCTTTCTGAATAGTAGCCGATGGTGCTTTTAAGGTAGCCGTGAATTCCTTATTTATATAGGTTGATTTGTTTATGATGTGCCCAATGATAGTTTGCATGTATGGTAGATTACCATTATGAATAATTGCCTTTGGCTTCTCTGAGGTAGTCGTTGGAGTAATGTTCCTTACAATCCTCGATGTTTGTGTGATAAGAGTTAATTAAGATTGGTTAGGATCGCTAACAGGGTTGAAGCTGTTGTGATGTTGCTGCTGTTGCAGAGGAGGTTTTGCTGCTGTTGATTTTTGTTGCCGCTGCAGAGTTGTTGTTATGAAGCTGTATGAGGATAAAAGAGAAGTGATGTTGTTGCTTTTTATTGTTGTTGTATGATTGTTAATACCCTCCCTTAAATGTTGTCGAGGCTGGAGGCAAAGTTTGCTCTGAAAATGAAGAAGAGTAGCTTTGGACACCGGCTTAGTAAACAGATTAGTGATCTGATTAGAAGTGGGAATGTGATGCGTAATAAGTTTTCCAATAGCTACGTGTTCGCATACAAAATGATAATCAATCTCAATATGCTTGCTGCACTTATGGAAGACAGGATTGACCGTCATGTGGAGAGCACTAGTATTATCACAATAGATCATAAATGGTGATATCATTGGAATGTGTAAATCGCAAAGGATATAGGTCAACCATGTAAGTTTTACGGTAGTGTAGGCCATAACATGATATTTAGCTTCAGCGCTAGAGCGCAAAATGGTGTGTGTTTCTTGGTATACCAGGAGATTAGATTATGAGTAAGGAAGACATAATAGTCAATGGTATAATCTCGGGTAGTAAGGCATCCAACCCAATCAGCCTCTAAAAAGGAAGGAAAATAAAGCTTATTATTGGAAGGAAAATGTAAACCGTTATTAATAGTGCCTTTGACATATCGTAAGATACGGCGGACCATTGTTAAATGAGCAATCGTAGGAGCATGCATGAATTAAGAGACATAGTTAACACTAAAGGAGATATCTGGTCGAGTGAGTGCGAGATACTGTAGAGAGCCAATTAACCCGTGAAAGAAGCTGACATCTTCTAGAAGGGGAGCATTTGATGAAGCTTTAGTTCTTGCTTCAAGTGGTGTACTCATCGGTTTGCAGTCGATTATATTAGCATGTTCTAGAATTGTAAAGGCATAATGTGATTGTGATAAGTGAAGGCCACTTGTTGTTGGTAAAATTTCTATGCCAAGAAAATGATGAGTAGGTCCTAATTCCTTCATGGCAAATTCCTGACTGAGAAGAGTAATGAAGTCCACAACAAGTGTATCTATAGTTCCTGTAAGAAGTATATCATCAACATAAAGTAAAAGAATGAGAGAGCCATAATCAGTGTCGCACCCTCGCGACGGAGCGGCGACCCTCGATTGATTTTAGGTTATTTTTGTTTTTATTTTTGTGAATAAAGGAGTTGCCACCTAGTATTTTAGTCACTAGGAACCCTAATTGGTCTTTCAGAGATTCTAAGGCAAGGGACTGGTTGCGTAAAGGGAAGGTATTAGCACCCCTAGTATGCCCTACCTAAGGTAAGCTACTTGGTGTTTGGTTTTGTAAACCCTCGGTTATAATTTTTCTGGGTATTTAAAAGATGAGAAATTTAACCAATAGTAAAATGGGTTAAATTAAATTAAAGAAACCTAATCAAGATAAAAATAGTGAAATTAATGAAATGAAAAGTGAATATAGTACTAAATCATTGAAAAGAAAAAACATTTGTGATGACAAAATGAATACGTAAGATCAAGAGAGGTCAATATTCAAATAACAGAAGGTTGGGAGCTTATGTATAAATGATAAAAAGGGGGTGGGGATAAATGTGCAATTAACAAGATGTTAGAACTATAAATATCATTCTATTTTCTCTCTTGGAGGGACTGACAAGAGTAAGAGAGAGTTTAGAGAGAGGCTAGAGAGAAGATATATTGATGGTAAATCAACCGACAGCTATAACTCCACCTTCCACCGTTGGATCAGCACGATATTCGGGTATGTTGTTCTCATCCATGTCTTGTACATTGTCACCGTAGGGATTTTCTATATCAGTCCCCGTTTGAGAGATATCGAGGGAGGAAAATATTTGGGAAAATACACTTCTGGACAGTCTTCTTTGCTGTCTGTTTTCTCCTTCGGCCACCGTTGGATTAGGCTATAACTTGGATATGTTGTTATTCCTGATTTTGTCTAGATTCTGAACGGTGGAGATCGGAAACAAACATTTGGTATAGAAGTTGTGTATCTCGCACAGTAGGTCTGCAAGTTTGAGGTCAGTTCGGTTAAACCCATATTTCTGGAAATTTCACCATTTGATGAAGTTAATATTTGGATATGTTATACTCATAATAATGCATTATAACTTGACAGTATAGATTGTTTGGAATATTATTCATTTGTTATTTATGGTTTATAGGAACTGTGTCAAGGATTGTGTTTAGAAGAATATTGTTCGGAAAGTTTGTAAAATGGACAAGAATGTTTTATTTTGACGTTAAGAGGGAAGATTGAAATAAATAAGATAAATTGGCTCTTATAAAGATATTTTTACAGTCTTAAACGATATGTGATATGACCAGGGATTGAGATTATAGAGAAAAAGTTAAATTGTGGATGTTGTGTGTAAATGAAAAGGTTGATAAATCTGGACAGATTCATCTCCTAACTTTTGGAGAGAATTCGAGTAGAAGGATGAGAGAATTAAGATCAAGTTTCTCATAGTAATTGTACTTTTAGATGTTAGCAAACTAAGAAATTGTTCTTGCTCCATGTGGAGCTGTAGAACCCCAGCTATGGGTCATCAACCGAGATTGGGTCTTGACAGACCCTGTAGGGTAGTGTTTGTTGATGAGCAATTTTAACTATCTTAAAGGCAGAACTGGGTTCTCCTTCCTTCAAAGAACTTGTAGCCTCGTGTATTAGCTTTCCAACGAGACTAATCTCGCTTGAAACAGAGTTCTATAAGTCTAGATATAGTTAAAAATCTTATGAGTGTTCAGACAGTAACAGTTCAATGTCTAGACAGTAAGAGTTCAAAGTGTAGACAGTAACAGTTCAAATGTCTAGACAGTAAGAGTTCAAAGTGTAGACAATAACAGTTCAAATGTCTAGACAGTAACAGTTCAAAGTCTAGACAGTAACAGTTCAAAGTGTAGACATTAACAGTTTAAATGTCTAGACAGTAAGAGTTCAAAGTGTAGACAGTAACAGTTCAAATGTCTAGACAGTAACAGTTCAAAGTCTAGACAGTAACAGTTCAAAGTGTAGACATTAACAGTTTAAATGTCTAGACAGTAAGAGTTCAAAGTGTAGACAGTAACAGTTCAAATGTCTACACAGTAATGGTTGGAAAAGTCAAACAGTAACGGTTGGAAAAGTCAAACAGTAACGGTTCAAAGTCAAACAATAACAGTTGGAAAAGTTAAACAGTAATGGTTGGAAAAGTTAAACAGTAACGGTTGGAAAGGTCAAACAGTAACGGTTCAAAGTCAAACAGTAACAGTTGGAAAAGTCAAACAGTAACAGTTGGAAAAGTCAAACAGTAACAATTGGAAAAGTCAAACAGTAACGGTTCAAAGTCAAACAGTAACAGTTGGAAAAGTCAAACAGTAACGGTTGGAAAAGTCAAACAGTAACGGTTGGAACTATATAAAGGAATTGAGTCATACGAACACTTGCACATTGAGATACTAACTCTGAAAATATACATGATATATGTATGTATGTTATTATGAGGATATGAACATGCATAAGAAAGTAACATATGAGCAATGGATGAATATGGATTCTCTATCATATCGGCCTGAAGGAATGATAACTATGGTTGGATAAAGGATGACAACATTAATGGGTGTAATGAGAAAAATATAAGATATAAAGAAAGATTTATTAGCTATTGATATGATCATTATAAAACATATCCTTGAATGAGGAAAATTTATGAGATGAGTCTGTGACTGCAGGAGGGACCACCGGTGTGGTGCAACAGCAGTAACAGGGGAGCACGAGTAGAGCTTCTATTGCAGGTAGGTGACTTTCACCTTCCTTTTAAATAATGTTGAATAATGAAAATGCTTTATCATGAATATTACTGTATTGTGTTAAATCAGATACCAGACTGTCAAATGCTTAAATGTTGACAAATGATTGATTAGCTTCGGCTAATGGCATCCGAAGGGATGGCCGGGATAAACGATTGATTAGCTTCGGCTAATGGCATCTGAATGGATGACCGGGACAAATGAATGATTAGCTTCGGCTAATGGCATCCGAATGGATGACCGGGACAAACGATTGATTAGCTTCGGCTAAACGATTGATTAGCTTCAGCTAATGGCATCCGAAGGGATGACCGGGATAAACGATTGATTAGCTTCAGCTAATGGCATCCGAATGGATGACCGGGACAAATGAATGATTAGCTTCGGCTAAACGATTGATTAGCTTCGGCTAAACGATTGATTAGCTTCGGCTAATGGCATCCGAAGGATGATCGGGATAAACGATCGATTAGCTTCGGCTAATGGCATCCGAATGGATGACTGGGACAAACGATTGATTCGCTTCGGCTAATGGCATCCGAAGGGATGACCGGGATCGGCTAATGGCATCCGAAGGGATGACTGGGACAAATGATTGATTAGCTTCGGCTAATGGCATCTGAATGGATGACCGGGACAAATGAATGATTAGCTTTGGTAATGGCATCTAAAGGGATGACCGGGACAAACGATTAATTAGCTTCGGCTAATAGCATCTGAATGGATGACCGGAATAAATGAACGATTAGCTTCGGCTAATGGCATCCAAAAGGATGACCGGGACAAACTGTTGATTAGTTTTGCCTGATGGAATTTAAAGGGGATGGCCGGGGTGAGTGAATAGTTAACCTCGACAAATGATATCTTAAAAGAATGGCCAGATTTAAGATTATAGTTGATTGCAAGAATTGGTGTGTATATATATATACACCGCAAGTTGTGTATACCAAGAACATGAAGGAACTACAAATGTCACGCTTCAAACATGAGATAATGTTAATGCTTCATTAAACTGCCAGATCATTTTCTTATTGTTATTATTATTATTATTAATAAGTAATTGCATTCTTGTAAATGTTTTGTACTGTAGTAGGGACGTAATACCAACAAGGTGCCTAGGAAACCCGATACATGGGAACCTACTTTTGCAAGGAATCATGTAGTTGCATTCTAAATCATGATGTATTTTATATGAATCAATGTACTGAATGTATAACTATTATTAGATCCTTTTAGATTAAATTCGTGATGACTATTTGTAGGATAGAATACAAACTCATGACTATGTGTATATATTTTAAATGCGAACTTCTAATCATGCAAACATAATATTATAAGTTTATGTAAGATTCACTTTTAAATGAAATGTTGATTGTTGTTGATGTATGGATTATATATTGATGATGTGAAGGGAACATGTTTGTCGATTACCGACACGATGTGTGTCAAGTAAAAAAAAAAAATTTACTGTTGTTTTGGGCTTGAAAAATCCGGGCTATTACAGGTTTGCTTTATAATTGCTATGGTGTTGGTATTTTCTAATCCCATTAGTTTTTCTAGGTTTGATTCAAACTAAATTTATTAAGATAGAAATCCAAGGAGATTTCATGTGCTTTAAAAGCTCATTTTTCCCTTAGTATTTGAAGAGTTTGCAACTCGTAAATCGCAAGGAGGAGGGACAAAAATTTAGAAATCTAGGGCGCTTTAAAAGCCTATTTTTGCCTTAGTATTTTATACTCTCACGACTCGTAAACCGTAGAGTAAAAAAAATTAAAATGTCCTCGATTATAATCAAGGCTTCTTTCAAGGATGTGTGAGTACTTATTATTCCTAGAAAATTATTTTAGATATTTACCATTTAAAGTTTTTTTATTCAAATATTAACAGTGAATAATAACAAGTTATTCCCAATAATATTTTGGATATTCATCCCTTTGGGATTTCTTTATCCAAACATTAACAGTGAATAATAAGATTTTTTATTTTTTTTGAAAAATTGGCCAATACCCTTTGAAGTTTTACAAACATGTTGTAAAATCCAGAAATGCAAGAAAAGTTTTTTTGTTGTGTTTAAGAAATCCATGCGAAAACATATTTTTGAAACTTTTAATATATTTTTTATATATAAAAAATCTTCAAAACATGTTAGAGTATTGGCCGTATGCATGAAACATTTTTTTATATATATATGTATATTTGTCACATTACGTCAAAAACCAAGCATTCTAAATACGAGATTGGTATATATTTTTTTTACAACATAAAAAATTCAGACTTTAAAATAAATATGCCAGAAAATAAATATCTTTCTCTTTCTTTTTTTTTTTTTAAAAAAAGTAAGTCCGGCCGGGTCACTTTCCCAAGCAAGTGACCCGACTGGACACAAAAGGGCGCAGTTTAAAGTTTAAGGAAAGCTGGCGAGTACTGTTCAATTGAATTAATTCACTTGAACAGTACAATAACAAAGAAAAAATGCACGCAAGAGGTGAAGAGAAACAGACCTAGAGACGAAGAAGCTGCAGCAACGTTGAAAGTGTGATGGTTGCTCGGTCTGTATTCGTCTGTTTCAACCCTTTTCCTTCTGTTCTGTATTTGTGTCTTCTGTTTTTTGTATTTCCTGCACTTTCTTCTCCCCTATTCTCTCTTGCGTTTTTTGTCTTACTTTTTCTTTTTTTTTGTCTGCTCTTTCTTTCTCTTTTATGTCCTGCTTCCTTTCTTTCTTTCTTTTTTCCATTTTTCTCCTCTTTTTAGGTCACTAGAGGCAGCGTATATATAGTTTATACACAACTCTTATTAGGAAAGATTCAATGCATTAATCTAGGATGCAAATCACAGCTGATTTGCAGCCAAATAATTAAAATGAGGAAACTACAATATTGTCATTGATTATGTGCTGATTCTAGTGATTTCTTTCCAACATTAACACATCATCCTAGCCATCTATGTTAGGGATCAAATCCCAACCATTAGATGATGGTGAGGTTCTTCTCTTTATGGCATTTTGCAGCTGTCAAAAGTTGTCGTTTCCTATGAATTATAGGTGCACAAAAAACCTGATTTTCCTTTTTCGGTGTGGTAGAAATCCTGTCATTTATGATGAGCAAGCCCCCTCTCCAGCTTCCAATATCCTTCTTCAATTAAATCCCTCATTTTAGCACTTTTCAATTCAGTCCTTGATCCATAAAAAAATCCTTCGAATCAGGCCCGCGAACATGGGCAAAAATCCTTCTCGCAATAGGAATCCCTACTTTCACACTAGATATTCAAACGGGAATATCTTGAGCTTCTGATATTGAAATCAAGTGATTCAAGAGCCCAAATTCATCTATGTGTCGTGGACTACAACTTTGATGAAGGATTCAAAGTGAGATAATTTTTTTTTTTGAATATCAGAATTGCAACCAAACTCGGTTGGAAACCTTCTCGCGGCAGGATTCTATGTTTTCACGCTAGATTTCAAACAAGAATATCTTGAGCTTCTGGTATCAAAATCAAGCAAATTTAAAAGCTCAAATTCATCTACATGTCTCGGACTACAAATTTAATGAAGGATTCAAAGTGAGATAAAATCGTTTTAGATAACAGAATCTAGCAGGGATTTGGTTGGTCAAAAAGGTTTTCTTGATCTGACAATGCCGAGCATCCAAATCTGATTGAGAATCTGCCTCAAGAACAGTGACTCTTAGGACCCAATAAAGGTGTAAGTCAATTTTTCAACATGTCATGAGTGACAAAATATAGCTAGGATGGTCAGATATCGTACGAAACCAAGTCAGAATCAGAGCCTAAGTTGGAACAAAAAATTGCGACAACAGCAAAACTAGTTTTTTTTTAGTGCAAATTCTGAGAAATTTATCCAACCTTAAAGACCAGATAAAGAAGGAACGAATTTAGCATTATTAAGACTCTTGATCAATCTAAGAAAACCTGATGATTTTGGCAGAAAAAGGAAAGGATAAAGAGAGCAGAAAATAACTCAAACAGGGTTTTGAAAAAATATTTTTTTCTCTGCCTTTTGTCAATCTTCCATCAAACATGAGTTAAACTCCTACACTAAGTTCAAAAGAGGTATACATCGTCTCCAACACGTGGGGTCCAAAAATAAGTAACAACAATCAGAATGAAAAACAAACAAAGAAGGATCTACTAAGCTGCAATGGAAGCCATATTTGAGAACGAAGGCACTGAAATGATCAAACCAAGCATGAGGTGCTTGTTTAAGTCCATAGAGCGTGCGTTGAAGCTTGCAAACATGTTTGTGGAAGATGAGGATATGTCATTCTTGATGGCTATTCCATTTAGATGTTTTCAAAAATTAAACTATGTAAAAATGCATTTTTAACATCAAGCTACCGTAGGGGCTAGTGATGAATAAGAGCTATAGTGATAATTAACCAAATGGTTCCTGGCTTGACAATTGGGGAGAATGTTTCAATGTAGTCTAGTCCATCTAGTGGCAAACTTCAGTAACAACACGAGCTTTAAGGCGATCCAAGGTTCCATCAGATTTGAGTTTGGTTTTAAACACCCATCTGAAACCTATGATATGCATATCTATGGTGCGAGGCACCAATTTCCATGTCTGATTGTGATGTAAGGATGTGAGTTCATCCTCTATTTCTACTTTCAATCTTGGGTAAGCTAGTGCGTATCGCACGGTTTGAGGCTCGCCGGGTATCCCAATAGAGGTGATAGATGTTAATGCATATTTGGGACTTGGCTTGATGATGCCACGTTATGAACAAGTGGTCATAGAATGAGTGGTCATGGGCACTCTTCTGCTAAAGAGTGAGAGGCATCATGACATAGAGTTTATGTAGCTTCTTGTAGAGCACATTGTGAACAAGTGACCATAGAGTGAGAAACTGAACTTGTTTGTCCTGTCTCCTGCTGAGTAGTTAAGGTGTCATTGGTTGGTTGCTGAAGTTGCTGGTGATCTGAGGGATTATGAATAAAATATTCTGTTGTAGAGTGGGAAGTATCATGATAGAGATTGTGTGCAATCTCTTATAGACTAGGTTGTTATTTTGAGGGTCATCACGAAGAGACTGTGCTGCGACAGAGTTAGAGATACCAAGGCAAGGAGTGTGTACTGTCTCCTCCAAAATGTGTAATGTCTCTAACTGAGTAATTAGGGTGTAACGGTTTTGATGCTGAAGTTGTTGTTGTTCTACAACACAACCATCGTAGATTCGTAGAGCAACATTAGCTGGAGGAATAACTTTAGAGGAAAAACATGTCGGTTTGTCTGAGGACATGGTAGGAAATGTGGATGTGGGCAGAGAGCTTAAGCATAGTGGAGCTACTAGTGTTTCAGAGGTATATGTAGTAGAACTTGAAGTAGGAATAATTAGCCAAGAGTCAGATATGCTAAAGACATGATTAAAAAGATCAATATTTGTGTTGTTATTAGTTTGTTTCTATGGAAAGATAGACTCGCTAAAAACAACATGTTGTGAGACAAAACAATTCTTGCTTGTTGGATGAAAGCATTTATATCCCTTATGTTGATCACTATAGCCTACAAAAATACATGGAACACTTTTTGGATCAAATTTATTTCTAAGTGTAAGGAAAACATCTTGAGCCGAAAATACAAAGAGATGAATAAATAGGATGTTTACCATGTAATAGGAAGTAAGAAGTGTCAGAATTAAGAGTAGAGGAGGGGAATCTATTAATGAGATAAACAGCAGTTGTGAAAGCTTTTACCCATAAGAATAAAAGAGTACCACTATGAAATAGCATTGTCATACCTAATTCTCTTATAATTCTTTGTCGCCTTTCAACCATACCTGTTTGTTTAGGAGTGTAAGGGCAAAATACTTGATGAACAATTCACGTGGAGTGGAAATGAGTTTACAATTTTAAGTTAATAAACTCTTCTCTTCCATCTGAGTGAATGTCTTTAATCTGTTTATTGAATTGCCTACTAACATACTTTTCAAATGATATAAAAGATTTGTTTTGAATAGGAATTATCCATGTATATTTATAGAAATCATCTACTAGACATGCATAATATATGAATTTTCTAGTAGATAAAACAGGGGCAGGTCCCATAAATCATAATGTATTTTCTCAAAAACATCAGTACTTGAATGTTCAGAATGCGAAAAAGGTAATTTGCTAACTTTTCCTAATTGACAACTATCACAAAGTTGTTCAGTCTTCATAGCTCCTGTGACATCAATCAATCCTTTATTTTTTAATAATTGCATAGCAAAAACTTGAGGATGTCTTAAAAGTTGATGCCAAACTTCTGCTAATTTAGTTTTAAAATGATAAGAGAAATGTAATTCTGACGAGTTGTACAAGACATACTGATCACCCTTATGTCTACCTGTGATCAATAGTTGTCTTGTTTTCTGTTTCTTAACACAAAAATCAATGTCAGAGAACTCACAATTCATATGAAACTATTTTGTAAGCTGACTTACTGAAAGTAAATTTTTAGTTAATTTAGAAACAAGTAAAACATCATTGATAGGTAATTTAGTTTTGCTTTGTTTAGTAAATGAATCTCCAATACCAACGATTGGTAAAGAAGATCCATTCCTAATAACAACAAAATCAGTTCCAAAATACTATCGAATATCAGCTAACATACCTGGCTTACTTGTCATGTGATTTGAGGCACTAGTGTCTAATGTCCATTCTGTGTCGACAATGGTGTTGTCTAGTGTAAGGGCTGCTAGTGCTTGTGGAATTTCACTATCCTGAGTAGTTTTCTGTTTAGGTATCCACTAGCAGATTTTAGCAATGTGACTCATTATGCCACAATATTGGCAATTGTCCTCACAATAAAGATCTCATTCTGTTTGAGTGGTGGGACGTTCTCCTGGTGGTGGAGGACATTGTTGTTAAGTAGGGGTGAAATACCTTCTATTTTGATCTTTGGATTGCTGGGCTTGAAATCCTCTCTCAATGGATGAGAACTGATATGAGTTATATGTTGAGGAAGGTTGTTGTGTGCTTTGCTGATTATGTTACTATTGTTGCCTATAAAATGCAAGTTGTTAGGGAAATTGCATGTTTGTTATGTTTGTATGGAAGGAGAACCAGTTATGGTGCTAATTTAAATTTTGAAGCTGAGAAACCAGCTTTGAATAGGATGATCTTAGAGGCTTCTGACATGACCAAAAGATTGATGTCTTCTCCCAAGTGCAGGAGTATCGAAGTAATAAATAACCCGATAAGACCAGGGTCGAACCACATAGAGGTTAACTATATAAATTATAAATAATAACAACAAGAACAATAACAACAATAATAATAAGTTAAAGAGAGCTTTGAGATGTGATATTGATGTAAGGATTAAACAATGATAAAATAATTGTCAAGGTTAGAGGATCCACTAATGGTATTTCAAACAAGTATAGTATAAACTCTTTTTATTACTCAACTGGAAACCACACACAAGGAGGTTCCAATCGGATTATAAATTGTTAACATGATTACATTAGTTATCTTATTCGAATAATGTTAATACTTGTAAATGTTGTCAGGCATTCATGATTATAACTTGTGCTAACAACAAATCAAGTTCCTTTCATAGCACAGGTGTCGGTTATACTAGACAATTGGGCTATGAAAGTGTCAAGTATTTGTTGTACCAAGAGTTATACAACATAAATCTAGATTAACCATTTAACAAGCAAAGTATTAAAAGTGAACAAGATAACAAATACAAAACATGTTAGTATCAAACATTAAGGTCCATGTTGAGTTTATACTATACTTATTTTTACACCATTAGTGTAACCTTTTCACCTTGACATGATAAACTTAGCTAAACATAATGAAAGAGAGAAACATAGATAAATAAGGAAAGGAAATGAAAAGCATAAGCAAGAGATTAATATAAGCAAAACTTAAGCATTACAAAATATAAAGAGAGAGCAAGAACATGATCTTCATCTGAAAACTAAGATGCCTAAATACATGGCAAATGCCTCCTCTTACAGGCCAAAATTCAGAACTATTGATTTATTGACTAATTGTTGAATAGGTGGCCACATCTTGACTTGGTAACAATCCTTATCTTCTTGTCTGCCAAAAACATCATTAATAACATCATAATTTGAACAGACTTAAATCATGAAAGTTCTAGGAAATTGTCTCAGCTTTCCAGGAAAAACAAGTTGAGGTCATTTGGACTTCTAGAACTCGAGATACGGGCTGAACACTGAATAGTGTTTGGGTTGTAGGATAGATTCAGACTTCTCCGTTGTTTCTACAATTTGGACTTGAAAACAACCTTTTTAAATCTTGGACTCCCCATGAAAGTTTTAGGCCTATGTATTAGCTTTCCATCCATACAAGGCAGACCTAAATCCATGATCTACAGCTCCAGATATGACCCAATGACCGAGCAGTGTTCTAGTTTGGATTGAACCAGCATCTCTTTTCTAAGTTTGGCCCTCTTTTTGTCCTTTCAATTTTCGAACATAAACTCATCAATCAATCCTTTCATTTATGTGATAGGCCTGCATTTAAGATGAACATTTACCATAAATTAAAGGTATCTTATGGTATCAGACTTGTTATTATAAAACATGCTTTAGTTAAGGAGTTATTGATACTTAAAGTGCAAAATGATGATATAAAACCTTGATAAAAATGCACTTTTAAGTACTAATCAGCTTCAACGTGGTTGTTGTGAAGTTTTCATATTGTGGACCAAGGCTGATGAGAAGACAAAAAACCTTTTCATTGTCTAAAAGTGGTTTTCTAATTGTTGCAAGGCTGTCACACAAGCTTTTGAAAATGCAGTGTGTTCTTCCATAAATTGATTTTCATGTTTACGGAAGTAAGTAACCTGTTGACGAAGTGTAAATTCACGTTCTTATGAGTCTTTAGCATAGACATTCTTGAGTTCTTCCCAAACAACATATGTTGTTTCTAATCCAACAACAAGGCTGAGTGCTTTTTCAGACAAAGTTTCAATAATCCAACCTCGAAGAAGTCTATAAGATTTTCTCCAAGTGATGAAAACTTCTGTTATGAATGGTACTATATTTTCTATGTGTGGGTTATTGATTGGATCTTGTGTGGTGTATTTTGTTGGTGCAAGATCTTTATTGGTGAGATGCTTAACTAGCTCCTGACTTTCTATAAGAGCCAGAGCTTATTCTCTCCATAATGGATAGTTTGTTTGATTAAGCTTGAGGGTAATAAAGTTCCCATTATTGAGAGACAATGAAGTCATTGTGGGAATATGTGATTGTGTTTGTTTTGTGTGTGCTCACTCAAGCTCTAATACTAAGAGAAAAATATAAAGTAGGCAGTAGATGAAGACCAGATTTAAGAGTGTAAACAACTGAAAGAAAAACAACTCAGTATGTGGCATTGTTATACTTGAGAATGATAAAAAAGATCAGGTCACAGGTTTCCAACCTATATACTAATTTTATGAATTGAACAAAGAAATAAAAAAAATAAATTTAAACAGATTTCTGATACGAATGAACAAGGCAAGACCAACAATGTCAGGATCCTTGATCAAACACAAAGCATACTTAAATGTACATAAAATATAACAAGAATATAAATAACAAAAATAGAATCTTACTTAAATTTATAATGTAAATCAATACAGGAGATATTGGTTACAGAGGAGAATGGAGACGGGACACGAGATATTGGTTATAGAGGAGAATGGAGATGGGCTATAGATATGAGTTACAGGGGAGAGTAAAATTTTCTTGAGGAAAAAATTATTCTGCCTTCTGAGGTTTTAGGAGTCTCCTTTTATAGACGAGTTGTCATAAAAGGGGCCTAGATATCTTGTTGAAAAGCTTGGAGATTCCTTCAAAAACCATGTGCACTCATGTGGTATTGCCTGCCATGATTTGGTGACGATAAAATGGAAGATGCCCATGTTTTTTGTGGGACTTTCATTTGTTGTCTTCTTGCTACTGACACTTGATTTGTATGTTTGTAGTAGCAGGTAATATTTGTAGAAAAAGCCTAAAACAAAAGGACTCAAAACAGTTGAGTCGAAAAGATATGGGCTCTAAACAGATGAGCCTGAGAAAGTCTGAAATACTTTTTTTTTAATGTCGTTTGATAGGTGGCAAGATACCAAAACAGTCATCTTCATTATCATCTCCAAGGGAAATGGCAGGAGAAATCGAGCCAAATGAGCTGGATTGGGACAAGACTGTTTTCGGATCTTGGCTTGGTATAATGCCTTGTACTATTTGTAGGTATTCTTCCTTAGTTCTGGCAGAGGCAAGGAGAGCTATCGTTTGAGCCTTTCTGGCTAGAAACTTTGATTGAGGATGATGATCAATGATGGGAGCTGTTTGATGTTTATGTAACCATTCCATAACAGCTAATTTAGAACTTTTGGACTTAGCTGCAAAGGCATCCCACCATTTGATTTTGAATTTGCGAACAAGTACTGGATGTCCATTTTGTAGATTATAGTCATAGAACCATGAACATACCTATGGAACAAAAACATTTGTACAAAAAACAAGAAGGAAAAAAACCTTACATTCAGAAGTTACTGGTTGAAAATTATTTTTGAAATAGAGGTAACCATTTTCAACCAGAGGATGTTCTTTGAGGTAGTCAACATTACAATCATAGTAGTCCCACCATTGGAGGAACCAGAGGGGGAGGTTTGTAGTATTCATGGTATTATGGAAGTAGGAAAACCAAAAATGGCTATGGTTTTGATTTTGTAGGAGGAAGACATTGAACCATGCTTGTTGGTAATCCCAATACGTATAGGCGGTATTGAAGTCCTAAGGATTTGTACGAAAGTGTATATGGAAGGAGAGAGGTTGATGTAAGGGTTGTCCCCAATCTTTAGGGTGGATAACTTTGTGAATGATGCATGTAGAATATACGGGTTCAATGTGATCAGAATGCAATTCGAAGTGTTTGAACTTGACATAATTGGTAATCTCAAGGATGGTGGCATAGTAGGATTGTGGTTTGGCTAAATTCCGGGGTTTGTAGTACCAATTTGCAGGGAAAATTTTGTAAGCAGCAATGGAAGGTTTTCATGATAGAATCCTTCTTCCATAGTTAAAATATTTTGGAAAGTAGTTTTGAAAATATATTTGGATTTGGTTTTTGGAAAACTAGTTTGTTGTAAAGAAAGGAGGGGTTTTGTAACAGAAAAACCTCTTTGGGGTTTTGAAAAGGATTTGGAAATACTACCTGTTGGAGATACGGAGTCATTAGAGGCCTATTGGGACACTTTTTGTAATGCTAGGAGTAATTCTGGTGATTTGGATATGGTGTCAACCCAATATTGAACTGTGTCGGGTCGGACCTATGGTGGTTTTGTAGGTTCTTCTTCTCCAATAACTGCCTCATACCAGGATTTGACAGGTTTGGCAGCTAGGATAGCGAAAGACATGAGTTTTGCAGAAGGCTTGGGGCTCTCTGGTTTTGTAGGCTGGGTTTGGGGGGCTTTTCCCTTGTCTTTAGCTTTTGCTTTAAGAGGAATCAGGACCTGTTTTGGAGGAATTCTTAGGTTAGAAAATCAGGGATGGAATTTGAATCTTCTTTAATGTAGACGATATCGAAATAAAAAATGCTTAAAATAGCTTGCCATCGGGCAAAAATCTGTTTTGAAGCAAGATTTTGAACACCTTTTTGTAAAACTTCTTTTGCAGATTTACAGTCAACTCGTAAAAGAAATTTTTGATTTAATAGATCGCTTTGGAATTTTGTAATACAAAGAACAATGGAAAGAATCTCCTTTTTGATAGTAGAGTAATTTTTTTGACAATCATTCTAGTGGGCGGATGTATACTGGAGTATTTGTTCTTTGTTATCTTGTACTTGTTTAAGAATTCCACCATATCCTATGTTAGAGGCATTGGTCTCGACTATCTTAGGAGCTAATGGATTAGCTAAATGAAGGAGAGGAATGGTTTGAACCTGTTTCTTAATCTATTTGACTAGATTGGTATGGAGGTCAGACCAAGGAATGGGGTTGGTTTTTAACCTGTCATGTAAAGGTTTGGCTAGACGACTAATATTGGGATAATAATCCAGAACATAATTTAGACTGCGTAAGAACCTCTGCAATTGGGTTTTATCAGTGATTTTATCAGGAAATTTACTGGTAAAGGTTAAAGATCTCTTTATTGGTGTGACAGTACCTTGGCAGATATAATGGCCTATGAGACAAACATGGGTTTGGAAAAGAGAAAATTTTGTTTTAGAAACAACTAAACCGTTTTATTTTGCAGTATGAAAGAATGCATGTAGATGTTTGAAATGTTGATCTATGGAAGTAATACAATCATGATGTGCTTGATATGGAGTGATCATGTCAATGAATGAAGTGTCAAGAATGATGGTATGATTTATATCTTTTGTAACAACAAAAAATGTTTTAAAAGAAATGTCGTTGTTGAAAACAGAGGCTTGTGTTTTTCCTGCAATATGCAATTTTGAATTATTAGCAGCAGAGAGTTTTTCAAAGGTATCTTGTAAAAATCGTTTTGGAACTATGCCTTCTTTGATGCAGTTTAAATCTGCACCTGTGTCAAATAAGGCGATAGTGTCAAGCTTGAAATCTTCTGAAAAAATAAAAGTAATTTTAATCAAATATTTTTTTGAAGATATTTGTGTTAATACATTCAGAAAATCATCTGGAATATGCTCAATATTTGTAAGTGTATGGGGCAATGCATGCAATTCAATGGTTTGATCTTCTAGTTCAGACTCAGTGTCAGACTGGCTTTCAATTTTAGACAGAAGATGTTGTAATATGGCAGAGTCTTTTTGTTGGGCTTGTTTTAAGGTTTGTAATTCGAATTTAAGGGTTTTGATCTTAGAATGTAATTCTGGAATGGTGATTGTGGTTTTGGATTTCTTTTTGTTAAGAATCTTTGTAAGGTCATAGGTATTAGTGCTAGTAGAAGGTAATATAGAGTGGTTTGGAGGGTTATATGGTAGGTGATGTGGTTGGTTGAAATCTTTCAACAGTTTATCCAAGTAGGTTTCTTGGAGATGAGGATCATCAAGTCTTTTGATAGCCTCAAGAATGAATTCTTGGTCTTGGGTTAGGACGTTAATTTGTTTGGAATTCGTAGAGGCATCAGAAGTAACACTGGTAGTTATTATTTTATCAATTTGAAATTCTTCTTCAGAAGTGTCTGAAGGAGAGTGGTCAGTGTCTGTGGCTTCAATATAAAGATTTTGTATTTGGTTGATGGTATCTTCATCTATTTGGAGCTCATGAAGTTTGGTATTGACTCTGCAGAAACGGGATGTATGTCCTTTCTGGTTATATTTGTAACAGGTAATGTTTTTTGGGTCAAATTTTGGTTTAGGTTTTGATTGGAAAGGTCTGTGGGGTTTGTTAAATCTGTTGGGCTTTTTGTAGTAAAGTTGATCTGGTTTGGGATAAAGTTGTTGTCGGTATTTATGGGTCGATCATTTATAAGGAGGTTTTTAGCTCGAATATTTTTTGGGTTGTGAACAGGCTCCATTGCAGGAGGGTTTTTTGGTGGAAAGGTCAAACTGGTGACAGAAACTACCAAGTTCTTGCCTGGTATGTTTCATTTCCCACTTTAGGTGTTTTTGGAGTTTGAGATCTTGGCAGATCTTAAGACCTTCTTTTTGTGTGAAAGTTATAAGTTCACCGTATATAAGTTGGTCATATGGTATGGTTTTGGTTGTAAAGGTATCCTTGATTTTGTTTCGGACCTTTTCTCCTAAGAGAATTGGTAAGCCTGCGAGGAATTTTTCTTTCCAAAAAGGCTGGTTTGAATCTTCTTGAAGCATAACACGAGTAAGGAAGGTATTTTTGTACCACTGAAAATCACTGAGGTTCTTGCACCAGAGGTTAGAGAGAAGGTCAACATTTTTGTCTTTCAGATGGGAAGGATCTCCAACAAAATGTAAGCAGATGGTAAGGATAAGGGTGGACATATCATCTTAGATGGTGTTTTCTAAAGGGTCAAGGATAGGTGTTTGGTCTTCATAGGTTTGTATAGAGTTTAGAATATGTAGGTGATCTGTTTCAGTGAGATGGCAATCCCACCATCCTTTAAGCTGGCCAGAGAATCCTGCAATAAGAAGTTTAGCTATGGCTTTGTCTGAGGTTCCTATTTGAGTTTTATAGACATTAACTGCCATGGTCATTTGTTGGAGAGTGTTGAGGATATATATTCAAACATGCCATCTATGTTCCATTCATAGAGGGAAGATGCATTATATTTATGTTGGCTAATGACAGTTTGTTTAGTAGATATGGAAATGTCTGGAGCAATGGTTGTTTTGGGAGTTTGCTAGGTAAGTCTGTTTAGTTGAAGAGGTTGTTCTTGAAGAGTATCTATATCTGAGGTTGATACGGGGTTATTTTGGAGAGTATTGACCTGATTTGTAGAGGATGAAGTGTTGGATTGTTGAGGTGTATCTGGGACAGTCAAGGTTGTCCGGTCAAGATTTTGTAAGTGTATTTTAATGGCTTTAAGAAAATCTGTTTGATTTTCTTAAATCTGTGTTTGGCTCGTTTTAGTAACTTGATATGGTTTGAATACTGGGTTTTTTAGCTTAAGGTCGATGGGGTTTTTATTAGTTATAAGGTGGACTGGTTTTTTTGTATTTGTTTTTCCAATCTAGTAAGTTGTTTTCTGATGGTATGGAGGTTGGTATTTGTGAAGTTGTTTTGTTGGATGATATGTTTGGTATTTGTGAGGGTATCTTCACCAGGTAATTTATATGAGGCTGCATCAACTGTTTGGTCTTTGTGGGTAAGTTGTATATTGCATAAAGGTGGATGATCAGACTCAACTGTTGGTCCACTGGTGAGGGTCCATGTAGGAGTTTTTGAACGGGTTGTAATAGGACATGCATGTTTAATGGATGCAAATGGATATGTAATATGTTGTGCCGATACATAATGGAATTCAAACCAATCAAAGAATAAAATTTGCACGTTATGGGTCTCAATGTAAGCATAAAATTGTTTTTAAATATCATTCCTCTGTTGGAGGAAGTGTTGAAAAAACCAAGATCGTTTTTCCATGTTATGATCACCATAAAAATCATTTCTGAGAAGAGTTTTGTTTATGACAAAATGCTTTTCTGAAGTCAAAACATTCAGCTGCTTTTTGGATGTTTTCAGTAACAGCTGAAAAGGTTGGTGAAGTTGGAGGAGATGGTTGCTCAAGGTCTGTATAAATAGGTTTTGGTATATTTGTATTGTAGTCTGCATTTTGGAAACTAGTGGAAGGGATATCAGATGTAGATTTTCTAGGAGAGTTGGCATGATAACGAATATTGATAACAGAAGGGATTTTGGAAATTCTTCCTAGATCTATTATACTGGAAGAGAAAGAGGCTTCTGACAATCTGGAACTTGTAGAGTGTTGGTGGAAAGACAATTTGACTTTGCCATCTGTGTACTGGGTAATGTTTTTAATTTGGATATTGGGTTGAGGTGGTTGAGGTAATTCCGGTGGTGCTGAACCTTCGAGGATCCAATCTTCTGGAAGGGATATATCTTTCCATTGGATTGCTTTTGGGACAATAGTGTTTGAGCCGGATAAATCTGTTTATAGAAGGAGTGTTTCTCCCTTTTGAGACTGGAATTTGTGTTTGCTAGCAAAGGCTGAGAACATGGCTTTGTAGTGAATTTTAAATATGAGAGCAACAGGGATGGATCCTTCGAGCATGTCATAATTATAGGTCTTTATTTGTAGTAGCATACTTTGTAAAATATTTTTGTCTTTGATGGATATGGTTATGTTTGGATAACAGTCAAATGATACCGGACCACTATAAAGGCTAGACTCAATAGAACTGAGGAGAGAGTCTTGGAAGTTTTGAAATCTAGCATCCCGGAGGACAGGTAGAATGGAGGTGTTTAAGCCGTCTTTTGTAAGGGGTTTTATCCCGACTTGGACAAGGCCAACATGAATGTATTTATAGTTTCAGGCTAGATGTTTTTGTAGGGATTTTTGAGAGAGGAGTTGAATGGTTTCAAAAGGTTTTGTAAGCTGAATATCTCTTTCTTCAATTTTGATAGTAAAATCTGTTTTGAAAATATCATATTTAGATTTTTGATAAATCTGAGTTTGAGAAAATTTTGGAATTTTCCAGTCATCAATGTTTTTTGTAAAATCTTCAATAGTTATTTCTTCACTTTGTACAATCCTTCTGCTTTCAGAGGATTCAGAGGTAGAGGAAGCTGAAATATAAGTAGTCTTGTGAAAAATGGAATCTATAGATAGGAAAGATAAACTAGGAAACAGGCTGCAGGTTATATGGATTTATTGCCTTAAAACTCAAACGGGACTTACACCATTCAGTTGCATACCTATAGTCTAATGGTCTCTATTCTTTCTAGGAATTCTGTCTTTTATGTTTCTAGGACATATATATATATATATATATATATATATATATATATATATATATATAGAGAGAGAGAGAGAGAGAGAGAGAGAGAGAGAGATGAACTGACTCGACTGAAGGACCATTAACAAGTTCTCAAATATAAGTTTTATTTCTAGATGTTATGGGACATGCATGTTTTGTTAATGCAAATGGATATGTAATATGATATGTAGATGCATAATATAACTCAAACCAATCAAAAAATAGAATTTGAACTTGATGTAATGTAATGAAATAAAGTAGATAGTAGATGAAGAAGATAGATTTCTGTTTATTGCACTGAAATACAAACATAAGCACATATAATATTCAACTTGAACAGGATGTTCTATATATAAAGAATAATATCTATTAACTTTTCATAATTATATTTCTTTCTATAGTTACAGGATTCCTTATTTATATAGGTTGATTTTTCTCTGATATGCCATAGCTATAGTTTCCATGTATGATAGATTACCATTCTAAATAGTAGCCAGTGGGGTTTCTGAGGTAATCGTTGATTCCTTATTTATATAGGTTGATTTGTCTCTGACTTACCACATCTGTAGTTTCCATGTATGGTAGATTACCATTCTGAATAGTAGCCGTTCGCTTCTTTGAGGTAGCCGTTGGAGTAATTTTCCTTACAATCCTGGATGTTGGCGTGATAGGAGTTAATTAAGATTGGTTAGGATTGCTAACGGGTATGAAGATGCTTTGATGTTGTTGATGTTGTCTTCTGGTGCTGCTGTAGAGAAGGTTTTGCTGCTGCTGTTTTATGTTGCTACTACAGAGGTGTTATGAAGTTGTATGAGGATGAAGAAGAAGTGATGATGTTGCTTACTGTTGTTGTTGTTGTATGATTGTTAATAATTGAGATGATGCAAATTTTTAAGGTGATTTATTTTATAATTTTATGTATGTTACAGATATTGAAAGGTTGTTAGGATATATATATATATATATATATATATATATATATATATATATATATATATATGATCTGACTCGATTGAAGGACCACTAGCAAGTTCTCAAATATAAGTTTTATTTCTAGATGTTATAGGACATGCATGTTTTGTTAATGCAAATGGATACGTAATATGATGTGCAGATGCATAATATAACTCAAACCAATCAAAAAAATAGAATTTTAACTTGATGTAATGTAATGATATCATAAAAACACTTTTGTATCTCATGTCATTAATGTAAAAAGGTTTTAAAAAACCAAGTATTTTTTTCAGAGTTATGGTTGCTATAAAAATCATTTTTGAAATAGGTTTTGTCAATAATAAATTCCTTTTTTGTAGTTAAAACATTCAGCTCATTTTGGATCTTTTCTGTGATTGAAGGTTAGAGAGGTTGGAGGGGATTGTTGTTCAAGGTTTGTATATAAAGGTTTGGGTATATTTGTAGTGTAATCATTTCTTCTCTCGTATTATGAATATGGTCTCCTAGATACTATCTCTACCCAGATCCCAATAGGCTCTGATACCAGGATAATATGAAAATCAGAACAATAAAAGATATTAGAAAAAGAACCAGTACGTGGCGTTATTACACTTGAGAATGATCTTCAGATTTGATCACAGGTTTCCAGCCGATATACTGGGTTTGGGAAAAGAAACAAATTTCTAATGTGAATGAAGAGATAAGTTAAAGACATGATCCTCTACCAAATACATAGCATACTTAAATTTACATAAATATAAATTTTGCAAGAATGTAAATAGAATATGAATAAGATAGAATCTTACTTAAATTTGTATTAGAAATCAATACATGAGATACTGGTTACAAAGGAGATATTGGTTACAAGAGAGTGTTTTGAGAGAAATTTTGTTTTTGCTAAGATGTGTTCTGCCTCCTAAGGCTCAAGGAGTCTCCTTTTATAATTGAGTTGCCATGGAAGAGGTCAAAAAGCCTTTTTGGAAAGCCTGAAGATTCCTTCTGAAGCCATATGCTCTTGTTCTCCATGATCAAGAGATGATAATTTGGAAATTGCCCATGTTTTTCGTGGGGTTTGTCTTCTTATCAACGACAACTAATTTGTCTTTTTGTAGTATCAGGTAATGTTGTAGAAAAAAGACCTAAGATAATGGGCGTACAAATGGAAAGGGGCTCAAAATAGATGAGCCTAAAAGATATTAAAAATGGGCTCAAAATAGGTGAGCCTAAATACCTTTTTTTTTCTTTTTTTTTAAAGGATTTGTAGAGATAGCAAGATGTCATAGCAATCATCTTCATTTTCATCACCTAAAGGAGTATATGATGATGAGGATGATGAGGTTGAGGAAGAAATCAGAAATTCTCCTTTTCCGTTGTCTAGGAGTTGCTTCATGACTTGAAAATATTCTTCTTTGGACTTGGCATTTGGCAAGAGTGTTGAGGCATAGGCCTTTTGGGTGAGGAAAATGGATTAAGACTGGTCTTGTAGAGATGGTGGTTCTTTGATACCATGTCTGTTGTTTGCGGAAAGTCATGTCATTACAGCAGATTCAGAGCTTTTATTTTCTAATGTAAAAGAGTCCCACCATTTAACTTTGTATTTGCTAATCAAAATTACATGGGTATTTTGATTGTTGTAGTTGAAGTACCATGAGCATACCCATGACACAAAGAATTTGGAACAAAACATAAGTATTGGGGGAAATTTCTTCTCTTTCTGTGCCCTTGAAATTATGTTTGAAAAGTTGGTAGCCTTTTTCAACCATTGGATGTGGGTGAAGGAGATCAGTGATGCAACCAAAGTAATCCCACCATTGATGGAACCAGTTTGGCAGTTTTGTAGTATTGATCGAGGTATCAAAATAAAATAACCAGGAATGACTTCCTTTGGAATTTTGGAGAAAAAAAGCATTAAACCATGCCTGTTGGTAGTCCAAATAGGAATAAGTTTGGCAATGGTTATATAGTTTTGTTTGGAAGTTGATAGGAAAATGGATTCCATGATGGAGAGGTTGTTTCCAAACAGTTGGATGTATGACATGTTTGATGATACTAATGGAATAAGCCGGTTCAATATGATGTTTTTTGAGGTTAAAATGTTTAAATTTTATTGAACCCATAATTTCAAGGATGGTCATGTAGTAAGTATGAGTTTTTGCAGTATCCCAAGGTGTGAAATACCACCATGGAGGAAAGATTTTTGTAACTGTGATCATAGGATCTGGATGGTAAAAACCATCCACAACAGTTAAAACATTTTGAAAATTAGTTTTGATAAAATATTCAGATTTAGGTTTTGGAGATGTTTTAATGAAATTGCTTTGAAAGAATGAAAGATTTGTAAGCAGAGGTTTTTGGGAAGAAGACTCTACTTGAGATTTTAAAATCAGTTTAGAAGTTTTACCCAACTGAGAGGATTCATCCTCTTATAAGTATAGGTGAACGCTATTGAATGGTAATAAGTCTCGTTGAGCGATGAAAGGGCAGTAAACCCATATAACCTACGACCTATATTTTTGGCTTTGTCTTTCTAAATTATGGATTTTGTTTTTTGTAGAACGACCTCTATTTCAACTTCCTCTACCTTTGAATCTTCTGAAAGCAAAAGAATTATCAATAATAAAGAAATTACAATTGAAGATTTTACAAAAAGCATTGATGATCGAAAAATCCTAAAAGTTTCAAAAACATAAATTTATCAAAATTTCAAATTTGATCTTTTCAAAACAGATTTCAAAATCAAAACTGAAGAAAGAGATATTCAGCTTACAAAACCTTTTGAAACTATCCAACTCCTTTATAAAAAAATCACTACAAAAAATCAAGACCGGAACTATAAATACATCCATATTGGCCTAATACAAGTTGGGATCAAACCCCTTATCAAAGAAGGTCTTAATACCTCCATCCTAGCAGTACTTAGAGATGCTAGATTCCAAAACTTCCAAGACTCCTTATTAAGTTTCATCGAATCTAGCCTATGCAGTGGGCTAGTTTCCTTTGATTGTTACCCAAACCTTACTATATCCCTTAAAGACCGAAATATTTTACAAAGCATGATCCTACATATAAAAACCCGTAAATACAATATGCTTTAAAGATCAATCCTAGTGGCCTTAATCTTCAAAATCCATTATAAAGCCATGTTCTCAGCCTTTGCCAGCAAACACAAATTCCAATCACAAAGAGGTGAAACCTTACTACTCCAAACTAACAATTCCAAATCAAACACAGTAGTTCCTAGAGCCATCAAGTGGAAAGATGTAACCCTTCTAGAAGATTGGATCCTCAAAGGTGCAACACAAACAGAACCACAATAAATACCAAAACCAAATGTTTAAATTAAAGAAATAACCCAGTATACAAATGGAAAAATCAAATTATCTTTCCATCAACATTCAACTAGTTTCTGATTTTCGGATGTATCTTCCTCATCCAGCACTATAGATCTACGAAGAATCTCCAAAATCCCTTTTGTCATAAACATACCATACCAAATGTAACGTTCTTTAGGGTGGATCTGGATTTGCAAAAAACTTGATTTCATATCAAACTTTGAAAATATGAAAGCAGAATGTAATTTTTGTAATAGATCTTTTTTATTTGGAATTGAATATCTGATCCATTTCAGGGCCTTGATTAGTGGTTTGTAATTGATCATAAGTCTAGGTCTGCCTATTTCTATTTCAGAGTTTTTGTTAACATAGAATGCGGCACATGACCAAGGTGATCTAGACTTCTAGATGAGACCTTTTGACTCTAGATCTTGGATTTTGAGTCTATAATGTTGTTCTAATTCGGCATTCATTTGGATTGGTCTCGCCTTTATAGGTATTTGTTTCTAAAAAAAGTTATCTTCAATGGAAGATCAACAACATGTTTTCTTTTCCAAAATGCATTTGGCAAATCAGAACAAATTTCATGCTCAATTTTATTTTGGAAATATGAAATTCTTTTTGTAAAACAGAATTTTTTAATTGATGCTCAATTCTTTGTAAAGAAACATCTTTTTTTAAATCATGTAAATAAAATTATTTTCCATGAATCAAGACATTGATCTGGTATTTATGTATAGAACATGCTTTGATTAAATTCAAATTTCTAGTTTTTTTATTTTTCTGAAAAAGGAAAACAAGTCGCACACCATTAAGTTTTGAAATTATGCAATCATGTTTGGTCTTGTAGGGAGTAATTAAGTCGATGAAAGGAGTTTCAAGAGTAATGGTATGATTTATATCATTTGTAATAACAAAGAAATTTTTAAGATAAAAACCATTATTAAGAATGGATGCTTGTGTTTTTCCTTAAAGATGGAGCTTGGAATTGTTTGCTGTAGAAAGTCTTTCAGAAGTAGCTTGGAGAAATCTTTTAGGCTCTACTCCTTTGATACAATTCAAATCAGCACCTGTATCAAACAAGGCAATAGTTTCTAGTTTGTAATCTTCGAGGAAAACTAAAGTAATTTTTATCAAATACTTTTTTGAAGTAATTTGTGTTAAAACATTTAAAAAATCTTTAGGAATATGTTCAATGTTTGATAATGCATGATCTAATGCATGGGTTTCAAGGGTTTGATCATCATATTCTGGTTCAGAATCTGATTGACTTTCAATCTTAGACAAGAGGTGTTGTAATATGGTTGAGTCTTTGTGTTGGGCTTGTCTAAGGGTTTTTAGTTCAGTCTTGAGGATCTTAATTTCTGACTGTAATTCTGGGATAGTGGCTATGGGTTTGGAGTTCTTTTTCTTGTTGTGGATTTTTGTAAGGTCATATGTATTGGTATTAGTTGTAGGTAGAATATAATGTTTTTGAGTAGGGTGAGGTATCTCAGGTTTGTTGAAATATTCAATAGTTTATATAAATATGATTTTGTAATTGGGGATCATCCAATCTTTTGATGGCTTCAAGGATGAATTCTTGGTCTCTGGTTAAGACATTGAGTTGTTTTGAGTGGGATAAGGTCTCAGAATCGGAACTAGCAGTTGCCAATTCATCAACTTGGAAAGTTTTTTCAGAAGTATCTAAAGGGTTTGACTTAGTATCAGAAGATTCAATGAAGAGGTTTTGGATTTGGTTGATTGTTTCTTCATCTACTTGGAGCTCATGTAGTTTTGTGTTCATTTTGTAGAATTGGGAAGTATGACCTTTCTGGCCACATTTGTAACAAGTAATGTGTTTTAAGTCAAGCTTGGGTTTGGGCTTGGACTGTGAAGGTTTGTAGATTTTTAAAAGTTTTCTTTGGGTTTTTTTTTATAGTAAGGTTGTTCTAGTTTGGAGTAGAAATGTTTTCTGTGGGTTGATCTCTTGTAATATGGTTCATTGGGCTTTGGATGTGGTTTAGACTTGGAGCAATTTCCACTACAAGCTGGTTTTTGTATAGACAGGTCAAACTGTTGGCAGAAGCTTTCTAGTTCTTGTCCGGTTCGCTTCATTTCCCACTTTAAGTGTTTTTGGAGTTCAAGGTCTTGGCAGATCTTAAGACCTTTCTTTTAGGTAAAGCTAACTAACTCACCATATGTTAATTGGTCATAAGGGATTATTTTGGATGCAAAGGTATCTTTGATCTTGTTTCAGACTTTTTCTCTTAAAAGGATAGGCAAACCTGCAAGGAATTTTTCTTTTTAAAAGGGTTGGTTTGAGTCTTCACGGAGCATAACTCGGGTGAGGAAGGTGTTTTTATACCATTAAAAATCACTAAGCTTTAATCTTGTTTCAGACTTTTTCTCTTAAAAGGATAGGCAAACCTGCAAGGAATTTTTCTTTTTAAAAGGGTTGGTTTGAGTCTTCACGGAGCATAACTCGGGTGAGGAAGGTGTTTTTATACCATTAAAAATCACTAAGCTTCTTGTATCTAAGATTTGAAAGGATTTTAGCATTTTTGTCTTTTAGATAAGAAGGATCTCCTACAAAATCTAAGGAGATGGTTAAGATGAGAGTTAAGATAGCATCTTGAATGGTATTTCTGGAGGAGTCAAGGATAGGTGTCTGTTCTTTAGTCATTTGGATGGAATTTAGGATTTGGAGATGTTCAGCTTCAGTGAGATGATTGATTAGTACTTAAAAGTGCATTTTTATCAAAGTTTTATATCATCATTTTGCACTTGAAGTATCAATAACTCGTTAACTAAAGCATGTTTTATAATAACAAGTCTAATACTACAAGATACCTTTAATTTATGGTAAATGTTCATCTTAAATGCAGGTCTATCACATAAATCAAAGGATTGATTGATGAGTTTAACTACTGAAATTGAGAAGACAAAGAGAGGGGCAAGCTTAGAAAAGAGATGTTGGTTCAATCCAAACTGGAACACTATTCGGTTATTGGATCATACCTGGAGTTGTAGACCTTGGATTTAGGTCTGGTCTATATGGATGGAAAGCTATGACATAGGCTATGAAGAGTCAAAGATTCAAAAAGGTCGTTTTCAAGTTCAAATTGTAGCAACAACGAAGAAGTCAGAATCTGTCCTGCTGCCCAGACACTGTTCAGTGTTCAGCCCATATCTTGAGTTCTAGAATTCCAAATGCACCGATTTCTTTTTTGTTGGAAAGCTGAGATAATTTCCTAGAACTTTCATTGGGACTATATGTTCAAATTTTGATGTTAGCAATGTCGTTTTGTTTAGACAAGAAGATAAGGATTGTCACCAAGTCAATATGTGGCCACCCACTCAACAATTAGTCATCAAATCAATAGTTCTAAATTTTGGCCTATAAAATGAGGCATTTGCCATGCATTTAGGCATCTTGGTTTTCAGATCAAGATCATGTTCTTGCTCTCTCTCTTTATATTTTTGTAATGCTTAAGTTTTGTTTATATTAATCTCTTATTTGTACTTTTCATTTCCTTTCCTTTACTTAGTTAACTTATATCTTATTTATGTTCTTATCTTGTTTATTTATGTTTCTCTCTTTCATTATGTTTAGCTAAGTTTATCATGTCAAGGTGAAAAGGTTACACTAATGGTGTAAGAATAAGTATAGTATAAACTCAACATGAACTTTAATGTTTGATACTAACATGTTTTGTATTTGTTATCTTGTTCACTTTTAATACTTTGCTTGTTAAATGGTTAATCTAGATTTATGTTGTATAACCCTTGGTACTACAAATACTTGACACTTTCATAGCCCAACCGTATGGTATAACCGACACCTATGCTATGAAAGGAACTTGATTTGTTGTTAACATAAGTTATAATCATGAATACCTGACAACATTTACAAGTTTTAGCATTATTCAAATAAGATAACTAATGTAATCATGTTAACAATTTATAATCCGATTAGATCCTCCTTTGTGTGTGGTTTTCAGTTAAGTGATAAAAAGAGTTTATACTATACTTGTTTGAAATACCATTAGTGGATCCTCTAACCTTGACAATTATTTTATCCTTGTTTAATCCTTATATCAATATCACATCTCAAAACTCTCTTCAACTCCTTTTCTGTTATTATCTATTTCTTTATTTGTAGTTTATACAATTAACCTCCATGTGGTTTGACGCTGGTCTTGCTAGGTTATTTATTACTTCGACACTCCTACACTTGGGAGAAGACATCAACTCTTTGGTCATGTTAATGATAATCCCACCATTCTTTTAACTGGCCAGAGAAACCAACTATAAGAAGTTCGATTATAGCTTTATTTGGAGTACCAGTCTGGGTTTTGTATGCATTGGCTGCCATGATCATTTGTTAGAGGGTGTTTAGGATGTGGTATTCTGACACTCCATCTAGGTTCCATTCATATAGAGAGGAGGCATCGTATTTGTGTTGGTTGTTAATTTTAGGTTCAGTTTAGATGGACATGTCTGGGGTAGTAAGGGATTTGGGGCTTCTTCAGAGGAGTTTACTAATCTCAGGATTTTCTTTTTGGAAAATATCATCATCTGAAGTTTGAACTTGATCTGTTTGGTTATTCTGAATGGTGTTTACTTGGTTTGTGAAGGTTGAAGGATTGACTCTGACTTGGGGGGTGTCAAGTACTATTAGGGTTGAGGGCTCAATTTGGTAAAGGTGGTCTTTTATGGCTTTAATAAATTCACCTTTTCTTTAGAGTTGTGTTTGGCTTGTTTTGGTGACTTGATACGGTTTGAAAATTGGTTTTTTAATCTGAGGTCTGTAGATTTTGTAGTCTCAACAAGGTTGGCAATTGTCTTTTGAATCTGTTTTTTTATCTTGGTTAGCTGTTTGCTTATGGTATTGAGGTTGATATTGGTGAAGTTGTTTTGCTGGATAATATATTTGGTATTTATAGTAACATCTTCACTGAGAATTTTATAAGGAGCAGCTTCAACTATTTGGTTTTTATGAGGGATTTTGAGGTTCCTTAAATTTATTTAGGATTGATGAAAATACCATATCGCAGGTGGTGTGTATGGGAAATGCGAAAACTAACAGCTGGTGGGGTGGCTATTTGATAATGTTAACTAATGCTTGTTCATCAAAAGAGTTGTGATAGCTTAGACATTCAGAGAATTTAACTATATTAAATGCTTTTAAGATAGAGGATGTTGCGTGCAGAATAGAAACAAATGCTTTAGCACGCTCCTGTGGAAGAATGAGGAATTGCTCTTTGCATATAATTAATAGATATATCTTTAACTCGTTATTTGTATCCATTTCTTCTGACTGGTTATTATTTTATTATGGAGCTCTTCGTAGCACACTATCTTCTACTAGTAAAGTGTCATTACATGGTGGGAGTTCAATTGGAAGCTAAAATCCTCTTAAATATTTGCTTAAGATTTCATGGACAACATTTAGAAACTGAAATTCTTTGTATCATGTCATGAGAGCTTTTTTATCTTATTGATTTGAAATTGATGAGAATTGCATGGACTAAATAATCAATAAAATGGAGTGGCTTCGGGATACTCTCATTTATAGATATTTCACTCGATCTAGAGTGACTATGATATTGTGAATCTCATATTAATTCGGTGCTTGAACGTTAACCTTCTTTTTAATTCACTCATTGTACACATCTTGTTACCTCAGCATGCATGCAATTTATGTCACCATGAGCTTTGCCACTTCTGCTCTGTGATGGCTGGCATGTACTATTTCGTATGTTTCATCATATTTGTTCCTTTGCAGATATGACAAGGCACCGGAGCTGGTCTTGGTCTTGAAATAGTGAAAGTTACGAAATACATTCTTGTGAACAAGCACTTGTAATTGTCAGCATATTTAGTAGAGATTGTGTGATGAATACATTGATGGCTATATGAACGAAGTGATAAATGCTCTTCTTCACTTCAATAACCCCTTTATTTTCCGATCTCCCATGTCTCAAATTGTATCGTTGACATGGCGAAGCATCCAAGATGGCATGGTGCTAGGTGGAGTTTGAACCTCAACATTCTCATTTCCGTTGAGGAATCCTATAATCTGGAAACTGTCACTGCATCATTTACAACAAATGAGTATTTTAAATCAACTAGCAAAGGATGGAATTATAAGCCTCATTAAATTAATCACACATCTTTCTTTCTATTTTTCTCACCACCTTAGAAATAATGTTTGTCAAGAGCAAGAAGGGAGAGAACACATACCCTATAGTTAAAGGAGGATGTGGTGGCATTGGTGGCTGCAGCGGAGGTTGTACTACCGGTGGCATAAAAGAGGATGAGTTTTGGCCAAGGTTTCGCTGCTCCCATTGAGCTTGCTCAGTCAGTGACTTCTCATTTTCCTTTACCTTTTTGGTTGTCATGAAATTCACCATTATCAGTTGGTCGGTGCAAGGTTAAGTGCGAAGCACCATGTCTGACAATAAAAGATAAGGGACTTAATTTTACCTGTTCTGCCAGTATGTTGTTCTGCTCCTGCAGTTCCTTTTCCTGTGACAAGCTTGTGTCAGATGACAACGAAGATGAATTTATCACAATTTACATCCCACCCACAACTGACTGTACGTTTTTTAAGTGTATATGTTCATATCCTTCTAGAGTACTTTTGAAGACAAATATTTTACCGGATGTAGAAGTATTGATTGAAAAACATAAGGAAATGCAAAATGCACCTTCGGGAAATGTCAAGAAGACTCTGTGATTGTTCAAAAACATCATAGAAATGTTTTCAAAATACTGCCTAACTGACATTAGAGAGGGCGTTTCAAGATCAACATCCAAAGGCATTCTAGAATTTGTCAGGATTTGAATCAAATCCTTCATGTTGTAAGTGACAAATCTAATCACTGATGAACTGACGACACCTCGGGTAGAAAGGTGATTCTTCATATATAAACTGAGTCCAAAATCCAAGCTATTTTATCATAGAAATTAGAGCCAAGAATCCAGGGCACTTAAGCTAGTGTTTTAGTAGAGCAGGCTAGTGCTATATTAGTGACTTCGTACGGCTACGTAAACATGAACAAATATAGGGTACAGAAGTGCAAGAATCTTACTTTTTTCCGCAGCTCATTAAGGGATTCATGAATGAGTTGGTTCTGCAAATTTGAGATTAACTTACACCATGAGCAAGCATTACAAAATGTATCCAAACAAACACATTGAAAACATGCTAACTTAACCTTTCTTGATCGTATGCGCTTAAGAGCAGTATCTATTTGTTGCTCCAAATATTGAAGTTCTTTCAGACTTAAAGGATCCAATTCCTGTCCTGCATAGTTCCTATATAATCAAATGTGGAATATGTTATATAATTCTCTTGATTGTTAGCCAGTGCCAAGTGAGAAACAGTAGTACGAAAAGGAGGGTTTCAAGCATCCTGGATTTTGTTAAGATTTTTTTAAAGAAAAAGGAATCTCAAAACGTCAGTCACAGTAGTTCCCATACCTTCTGAAAAAAACATAAAAAAAATGAACGAGTGTTTCTGTATAGTTGACACAGAGACTACGACTTCAGCATACTGCCCGAATAGAAGTCATGTACTGGAAAAATCAAAAGAAGTCTAGTAGTACCTTAGGTTTCTTTGCAAGATTTCAACCCTAGCCATGAGCTTGGGGTGCTCCAGAGACCAGCTTTCCTAAACAGGATTCACATAAATATTAAGAAATTGTGACATATACTGAAGATTTTCAGTTTGAAGATTGAAATACATGATTAATCACATATATACTATAGACTAATACTAGTAGACCATCTACATATAATACCTGATGTTCAGAACCATTTGGTACAAGTTGTTGCTCTAGATATGAGCATCTCTCATATCTTTCAAGGATTGATTCCATGCTGCCAAAAAAATGGAAAATTTCGGAAGAGTGCTCAACAAAGTTCTACGCAGATGAACTATAAGCTTTAACATTAAGTAACTTCCATGAGTTCTAAACAAGAACGATTATCCATCAAATGAAAGCAGTATTTCTTCCAGAATAAGTATTACATGACATGAACATCTAGTGAAGACCTTAACATGGGGTCAACTTATTCAATTTATGACCCTTATATGCTGTCAGCATTGCAGTCAAATTTAATGGAAATTTTCTAGTGCACAAATGATTTCGAGATCCAAAGTTATTTTGATCATTTTATCATGTAGATGTTTTCCTACCCCACCTCAGCCTTGTTATATGCTTCTCCTTGCAGCTTCTGAGTTCAATACCTCTTGCCACTAAAGGCATTGGCTCCGATAAGCCCTTTACCTACTTAATCATTTGAATTCGGTACGTAAATAAAACCTAAGATATCACCTTTTTTATATCGTCACTTTCTTCTCTAAAGTTAATATTTGTTTGTCTCTATCCAATCTTTCAGTAATGCTGACCAGTAGAAACTTTCTAATTCCAACAAAGTACGTGCTCAATAATGTGCTTTATATTTTCTACTGGATTGATTGTAGGGATCCTGTCTTGTAAATTCTACTCCAATTATTCTTTATACCCATTGTCAAACAATTTGTGTCCAACCAAACTATTAGTTTGGTGGACTCCTTCGCATCATATCTCAACCTAAGGCTTCATGTTATAGTGTTCTTTAGGCGCTGAGTAGCTTGCAACGCCTGCAGAAGAACACTACCATTTCACATTATAATTTGACTCAAGTATTTTTTTCTTTAACATAAAGTGGGAGTACTACTCTTATCATGGCATGCGAGTATATATGTCAAGGAACTCGTATCCAAACCAAGACTACTTAATTTCAAAGATCAGCCTTCACTTCAATGTTTATTAGGGAAAAACATCATGCAAACCCTATCTTCTCCTATCTAATAACAAGTTTTCTACTTGGATTCTCTTTCTATATTGCTTTTCAATCATTGAGAACTGCTTCACCATCAAGTTATATTCATGCTTTTTCCCACAGATAAAACTCAACCTCGGTGTTTTATATTCTCCGTAGTTATTTTAATAGCTGAGTCTAGGTTCATAAAAATAATTAAGATTAATAGACGTTCTCATGTTTTTTTTTTTTTTTGGTTTAATATTTATTTTATATAAGATAATGTTCACTCACTCACCTTCACTTATAATCTATCTTTTAGAGCTGTAAATGATTCGGGCTTCAAGATATCTGTTGGATCGATTCGAATGATTTTATTACTATATTAAAGTATAAGTTTTATTTAAAAAAACTGAAGTTTCAAGGTGAGTAATGGTTTTAAATTTAAAATTTTGTTGTTCTTCTTGTTTATTTACTCCATGCGAGATATATTCTTATACGAACAGTTATTTGTAATGCATGTTTTTTTATGTTATCAAGTGGTTCGATCTCAACTATATTTAGAGTTTGGAAACTCGGTTGTCCTCTAAAAATAATTTTTTTTGTGTTTTAGATCGTTTTAATGTGCTGATCTCAAAAATAATTTTTAAAAATAAAAAAAAATCATTTTAATGCATTTCAGCACGAAAAATATTTTAAAAGCAACCGCAAACCACACTCCCAACACATGCAAATATAATAGTTAAACTTGAATAAAATACTAAAGGTTTACAGTAAGTGACTTATCCACAGCTAATGGCAGGGGGGGCTGGCAGGGCCCCGGCCCCTGCAATGAAATGCCCCTCCCTTGTAAATATTTATAATTTTAATCAAAGTAATTGAAATTTTTTGCTGACCCTCCTAATTTTTTTTCTTGCTCCGCCCTGTCCACAGCCTTATATTACTAATATTTTTTATTTATTTATTGATTCCATGTATACATATACTGTTGAACATAGACAAAAATCTTAAATTTATACTCATTCATCACTTCTCAGGCAATATCAAATACTAAATTATTTGCTTGAACAAACTTTCATGGTAAAGATCACCACATTAAAATAATTTCTCAATGTCTAGAGTTGACCCCTTCAAAGTGTTTCACTTAAGAGTTATATTTTGTTTTGGAAAAATATATGTTAAAAAGAGAAATGATATATATTATTTAGAGCCTGCAAACTTTCTAAGTCGTTGACTCTTTGTAGCTGTGATTTATTTAAGTATTCAAAATCACATAACTTGTATTCTCACAAGCATGCCGCTCCTTAAATAAAAGATATCGCATATCTCGCAGGAGTTTATTAAAAAACATCTTAATTCAAAAACTGAAAATATTAAATGAGTTTTCAAAATAAATTATTTTAATATTAACTATCTATCATATTTGAAAATCCTCACATATAATTTTATTATTAATAAAAACTAACTGAGCAGAGGAAATACACTTTTTCTCCTGATAAAGTGTTGTTCTTTCTCTTCTTTATAAAGCATTGTTCATTGAAATAGTACTTTGTTTTTTTAAGTTTTTTTTTAATTTTATCATTTAACATTAAATTCATTGGAGATTGAGTTTCATAATTTATTTCAATTTTTTTTCTATGAGGTTATGATAGTCTCATGACCCGAGTCATTATTTGGATTGGTTGAGAATTCATCTTCATGATTTGTTTTGCTTTACTTTCTATTGGATATTTTGATCTTATAATTTAGGTTTGACAGATTAACCTGAGTTGACTCAAGTTTTTTATCCTTTTTTAATTAATTTTTCTCAATTTTATTTTATTACGGTCTCATGACCTAAGTTGCAAGTTTTATATGTTACTATAGGTTGACAAGGGTAGATATATATTATCGTCTTAATTTAAAAAAAAAGTTATTATGAAATTTTTTTAGTCAAGCTATATTTTCTTTCTAGTTGTTTAGGTTGTCTTTGAACTTTCCAAGTTGATTGGGTCATATCGAATCAATTCCTACATGATTTAGATTTTTTTTCGTTCTTGAAAACATGTTAGCAATGCTTAGATATTTTTTTAACATTTTTTTTAAGAATTGATTGAACTCACAACGTAGCATAGATAAATGATCTAGTAGGATGCTAATGTTATTGCAAACTAATCCTGAAGGAAACAACTAAATGAAACTTAGAATTTCAAGTTCAAACTCTATGTAACAAGATATCGAATCAAGAAAATGACAATATAAATTTTATTTACATGTTATAGATGTTTAGTTAGAAGGAGTGAGTGAGAATGGGAATAAAAAAACAAGAATGAGCATAAACATTAAATATAAGTTTCTCGATGAGAATAAAACAAAAAATACTAATATTTTTTTTAAAATGATATATTATTTTTATTCATCTTGTTCAACTACTTTTATCACTACTATTACCTTAAGCACAACTATTGCTTCCATCATCGATAGTGTAATGATATATTATTATTATTCCACCACCACCACTTTTCCATAGCAACCACCACAATTATCGCTTTATCATTAACATCGCCGCCATCATTAATAGTGGTAATGACTTAAAAATTATTATTAGATCACCACCACTCTTTTTCTATATATCATCACTTCGTATGATGGTGGCATTAATTTTTAAAAATATACTACTACTACTACTATCATCATAAACACCACCTTGTCCCCCTCCTCTTTACATCACTACCATGATGACCAAAACAATCACTTTTATCGTTATTAATATTATTATCATTGAAGAAATTATTTTTCTAATCATTATTTTATTTCATCTTAAAAATAAAATATTAAAAAAATTACTTTTTTTCCATTCTTTTAGGTTTTTAATTTTCATTGTGATTCCTCCATTCTCATTCTAGATCTTTCATTCTATATAATCAAATACTAGGAGTTCAGGAAGTAGAGTAATACTACTCATTTTGTAGCCTCATACTTGTGATACCTCCTATAGTGAAATTTAGAATTAAAAGGATCACCTACTATAAAGTTCGAGCAATGTTGTCAATACCGTTCCTACAATTACTCTAATTTTGCTATTGGTATGAAATTTCTCGATACTGAAACGTCGCAGCATTTTATTCCAGGATCCTATGGATATATATTCTTCATCAATCTTCTTGTATATGTCTTTCAAAGCTCATCATATATTGTCATCCATACCGAGAAATGCCCCTATTTAGGCCAAAAACCTATGACAAAAAAGGTACCAATCATAGTTATAATAGCTAGTAAATATGCTTTCTTTTCATTGCATCCATGCTCTCCAAAAAAAAACTCTCTACTCTAGCTTTGCGAGCACTGTTCAACTCCTCAGTTGAACAGTAATTGCAACTGTTCAACTGCTCGCTACAGTTGGTAGGGCCGCAGCGGGAAACCAAGCTATTGTTTTTAGCTCTCCAATTTATAAAGCCCTCTTTTAAAATCCTAGAAGCCAGCCCTCTATCTTTTTCACTCCTCAAGAGAACGTACTTGCTGAAAAGAGGTAAGCAATTTCTGTCATTGTTTGTTTTGTTTCTTACCCTCTCCATGATCTCTGCTATATTGGTTGTCACAGAAATACACTTCACTGAAGTGGTTGTCTTTTGTTTCTTCTTTTAGAGTTGATTTAGTGTTAAAAAGGCTGGTTTTATGTCCCTTTAATTTTATTTTATTTTTGTGGAATTATGTTGTTTGAATGAACTAGGATGGTTAAGAAAGTGCTGAGTTGGTGCTGATTTTTTAGGTGTTTTAGAGGTATTGAAACATGCATGCTTTTTCTATTTGTTGCAGGATTTGGAGTGGGAATTCTCAAGCCCAGACTCAGCAAGAGAGGTTCTTTCTTTCATGTAGTAGAGTAAAAATAGCATTTAGATTTGGAGTGGAAAGTTAGCATGACCTTGCTTCTTCCCCTCACCTGTGCTTGGGTTTAATGTTGCAGAACATGAAAATAAGAACTGCATATGTAATCCCCGGCATGTGTCCTGCTTTCCCATTCTACTTCATAAATTATTGGATTCTTGCTTTTTCATTGATTCAAAAAATAATAATAAAAAAAAAAGAGCATGGCTGTGGATGCTATTAAATAATGAGATACTTTAGTATAAAAGGAATATTAAATCAAGTATTATTTTTATCATTTATATAAAAGTAAGGATTTTGGTCATATGGTGACATGTAAGAAAATTACAAATTTGTTGTTTCAACTAAGTAAATCCCAAAAATTAGTGACAGTTACAAAAAAAAAAGGAATTTATTGTTTAAACTTGGAAAAAAAAACTCATTCAACAATGCGGAACAAAATAGTACCAAGATGCCAATACATCTCTTCCAGTATTAATTGAAAAATCCAAAGTGGATCCAAAATTAACTTGAGATTTAGATATAGACTTAGAAATGCCAATGTAACTTAACTGATGCAAGATGTTTTTAAGAAAAAATATTTTTATTTTTTTTTCTATATAGTTTAGAAAAATAAATAATATGCTTAATAATTTTAGTTTTCTAGTTTGTTTAGGATTTTTATTATTTTCAGATTTTCTAGTTTGTTTAGGATGATTTTTGAATTTATTTAAAGAATTGTAAACCTCTTAAAAATACAGAATACTTAAAAAAATATTCAGAAATAAAATTTTAAATTAGGGTTTTTGTGTAACAACTTTGGCAGAATCACATGTTTTTCTTGTAGTTATGAAAGCCTAGTGATTCCTAATGGTTAGTTGTTGTGTATTATTGAATAATCATAGAAAAAAAGGTGGTTGCAGAATAAGACGTACTCATGTAATAGGGGATGAGGAGGTCTCTTCTCGGAAAAGAGACATTCATGAAATGATAATAAAAGACATTCAAAGAAAAATTACGAAATTAACTTGTTGATTGGAGATAATAAACATGCAGAGACAAGTTGAAAAATTATCTCATCAATTAGTAGAGATGAATAAGAGAGAACTGCAGAATCATGAGAAGAGTAATCACAGATCTATAGCCAGTTTTGAAAATCCATTTCAGAAACATGAGCAAAGGAGGAAACCTTTTAATTGAGACAAATATGATATTGAAATTGAAATATTTGTTGATTCTAGTTATTTTATGGATTGGAATCAACCATCAATTTATGATGTTTATTTTGATAAGGATATAATAAAATAATGACAGTAAAGGCAATAATGTTATCATTAATGTTCTTATTGATAAGTTAAAGGTGGAGTGCAAAGAGACTCAACAAAAAATAATTGTTAATTTAAGTTATAATGAGAAACACATTTTTTTCTGCCATTGTTAATTTAAGTTATAATGAGAAACACATTTTTTTCTGCCAATGAGAAATTCATTTATCGATAGAAAAATTCGAACAAGAGTCTATCCTCGTTCATAAAGCCTTGCAAAAGAAGGGTGCTTTTGGGATTGAGTTTTAATTTGTTTTTTGTTAAAATTTTAAATTTATTTTGTTTAAAATTATTTTTTAATATTTTTAAATTGTTTTAATGTGGTAATGTTAAAATAAATTTTAAAAAATAAAAAAATATATTATTTTGATACATTTGCAAGCAGAATACATTCTGAAAAACAATCGTTACCACACTCTCAATTACAGCTAAAGCTGTACAAATACCACTGCTAACATAAATAGAGATTCTAATTTTTTTTTTAATATTAGTATATTAAAACAATTTAAAAATATAAAAAAATTAATTTTAAATAAAAAAATTCAAAATTTACCCAACCTCGTTTAAAACATAATACCAAACAGTGCTAACTCCCCCATATAGTACTTAGAAAATAAAATATAAATACCAGACTATATATGTACGAATTTTTCAACTACCAACATTTCATAGGAGTTATCTTAGCAAGATAAACGTAAGATCAAACAACAGAGACTTGTATCAGTCTCTTCTCTCCCCAAAAAAAACCTCAAACTCGAAGTTCAAATTAACTTCTCCTTTATCAACAATATATATATATATATATATATATATATATATATATATATATATATATATATATATATATATGGAAAGGTGATATATAGATAGAGTCAGCAATGGTAACATTGTACTCAAATGTTTGTCATAAAAAATGTATTTTTGACCTAGTGGAGAAGATCTACAGATGATGCTTGAGATTAATTACATCTAAAACTCTAATAAAACCTGGCAATCTGGTAGAATATTCCAAGTCCATACATGCCCTATATATCTTCTCTTTTTTACAAGGAGGTGAAGGCTCTAAATCTGTACACCCTATGGTAGATATAAAGGTTGACATTGTTATTACAAAGATCTGAAACCAATCCTGCTACTTTCGTTACCCTTGCTTAAACAAGTTCTTAAAGGAAAACAAGCATTCGTTAGCTAGCTAATCTTAATTACTGTCGACACAAATTCCTTATTACCAGAAAATCTGGGCAAAAAATACAGTAAGTCTTAGTCAACTTATTGTCCCCAACTATTACCATTGTAATTTGTTGAAGTAATAATAACCCCTAAGGTCTCTAATGGAAGATCTTTGCAGAAATCTTAAATAACCACCTAGTATTGCTTTATATCATTGAGGGGGCAAATTCCTAGGTGCACCAACAACAATATATATGTCCTAATATCCTAGGATACTAACCAGACGTTGAAACACAAAGCCCAATGACACAAAGCTCTATGACCTTTGCCTAGACCTGATTTGCTGAGCTCCACTTATATGATCTTCAGCTTATAATTTGGAAATCCATGTCCTTTCCTACCCCTGAAATACTGCTACTTTTATGGGTGTTTTTGCTATAGTACATTTGAGTAATGACAATTTTACAGGAGTCGAAAACTTCAAAATGTACACAATTGAAACATCCCTTTCTCATCTCTTTTACTGATTGATTCGGTGTACTAACTCTCTATACAAAGAAAACAAAATTGACCAGCATGACAAAAGCGAATAAGAGTCGAAAAGTAAACAAGACCTGTACTGCTGAACGTATATTTATATGCATAAGAACAGATAGAAATACCAAACTCTAGTTTTATTCTCTCTACAGAGAAAAAAATCATAACAGAGTTAGCAGTCAGTGATGACACAAAACGGTCAGTCATTATGTACATCTATAGAAACATCAAGGTTCTATATATTTAACACAAATAATACTATAGCATCATTTCTTGTTTAAACCTGAGTTCGTACAGAAAAGAAGGCTCAAAGATTGTTGCGAGAAAATGGGCAGTGGTGATGAATTTCAGTGTAATGCAGACTTTGGATAGCATAAAAAATAACAACAGGCAGAACCCAGATGAGATAGGGAAAAAAATCACACAAGTAGAAACTTTACTACGAAGCAAGAACAACATGCAAGAACAAAAATGAAGATAATTGGAGGAAAAAGAAAAACCTTGAGTCAGTGGAGTACTCAAAAAGCTTCCCTCTTGTTGAGAAAACAATCAAAGCCACATCAGCATCACAAAGAACAGAGATCTCATGAGCCTTCTTGAGTAAACCAGTTCTTCTCTTAGAGAACGTCACTTGCCTGTTAATCTTGTTCTCGATCCGTTTCAGCTGAACCCTGCCTCTCCCCATTTTTTTTTCTTGAATTTCTTTCGGAGTTTTATAAGTTAAAAGAAACCAAGAAAAATTCTAAGAAAACCCTAGCTGAGGATTTTATGGTTTCAGCTAATCATTGTGAGAAAAACAAGAAAGCCAACATGAGAAAGAAATAGAGAGTCATTTATAGGAAGTATTATGGGCAAGTTTCTATTTTTGTGATGATGGTGGAGAGAGGTCTTGTTATTGTTATTCTATGAAGCAAAAGCTTTCCTTGTGTATGAACACTGAATGTTCCTGTGTGTATGTATATATGGGAAAAGAAAAAAAAATATAGGAATTTTTCTTTCTTTTTCCTTTTTGTTTAGTGTGGTTTGGGTCTGGTACTGTGGTAAGGCGGTTTTGCAAAACAGGAGTGGTTTTAGAGTTACGTGCTTGTCGAGTTATGATTGGTTGAGAGGGTCTGATGTTGGTTAATGTCTCTTATAGAGCCACAGGTTCATGGGAGAGACAGTCCGTACATAACGTATTTGTTTTGCTAGCATTTGTTTGGGTGACGGCGCTTCTTCTCCTTCTGTTAAACTGGGACTCCCTTTTGTTGTGGTGACGGCGCTTCTTCTCCTTCTGTTAGGTCACCCTTGTTATGTCTCTGTCACCATTTATAACGTTCTCTAAGTTTTGGCTGTTATTGTTTAAAGCTGTGTTTTTTAGAAATTTTGATATATTTTTTTTATGTGTTGGTATATAATTTTAGATATAATTTTTATATGTTGATATTAAAAATAAATTTTAAAAAATTAAAAATAAAATATTATTTTAATATATTTTCAAGCAAAAAATCACTTTTATTTACCACAATCTCAAAAATCCAGCAAAATCATTTTTTTTCATGCCTTCCAAACTAAATCATAATGGGAAATTGAGGGTACAAACATATCTTACATCATTACTCTCTCATATCTCAATCAAAAAGTAAAAAGTTATGAAATTCAATAATGCTATGAGCACTTAGACATGGGTGTTAATTTGTCAATGCTACCATTATAGCAATCTCTTAGAATTCATCATATTTTTCTATAAAGCTTACAATCCATCACTTTGTTGTGATTCTTTTTTCATTCTCAATATTGGAGATTAGGAAAGTCATTAGAGGATGTTATTTCCAGATTTATTGATGTGTAGAGTCTCTTAACTTTCGGGCACATTATGTATAACTTTTGAATAATAATACGTATTAAATTTATGTTTATTAAACCCTTATTAGAGTCTTAAATAGATTCTTTTTTTTGGTAGATAATGATTATTTTTTTAGTTTTGCTGGGAAAAATATGAAATTGGTATATTAACTTGTGAATAATAAAAAAAAAAAAAAATAGAATTTTTTTTACACATTCTGCCTTAACATTGCCATCTCCCCAGCCAGTGCAGTATCAATTTTAGTTCTTCACCTTCCCACGAAAGCTATAGAAACATACAGTCCAGTTTAGCATGTATAGTTTGGTAAGATCTGTCCTCCAATTTAATTGGAATTATTCAGTCACATGTTCCTTCATTATTTAGCTTCGTTAGTTCACTTGCACTTCTTACTTTCAACCTCCTCATTGCATCATTTGGTCAGCATGCAAATCTGACACATCCCCATGCTACTACGATATGCTTGTCCTTTAAGAACTTGGTTTATATATATATCTTTCAATAAAATTATTATTTAATTGTACTATCTATATTAATTTCTTTGTATATCTAAGAAACTCACCATTTAAGTGCTTTTTCTTTCTTTTATTTTAGTATCCTTGAAAAACCTTCCATGATGATTATTTTTTAATATGTATAGTTTTTATCATGTGTAAGATTTTTCTTAATATTAATTTATTTTTTCTTATATTACCATTATATCGAACAAAATTATGGTTATAAAAATAAAGAGTATAATTCTTATGAATTTTATTTTTTAAAATAAAAATTCTAATGAACATTAGCTTTGAACCTTTTCTAAGAATTATAACAATTAATAAGAACATTTTTTTCTTGACTAATTTAGATTCTTTGGATTCCAACCATAGCCAGGATTTTGCATAATACCAGCGGATTATTCTATTAGTATTTAAACACTAGTATTGTTAGAAAATCATTTACTAACGGAATCATGAATGATAGATGATCGTTGAAAAATCTATCATTGGTGATTTATATTATGTCGTTACATCCATCAGTAATATACTCACTAATGGATTTAAATACTAAAAAACACGTCAAACAAAAAAAGTTATTGCTATCATTTCATCAAAACTTTAATCAGTGAGGATGACATATCACCTACAGAAAGAACCATTTGTAATTCCATCAGTGATGGAATTCATATTAGTTTCTTAGGAGCTTAGTCCGTTAATGATTTTGTTGTAATGGTCAGCGGCAAAGTCAAGTAATTTTTTTGCACTCTCTAGAACTTTTTGAACGATGTAGTTTATCGATGATTTTATTTGTAATTGTTAGTGGTAAAGTCCTTTAATTCTTTGTAATTTTTTGAAACTTTTCAAGGGACTTAGTCCATCAGTAATTCCATTAGTCTTTTTATTTAATATGAAATAAATTAAATAAAAAAATTAAAGTAAATAAAACTAAAATAAAAAAAAAATATTTATTACCAATTTAAAAAAATATCAGTTTGAATATCATTTATCTAGAGGACAGAAGCTGAAGGAGGAGGAAGATGAGGAGGAGATGAATCTTCATCAGGACTGGGTGGGCAATGAGGTGGACCACATGTACCACCGAGGTTTGACAAAAATTCCACATACAATCGCCTAAGTTTGGTTTTCTTGAACCTAAGTTGGGTTGTCTCAGCACTAAGCCGAGTCATTTTAGCTTCAATTTATTCTTGTATAAGAGCCTGGACAACCAAATATTAGGAGCTCAAATCTGATTACAAGGAACCAACAATTGATACACTATGACCCATCTTCATATCCTCGATCGTAATGTTTTAGATACCATAAACTTGATTTATATCGGGTCCACCAAATGATGTGATCTCTAATTACAAATCCAGATCGAGTTCTAGATGGGTCAATGGATGGCCCCCGTATCTGTTTTGCAATTGGGTGGTATATGTTTCCTAAAAAAATAGTAAGCTAATTAATAAAAATAATAAATTAAGAAAAAATCATTGAAAAACAAATTATCATGAACTTCTAAGCTCGACTATCCATGAGTTGTTGCACCATTTTCTAAAGGTCATCATTTTAGATGTAAGTTTCTACAAAAAAAAAAACTCTATCGGTCTTGGTTTATGTCTAAAAACTGTAACTTACAAAAGAGAGCTACTGTTAGTTAAATATTTTCATATAAAACAACATTTAAAAAAATTGTATGTAATAAAAAAGAATATTAACATCCACTTTGCATGCAAAATGAAAGGAATGAATCCGCTAGTGTGTGTGGTAATCGAACCATGAATCTCCATGTTTTGGTTCTTTACACTAGACCGCGATCACTACACCAAAAACATAGACATCATATGCAAGACATAAACTTCCTAGATAGCTTTCTAGATGTGCGAAGGCCTAAAACCCTTCACATGACCATGTTTCCACAACTTGGAAAACCCTTTTCTTGTACATTTTTTTTTTCTTGCGTCTCATGCTAAAAATCACGTAACCTATATGATAGAAATAAATTATTGGTTAAGATAATGAAAAATAAAATTTTAATATTAAAAAAATACAACATTTTGAATTCAATCTTGCCTAATAGCGTTGTGATTCTCCCAAACCCTCTTGGAAACACCGTTGTTAGCCTTATCCCAATAAAAACTTTCCTTGAATGTCAATTTTGTAAAATAATTAGTTCATTAAAATTAAAAAAAAAACTGACTGAAATAAAATAATAATAAACTAGCTATTTATATATATACTAACCTTGAACTTTTTAAACCATGCGTCAATCATAGAGTTCCTTTCAAGATTTTTTGAAACCCAACTCCACTAAAATAAAGGCATTTTTATCGACCATTTCATCACAGATGTTATTGTGCAAACAATCTTCACATTTGTAAACCTGAAATTTCAATTGTTCATTGAAATTAATTATTCAAAAATTATCCATTGTTAATTATTCTTTAATTATATAGGCAATGAAAACAAACTTACATATTGTGGTCGAGCTTCCATTAATCAATTTAGTTCCCAATACATACATCTCGCTCAGAACGGACACCCTTTCTGTCAGGTGGCATTGCACTCGACGAGCCTGCATCGAGAGAGGGTGCCTGTACCTCAAGTGCCTGGTCATGGTCAGAACATAATGACTCATAGTCATTAAAAGTGTTGTTAGAAGAATTAGCAGCACTCTTATCTGTATTACTTACTAATGAGCTTCTCTTCATCATCTAAACAAATTAAATCATAAAAAATATAATAACATTCTTAATATATTCTATTTAAAAAAAATCAGCAGCACCTCCCTTATATGGGAGACTACCCAGAATTTTAGTACCTACAAATATGCATCGACAAATAAATTCATAATCCAATTGATTTTATTTATGATTACAATTCACCCATTTTTAACTTTTCAAAAACATTCTTACAAGTTTAGCAACAAAACCTATTTTACCACCATTCTCCTTCCTCTCTTACCTAAGCCGAAATACAAAACCTAAAATTCATTATTTTTTACTTAAAATACCTAAAATCCAATACCACCACAGCATAGATCAACAATATCATTCCATCACATTTAATAATATCATATTGTTGTTATTCAAAAGGTACCTCCCTCAATTTCTATGCCCTAAAACAACTTTAATAGGTTTTCATAACCCCAACCAAGCCTAACATATTGGCTAACAAAATTGTTTAACACCAAAGTAATGCAAATTATACAAGGTTGTGCTAAGGAAAAAAATATATCTTAACCTTCTCAACAAATCATAATATCTTTAAGCAAATGATTATATAAAAAAAAAACTTAGTTAAAAGAATTGTAAGCTCTTTGCATAACCTTCCTAATTTTGAAGCAACTAACTCTAGATTCGCTATCCTTACGGACAATGGCCAATGCACAATGTGCGTGTGTGTTTATATATATATATATATATATATATATATATATATATATATATATATGGCTAGGAATATATATCTTAAATGACCTAATAATATATGACTCAGCGACTAAACAATTCAAATTTACGAACATATTAGTTAATATAAATTTATCTTAAATGTATCAAGAAAATTCTTTTAAATGTATCATACTTATGTGTGAAGGTATTTTTATAATTTTTTGAAAAGAGATTTAATTTCAACTAAGATGCAAACTAATTGAAAATATCTTATTGTAAAATAATAAATTTAACAATAAATATGAAAACTAAAACAAGATGGAAAAAATATTGAATTGAAAGAATCCTACCTAAGTGAAAGAAAAAAAAAGTTAATTTGAGAACAATAACTCATTGAAAAGAAAAAAAAATGAAAAATGAAAAAACAATGAAAACCCAAATCAAGATGAGGTCTTGTACTATTACTGCAACTACCCAATCCTATTACACGATCAAACTTCTACCAGCAACACCAAATCTCTGCTATCACACCATAATAATAATAATAATAATAATAATCATCCATCTTTTAAACCATTAGCAACCATTAAATTTATAGGGTTTAATGTGCTAAAATTGCAATTGTTTAGTTGGAAAAATACAATGAGAGAGAGAGAGAGAGAGAGAGAGAGAGAGAGAGAGAGAGAGAGAGAGAGAGAGAGAGAGAGAGAGAGAGAGAGAGAGAGAGGAGAGAGAGAGAGAGAGGAGAGAGGAGAGAGAGAGAGAGAGAGAAGAGAGAGAGAGAGAGTATGATTTAGTTGAACAATTTGTAATTATATATATTGAATTTTTTTAAAATTAAATTAAATTTTATTTGACAATAAAGGAATTTTGAATCATATTATATGTCAACCAAGACTAAGTCTTTTTCAAGATAATTTAAAGGACTTATCCTCGTAATACACTCAAAAGAATTTTAATAAATTTCTTTAAATACTTATACTAAGATTTAAAACCTAAAAATTAAGAAATTGAATAAACCTCTTTAACCACTACATAATTTCCTTGTATTTCTCAATGTCAATTTGAGTTATGTTAAATCTTAACTAACCAAACAGTCAAACATACATATAGATCCTTAAAAACAAACATATCTATAAACAAAAAACCAACAATCAATAAGCAATGTCAAAAAAAGAAAAGAAAAAGAAAGAATAAGATATTTACCTAGCGTGGCAGGATGAGGATTTGCCTGGTGTTGAGGATGAAATTAAGGATTTTGATCTTTCAATTAGGGCTTTTTACTGATGGAATTATCGATGAATAATTAAATATTTATTAATTTTTAAACTCTATCAGTAATTTTGTTGATAATTAAAACTTAAAATTTTCAATTAAACCCAGAATTTTCCAAAACCTACCCAAAATTATCCGATGAAATTTTGTTTTGTTATGTAATCGATATAAAATAGTTTCTTTTTCCAAAGTATTTTTGTATTTCTTATCTATACAACCTATAAATACAATAAAATCAAACACTTTTACACCATTTATGTTCATAATAATAAATCAAAACAATAAATGTTCCACCAGTGTTAGCAAAATTATCTTCTTCTTCATCAATTTCATCATCCTTATGCCCATCATAATATTCTTCATTGAATTGATGTTTGTCTATATCATCATCTTCATCGATTTTTATATGTCCAATGGTTCTCTATACATCATTTATTTCCTTAATGTCAACATCAACAAGAATATTCTCGACAACATAAAAATTTGAATTTTTTTCTAAATCGATAGACAAAATAACTCGATATGAATAAACTAACTCATCAGTTTGAAAAACATTGCCTCCCACAGTTACTTCATTGTTACCTTCCTAAACAACTTAAACTTGACCCCTAGGTTTGGTTTTCACTAAGGATAGCCAATCAACCCTAGAATGATCATTTCTAAATGAAAGAGTGTATCTGTAATAAATTTCTTGGCATTGTTTGGAAAACAAAGACATCATTAATGTTATGATATCTAGCCTTTATATTAATTTTAACCAAACATTGTGGGGATCTACTTGGATTCCTCTATCGATGATATCATACCAATAACTTTTGAATAAAAAGACTTTATTAAGCTCATTATAATATTATAATTCAATCACCTCTTTGAGCTTCCAATAATAATCAATATCAAACTCATTAGAAGTTGATCATTTAACACAAATTTCACTATTATAGGTCTTTCTACTCTGACTATACTCTTTAATATGAAAGACATATTCATTGATGAAATACTCATTATAGCACTTGACCTTTCTTTCAAGACCTAAACATAGTAGATTCAAACTATCATTAGCATCCCTTCTCAATTGATAAACCTGGTACATGATAACAATCATTAATAGTTAAAGAGAGAGGTTTAATGAAATTAAGTATTATAAGAGATCATAATTATTAAGTAGTGCTTACATGTGTTCTGAACCATGTGGCAAATTGTTCATCTTGTAATTGAAAATTTAGAGATTAAGTAAGATGTGAATTTTAAGATAGTAAAAATTGACGATGTGAATTATTAAGTTGTTTGAATTTGATTTCTATCAAGTATCTTCTCCTCATTATATTTTTTGTTAAAGGTTGTCTAGGATGAGAAAATATTTACAAATTCTTAGTTAAAGGCATTTTTCCATCGTCATCGTATCTTAGAATACGATTGATTCTTGTTCTCAAGTTAGGTTTAAAATAGTATGGGATAAATATTGAGATCTCTTCAACAATATAATCCTTGCATATCAAAGTCTCAACATACAACTTGTTTTTAACTTTTTTTCCTTATATTAAACAAGTATCTGCATAGAATTAAATAAATTTTATATTTTTTTAAGAAAAGACAATAGAAATATAATTAAGATGAATGCATAATCCCTAACCTCTTAAATGGATATATCCATCTATAATGGATAAAGCCTCTAACTTTTACCTCAAATGATAGATGCATTGGTAGATGCTTTATTGAGTTAAAGAAAGATAAAGGGAATATCATCTCAAATTTGCAAATTATTTGGAAGATATTTGTTTTAAGCTTCTCCATGTGTTGGGTATGCAACTTATTAAAGCATATATATCCAAAAAATAACTGATCTTTGTGAGTGCATCCTATGTTCCTTTTAGAATAAATTCTGGTAAGCTATTGGAATTAGTATTTCAATAATCATGTGACAGTTATAACTCTTTATTTAATACAATTTACCATCCTCTAAATATGTTCAAAGCATATCCATTAGGAAAATACAAACTCTTAAGTTATTGGTAAACAATTAACTGTGTGTTCTTATCTAAAGTGAAGCTAACTTTGGGTTTTACGACTCATAACCCATTATAAATCAACCTTATATTCTTATGGTGGAAAAACAAAGGTATATCCATTCTAGCCTTCATGTTGCCCTTTTGTCTTCCTTCTCACGTTCATTACCGTGTTAAAAATATTTTCAAACATGTTTTTTTTATACGTATGACATCCTAATTATGGTAGAGAAGATTAGTCTTCTAATAAGAAAGCTCCCAAAAAATACTTTGTCTAACCCAATTATAAGTCATACCAAAACCAAGAAACTTATGTTTATCAGATTGAAAATCAAACACAATGCCCTCGTATTGCGAGACCACATCATAATATTTTTCACCTGACAGTACCAACGATGTAACATCCCTTTCAACTTTACCTACAATGAAGTCATTTATGTTATTTCTATACTTGTTATTGGTTGGCTAAAACCTCTAGAGGCAATTAAAAAAAGACTTTTTACCATCATTTGTTAAAGTAAAGGTCTTGTTATTTTTCATACAGTATGGATATACTAATTTTTTATACATGCTCCAACCAAAAACCATTTTATATGAAAGAAAATCATTGATAGTCCACATCAAAGCTGCCTTTATCTAAAAATTATATTTCCTCAAGACATCATACGTGAAAGTCTCAGATGACCATAATTACTTCAACTCACCAATCAACGATCGAAGACAAACATCTATATTCCTACCCGGATTATTAGGATTGGATATGGATATAGATAAGAACATGAAATCAAGCCTTATACACATTCTCGGTGGCAAGTTGTAAGATATGAATATCATCGACCAACAAGAATATGGTGCAACAAATAACCCAAATAGATTGAACTTATTTGTATATAACCAAACACGTATGTCCTGTGGTTCCATTAAAAACTAAGGATGCACACTATTAAACTATTTATAAGCTTCATTATTAGAAGGGTGCACCATAACTCTGTCACCGCATCATGTGAATGATGTCATATTATGTGCTCACTAGTCTTTAAAGATATGAATAACCTTTGTAGTTTAGGAGTAATTGGAAAGTATCTTATTTTTCTATGTGCGATAATAGTCCTTCACTTGCCAGTTATGGGCTTATACCAAGCATAATCATAGGTTGTACACTCGATCAAATCTGTATTTTCTAAGTAATACAACATGTAGAAGTTTAGACATATATAAATTTTCTACTATTCACAATGAATTTAACAACATAAAATTTTTTCCTCATCCTATTCCATTAAGGTAAAATGCTTATCTCTCATTCAATGACTTTGTCATAATTGGCCTCGCTTAGCCTATGATATAATTTGATGGTAAACACCTATGCAATGGTCGATAGTTTATTGTGACTTATTCACCCATCCCATAATGGTTTGTTATAATCTTTCAAAAGATAAAAAAAACCTAGTTATGTCTTTATTTAATTCTTCATCTATGATTGAATATTCATTTGTATCACCCTGATTCATTTTTATTTTATTCATAACCATACTTCTATAATGATTACTATTATCATCTACAACTTCATGCACGTTGCTAGAACTAGTAGTTGACCAAACTATCATTTCTACCATAGTATTGTAAGGAACATATGGTTCTCCATGTATAAATCAACACAAGTATTTCTCCATGAACCCTTTTTATAGAAGATGTAACATCTGGATTGAGAAGTTTTTTTTATTTTTACACCTTTTACATGGACATATAATATCACCTCCACTAATATTTCTCAAATTAGAAAGTGTTTAATTAATAAAACCCTGATCCATATTACAATAATCCATCATGCACAACCTTTCAATTGAAACTCTATACATCCAAGAACAATCATCCATTACTTATATGAAACTTATATAGAATATTGATGAAATCATGTATTGATTAATAAAATGAACTATTATCGGTACCCAACTAATTTGCTACCATTGGTTTTATTCAAACTTATGCAATCTATTTTAATATTACCCTTAACTTATTATCATCTTTGTATAAAAAATCAAATTCCTTCAAATTTACCAAAATTCTCAACGTAACAATAAAATTGATAAAATATGAAATGTACCCATTAAATAAGCCATTATTTATTTCATTACAAAACACATAAGTTACAAAATCAAACTCAATTTTATCAAATGACAAACAAATATAATTTTTCAAAATCTTAAACAAACCCAAAATGTACAAATTCATAAACCCTTCGTTAATAAATTACAATGAACTTTACTGATGACATAGTCTCTCGCTATGTCACTCTGTAAACATCAATACACTAATGGAATTTCCAAGGAAATTAATGTGGGAAAGAAGAATTAAAAAAACAAAAAGTTAAAATGACATATTACTTTTACAGATGGGATTACCGACCACATAACCTCTTTATTAAAATTTGTTATGACTTAACAAGCGACCCCTCCTCTCTCCTTCCCCCCATTTCTTTTTTCCCTTCTCATAAGCTCTCTGCAAAAAAAAAGAAAAAGAAACCTCCCTATTTTATCACAAATTCAATTATTTTTAGGATTCTCCATATCAAGTAAGCAAAACTGTCTTTTTTTTGTTTGAACTTAATTTTAAAATGTCAATTTTATTGCATATTTTTGTAGTATATATAGTTTTTTGCATATTTTTGCACTATATTTTTAAACTATCCTTGTTTTATAGTTTTTTCCCATTAAAATTTGTTGTATGAAAGTATAATTTGTACATGTTAAAGTTTGTTTGAGATTTTAAAAAATAGTATTTGTTTGTAATTTGATGAAATTTATTTTGAATTTGTGACTTAAGTGTTTTGTAATGAAATAAATAATAACTTATTTAATGGCTACATTTTATATATTGTCAATTTTATGGGTGATTTGAAAATTTTAGTAATTATGTAGCAATTTGAATTTATGTACATAATTAATAATGATTTAAGAGTACTATTACAATAGATTGAATAAGTTTGAGTTAAACCACTATTAGGTAATTTATTTAGTTTACATAATTAATTAATACATGTTGTCATCAATATTCTATATAGGTTTGACATAAGTAATGGATGATCGTTCATGGATGTATCAAGATTTACTCAAAGGGTTGTGTAGGATGGGTTATTGTAATGTGTTGAGGGTTTTATGAATTACACACTATCTAATCCGAAAAATATTAGTAGAAGCATTATTAGATATCCATTTAAGAAGTGAAAAAATAACGATCAAGATGTTGTAACGATGCATCTTCTACAAAAAGAGTTCATGAAGAAATACTTGTGTTGGTTTGGACATTGAGAACCATATGTTCCTTACTAGATCATGGTAGAAATGATGGTTGAGTCAACTTCTAGTTATAGCAACGTGCATGGAGTTGTAGATGACAATAATAATCTTTATAGGAACATGGTTATAGATTAGATGAGAATAAATCAGAGTTATACATCTAAATATTTAATTGTAGATGAAGAACCAAATACAGAAGCTGCTAGGTTTTTTTTTCTTTTGAAATATTATGACAAACTATTATGGGATGGGTACACAAATCACATTAAATTATCATTCATTGCAAAAGAATTGTCGAATAAGAAATAAGCATTTTACTTGAAAGGAATAGGCTAAAATAGAGCTTTTATGTTGCTAAATCAATGCTGAAACCCCTTGGCCTAGAATACCATAAAATTGACATGTGTCCAAACTTTTGCATGTTATATTACCTTGAAACTGCAAAGTTGACCGAGTGTAGAACAAGTGGGCATACTTGTTAAAAACTCAGAATTGGTAGGGAAATGAATCTTGTCATACATAGAAAAATTAGATACTTTCTAATCACTTTTAAACACTAAAGGTTATTCATATCTTCAAAGACTGTTAAGCACATGACTTAGCATTATTCACATGATGTAATGGATGGATTCATGGTGCACTCATTTGATAGTGTAGCCTGAAAACATGTTAATAGGTGCATCCTTAGTTTTCAATGGAATCAAGGAACATACGTCTTGGGTTATGTACATGAGGATTCAATTCATTCAAGTCATTTACTGCTCCTTATTCTTGTTGGCTTACACGATTTACAACTTGTCACTGGGGATGTATATGAGGCTAGAGTTCATGTTTTTATATATAGTCATACCTCATCCTAATAGTCCAGGTCAAAATATAATGCTTATCTTCGACAATTTTTGATGAGTTGAAGGAGCTATAGTCATCCGAGACTTTAACCTATGATGTCTTGAGGAAAAAAATTATAAATGAAGATAACTATGATATGGACTATTAATGATTATCTTACATATGAAATGGTTTCTGGTTGGAGCACACATGTAAAATTATTATGTCCATAATGTATAGAAAATAAGAAGGCATTCACATTAACAAATGGTGGTAAAGTGGCTTCTCTACCATAATCTTGATGTCATACACATTGAAAAGAACATGCTCAAGTTGTTTAAGATGGTAACAATGAAGTAACTATGGGACATGATATCTTTCAACTTGATGAGTTGGTTAATCTTATCTATATTGAGTTTCTCTGTCTACCGACTTCAAAGAAAATTCAAATTTTCATGTTATTGAGAATGCTTTTGTTGATGTTGACGTTAAGGAATCAAATAATGTTTTGAGAACCAGCGGACATATAGAAGTCGATGAAGATAGGGATGAAATAATGTAGAAACTTACAATGGAGATGACAATGACAAAATTGTTAAAGAAAAAGAAGAAGACAATTCTGATTAATTTGTACAACATGATTGTCTAATGAAATTAACTATAATGTAATATTTCTATACAAAATTAACTTTAATATAATGACAATAACGTGAATTTATTATTACATAACAATGAAACGTTTATATTTTATGATTTTATTATTATGCACAAAACATTTTTATACTAATGGAATTCCTGATGGCATGTAAAATACCAACAAATATATCAAAGTCTAAATCTATCAGAAAAATTCTAGAGAGTTAGGAAAAACTTACATGCATTTACACTAAGACTTATAGATGGAATCCCTGATGAACAATAAACATACAACTGGAATCATCAACAAATTAAGTCTGTCGGTATATTCTAGAGAATTAAAAAAATTATATTCCAATGCCACTGGAACATACAAATGAAATCACTAACAAATTAAGTTCATTGGTATATTCCCAAAAGGTTGGGAACTATTCATTACAGATAGCAATGTTCAATATAGATGGAATCACCTATGAATTATGTTCATCAGTATATTCTTGAAAGGTTAGGAACCATTCATTACAAATGGAACTGTTCATTACAAATGGAATCATTGATAGACCGAAAAGTCTTGGTGAAATTTAGGGGGATTTCTAAAAATTTTTGATTAAATTGAAAATTTTAATTAAATATAAAAATGAAATCATCGACGAATGTGCTTAAAATATTAATATTTAATCTTCTGTCAATAAATCCATTGGTAAAAAAGCTCAAAATTAAATAACCAGAATCCATAGCTTTAGAACGTCAGTTTGTCTTCTTCTCTGTTCTTCTCTCTGCAAATTCTTTCTCTGTTTCTATCACCCATCTGTTCTTCTTATGATTCCCTATTATTCTCTTCCTCCCTGATTCCATCCTCACATCAAGCTTATTCCATTCTAGGTAAATCTCCTTCTGTTTCCTTCTTTTTTGCCAAGTTTTGTTAAGTTAACTTTTTTTTCCATTCTCAATCTATTCTAGAGACACTCTAACAAGATAATTGTTGCCATACAAACAACAAGAAGGGTTAACAAGATGAGTTTTGTTTTTGACAAAGCTCTGTCTATGTAAAATTGGTTAATTGTTTAGATTTATTATGATAGCAATTTGGGTTAATGTGTTTTGTTTCGAATTTCATTTTGATAGTTGATGTGCTTAGTTAATGATTCTTTTTGGGTTCTCTAAAAACAAGATGGTATTTAAGATGATTTTTGAGTTTATGATTTTTGATAATGTTATTTATATGTTAATTTTGGTTACTTTTTTACTTCTCTTTGTATAAATGTGTGTGGTTTATTTTGGTTACTATTTTATTGTTCTTTTGATAAATATGTATGGGTATTACCTTAATCTTTATTAATTTGTTTATTATCATGTGAATCTTGGATAATGTGTTTGGTTTTGCTAATTTATTATAGTTTTTATAACTCTTTTCTTGATTCTATGAATATTAAAAGGGGATTTCTTGATTAGGGGTTTTAGGTTATTTTTCTTTTTACATAATCTATTTTCTTTTTAGATAAAATTGGTATGTCAATCTCGGTTGATATATTTGAATTTTGTTGTCTAGTTAATTTGTTTTTCTTTTTAAGTTTTGTAAGGCTACAAAAAAAGAAAAGATTCTTAAAGGAATTTAATGGATGTTTTTGTTTTATAAGTGTACAAATGTGTCATAATGAGAATAATATATGCATAAATTACAACAATAAATACATGAAAACAAAAAATTGATACACAATAGGAATTATTGCAACAATATATAATTGATGTTTTCGAAGAATTGTGAAAGGAAGGATAGGTAGACGGTTTTGATTATAGTGATTTTCTATTTCAAATTTTTTGTTATTAATTAATTATTTTTGTTTTTATATTTTTGAGTGTTAATGATATATCTCATAAATATTAGAGGTTTAAAGTTGATTTGGCACGTGGTAAGGTAGATTTCTAAAGGTTTACTAGTTTTAGTAATATGTTGGAAATATAGAAAGTAATAGAAATAAAATCAATTGTTTTGTGGCAACATATTATTGATATATATTTATAGGAAAACAATTTTTGGGTAGTCTCTTGTATAAGGAAGGTGTTACTAATTTGTTTTTAAATAGGAATGTTATCACCTTTCTCAATCTTTTAATTTGTATAGATGCCTAGGGGAAAGTTAGTAATAAGTCATACAGACAGGATCGCTACTACTTCTTGTAACAGTACTTCTAATGACCATATGTCATGAGGTGTTGACCATTAACAAGCATCTGAGGCACAGACAACCTCTCTCAATGCAAGCTTGTCAAGTGAGATGTCGTCATGTCGAAGAGGGGTCTTTTACAAGCAGGACCTATTTATTGGGAAGTACGTTGCCTAGTGGAAGCCCAATCACTTAATGTAAGTTTGATTTTCTTTCATGGAGTATTAAAAAATTAAAAACAACTAATAATTTTTGAAAATTTAATTTCAATTAACGAATGTAATTTCAAGTTTGCAAATGTTGAGGCTGCTCGAACAATAATATCGGCGATGAAATCATCGATGGAAGTGTCATTGTTTCAATGGAGTCATGTTTCCAGGAATTCTAAATGGAAATTAATAATTGATGCATGGTTCAAAAAGTTTAGGGTTAGTATATACTTAAACAATTTTTTATTATTATTATATTAATTCGGTTAGTTTATTAATACTAATGAACCAATTCTTTTATAAATTTGATGTTTAAGGGAAAATTTTACTGGGATAGGGCTGACAACGTTGTTGCCATGAGGGTTTGGTAGAAACATGGCACAACTAGGTAAGATTGAAATTAAAATAAATACTTTTTGTTTAAATTTTAAAATTTTATTTTTTATTTATTAACCAATAATTCATTTCTATCATATAGTTGTGTGATTTTTGGTATGAGGCACAAAAAAAAGCCAAAACATATGCTAAAAAAAGAGCTTTTAGGCTGGAAAGACATGACGGTTTAAAAGGATTTCAGATCTCCATATATGTTAGAGGCTATGTGGGCAGAATATATTCAACAAGTGATGTATGATCATTTCATGCAATGGTCACAATCCAGTATGGAAAACTAGAACAGGGAGATTCATGGTTACATTACCATACATACCAGCGAATCCATTCTATTCAGTTCAATGTGAGGTGGATGGTGAAATTTTTTTTTATTACATCCATTTTTTAAAATTATTGTTTTACATGAATATGTTTAACTAATAATAATTTTCTCTTGCAGGCTATGGTTCTTCGACTCGAATAAAGATTGATGGAGCTTTTTATAGAAACTCACATATGAAATGATGATCATTGAAAAAAAGTGCAACATCTTATGGATAACCGAGCTCAGAAGTTCTTGGTACGTTTGATTTCTCAAGTTATTATTTTCACATAATTATGACTTTTTTTAAGGAAACATATAACACGCAGTTGTAGGAGATATATGGGGGCGATCTTTTTGACCAATCTAGAACTCAATTTGAAATTGTGATTGAAGACAAGATCGTCTGGTGGACTCGATATAAATAAGGTTTTTGGTATCTCAAACTCTAAAGCTGAGTACTTGCGAACAACTTGAAGTGTTTCAACTGCTGGATGCTCGCAATCAATTCCAAGCACTTAAACTTTAGAGTTATAGGCAATTTTAAACCAATAAGATGAAGTTTGAATGATCCATCTTACTGTTGTGACAGAATGACTTAGTATTAAGATGACTAAACTTTGATGATTGTACATGGAATTGAAATCACACATGAGTGGTCCATGTGCTCCCCCTTATTACCCCTTGATCCCGGAGAAGACCTGCCTCCTCTTCCTTCTCCAACCCCTCTCTTCTATAAGAATTATATTTGAACTGATAAATTTTTTAATCTATAATAAATATTTGATTTTTGTTTTAATTTAATTTCTTTTAATTATTTTCTACTCTGTTTATTAGATTGAAAACAACTATTTTAATAAAATTTCCGACGGTCCTTACCAATGGATTAAATCCGTTCATATATTTCAGAGAATTGAAAAATAATTATTGGAAATGTCACTGACACTATTTAATCACCGATAATTTAATTACATTTGTAATGTTAAAAAAATTACCGATAAGATTACAAACATTTTTTTATGTCGGTGATATGTCATATTCACTAAGGGATATACTAATAGAATAAAATGAGTAAATTTTTTGGTATAATGTACTTTTTTTGTTTGTAAATCCATCGGTAATTATATTACCGACGTAATATAAATTACCGGCAATAAATTTTTCAATAAACAGTAATTGTTTTTGAGTTTGTCGATAAAAGTTGTGCCAAGAAAATAAATGTTTTAACTACTAACAAAATTTTATTTTGGTAAATTATAAAATTCTGGTAATAACATGAACGGAGAAATTAAATCCCCGAGGTCTTGCTACCCATAAATGACTCCGACCAATCTTCTTCTTCTGCAAACGTTTCTATTCTAGCTCAAGCGATTCAATTTTTTAATTTTATTTATTTTTCTTTGGCATGATGGAGATTTAAGAATTTGAAATCATCATTTGTCATTGTCATCATGATGAGAGAGAATAAGAGGAAAAATGCTGAATTAAAAATCGTACTAGGGTTTTTGTTATTTTGTATACATGAAAACATGTGCTTCAAATTCTTTAAATATTGTATCCCACTACCTTTGGCATCCGGTCAAATCAAACCTTCTTCCTTAAACCCTCTCTACAATCAATTATAGGTGATTTGTGATTTTTAACCCTTATAGAACTTTTATTTTAAATTGAGACTCAAATAAATATTGATAGATATATTAAAAAATAATATAAATTATATCTTAAGATTTTATTTAATAGTTTAACTTATTGAGTTGAATTGATTTTTTAACATAATATTATAGCCTTAATAACTAAAAAATTACGAGTGTGAATTTCATCATCTTTATTTATTTGATAAAAATAATGCACAAAATAGTGTCGGTTTATGTAAGTTTTAAGTTTAAAAGACTTTCACTTAAGGGGATGTGTTAGAGAATAACATAAATTATATCTTAGAACTTTTCTTTGACAAGATTGTGTCTCCTTGAGTATACAAATTAAACATAATTAACTAGTGTAAAATAATTTAGAAATAAATTAAAACTAATTGTGATAATTTTTAATTTAAATTTAGAGTAAACAAAAGAGTTAGAATAAACAAAATATAAATTTGTCAGAAAATACCTTTTGATTACTAAATAAATCATTCCTTTTCATTATTTTTTTTATATTGTAAACAACGTTATATGTATTTTAATCGATCTTAGGTCTCTTATTTATTTTTCATCCTCTTCATATAAGTGGCATTATTAATCACCCTTTATTTTAATCAACAAAATAAATATCAGTTATTTTGGGTCTAATAACCGTAGTTTTAAAACCCAACTCGGCCCAGTGGATCGACCCGAGACCCAAAGCTAGAATCGAGCTAGGTTTATGAAAAAATAGAGGTAGTTAAAAACCTGGTTGACCCGACAGGTTAACCCGGTGACCCGACAAGACCCGGTTAAAAATCCGGTTGCAATCCGTTGATTTTTTTTAATTTTCTTACTAAAATAATGTTGTTTTGATTTATAAAAAAAAATAAAATTAACCCGAATTATTCAGTCAAAACCCAATAATTCTATTAAGACTCGTGACTTGAGTCTTGGATCAGATCAGCTCACATGCCTTAGACCGGATCGAATTTAAAAACACTTCTAGTAACACCTTTGGTTAATTGGTTGTAGCCGTGGAGGATTTAATTTAAGCCAATATAGATCAGGTGGTTGAGTTTGACTTGCAACAAGAGAAGTGACCGATGGTAATTTTTAGCTAAAAAAATAAAAATAAAAATAAAAATAAAAAACAAGTACTAATTAGGTAACAATCATAAATAACAGCACTAAAATAAAAAGAAATAATTAAAAAGCTAATATATTTATTTTTTGGAATTTAAAGAAGGCTAGATCAAAAGAAAAAAAATCATATCAATAACTCACTAAAAATAATAAACAATATTTTCATTTGTTCTGAATTTTTTTTATATTCAATCTTTTATTTCCTTTTTTTTTGTGTTTTTTTTTGTTTTTTAAATTAGGTTTCATGTTTCAGACTAAAGAGAGAATTTTTTTTGTCACCGTTGGGTGACAAAATTTAAGTTTTTGGTTGATCAAATACTCAAAATTTAAGTGTTTAGGAAGATATTAATTTGATTTTATGGCATTTGAATAATTTTGAGGGAGGAAAGTGGTCTCTTGTAACATATAACCCTTTCCATTTAAGATTCAAGAAATAAAATAGCATATCAATTTTACTATACTAAATAAAATAAAAATATATAATTATTTTCATACTACTTCTAGAGAAATTACAATTTGATGTCTATTTATATATCACATAAAATCTTAAATATTGTAAAAATAAGCTTTTTAAATCACCCTTAACTTGTATAGTACCTCATTGATATTTCTTAGGTAATCAACTAAATATGTCCTTATATTTTAAATCTAGTCTCCAATCTATTCCTATAGTTTTAATTGCTTTCAATATATCCTTATTATATTTTATAAATTCTTTCTCCAATCTATAATCTTAGTTGATATTTTTATACAAACTCAGAAAATACCCTCATATGTGAAATTTAAATCACATAATGTATTAAAAAATGGCAATGAAAAAAAGCAAGTCTTAACATCATAAGATAAAAAAAAAAATGTAATAAATTAGGTAGGGGTCTTAATTTCTCGAGAGAATATATTTTCTTAGTTCTCATGCAAATATCTATTAGAATGATAGATTGTAAAATAAACTAAAATATAAAAATTGATTAGAAGCACTTACACTTACAGGGATAGATTGAAGACTCTAAACTTAAAATATAAGGACATGTTGAGCTAATTCATCGGTGTTTTATTTTGATTACTAGAACTTTATGAACAATTAAAAATAAATCAATAAAATCCAATACTTAAAATAAATAAATACATAAAAATACATAAAAATCAATAAAAATCTTAACCGGACCTTTATTATTTTTCTTACAATAGATTTTTAGGTAGAATTTGGTTACTATACTAGGACAAGAAAGACAAAGATAATAGGAATAAAGGAGATAATATAAAAAATGAGATAAAAAAATTGTGTTTGATAGTATGTACAAGACAAAATAATTATCTTTATATCATGTTTAGTTATGTGGACAATAAAGAATAAGATATAAAAAAGTTTATTTTACCCTTAATATGTAATAATATCAAACTTACTCATTTTTTAAAATAATTTTTTTCTTCAGTTGATATTGAGTTTTGAAATTAATAATTTTATAACAACATTCGTTATAAAGTCAAGATTGACCAGGTGGGTCGACCCATGACCGAGTAGACCAAGGGTCTAGACTGGTCCGAGTTAAAAAAAAACTAGAGGAAGGATTGACCCAATCTAGTTTAGTCAAAAACCTAGGTCAACTTGTGACCCATTTGACTCAAGATAAAACACGAGTAAAAAAATTGACTTATCTTTTCAATTTTTTTTGGGTCAAAGCAGATCTAGGACCTAGCTAGACTAGTCTGAGTTAAAAAAAAAACTAGAGAAAGGATTGACCCAATCTAACCCGATTAAAAACCTGAGTCAATTTTGACCTCTTTAACCTGAAATAAAACACGAGTCAAAAACTTGTAGACTTTTTTTTTAATTTTTTTGAGCCAAAGTAGACCTAGGGCCTAGACTGGTTAAAGTTAAAAAAAAACCTAGAGGAAGGATTAAATCAATCTATCCAAGTAAAAAATCTAGGTCGACTTGTGACCTATTTGACCCAAGATAAAACATGAGTCAGAAACTCATTGATTTTATTTTAAAAAATTTTAAGTTAAAGCAGACCTAGGGTCTAGACTGGTCTGAGTTAAAAAAAAAAAAACTAGATGAAGGATTGACCCAACTAGCCTAGTCAAAAACCTGGGTTGACTTATGACCCATTTGACCTAAGATAAAACACAAGTAAAAAACTTGTTGATTTTTTTTTTAATTTTTTAGATCAAAACATGGTTTTTTTATTTTTTATTTTTAAAGTGTTTTTGGTAAACCCGAATTGACACTTTTGACTTATGACTTAGGCCTTGCCTTGAATATACTCTTGAGTCATGCTTAAAATTATGATAATAATTATTTTTATCCATACATTAACCCGGATCAACCGGTTTGACCCTCTCGACCTGTGATATAGGCCTTTCCACTTATTCAACCCCCAAGTTGACTTTTAAAACTATGATAATAATCATTTTATATCTTTACATTAACCTGGTTAACCTGGGTTGACCCTTCTAGGTTGTGACCTGGACCTTGTCGAGGTCAACCCTCGAGCATGGTTTTTAAAATATGATAATAACAACTTTTATCCTTATATTTACTTACGTCAATGGTCAACCAAATTTATGACCCGAGTCGACCTTTAGGTCTAGTTTTAAAACTATGAGAGTAATCATTTTTATTCTTACATTGACTTGGGTCAACTCAAACTGACCTTCTTGACTCATGATCCAGGCCTTACCTTAGATCAATCCTCGTGTTAGGTTTTAAAATTATGATAATAACTATTTTTATCCTTATATGTCTTAGTTTGATAAGTTTGGAATTGAGAGTTTCTTACAAAGATATTTTATGAATAACAAAAATAAATATTGTCTCTATAAGCATGTCCTTTTTATACCTTCTGTGTTTGAAAGTATACAAATTCACTTTGAAATTATCCCAGATATAAATTTATTTTTATGTTTGCTTCTTTGTCTTTTTAATCAAATATATTTTTGTCTTCACTATCTCTATTTCTTCTGTCCTAAAACAAGAAACAAACATTACCTTAGTTATCTTTAACTCCTTAAAAAAAAATTATTTATAATTTTTGACAAGATCTATTAAATTAAAAAGGACTTCTTAGTTAAAAGGTAAAATAAAACTTATTTTTGTACCTATATTTTTAATATTTATCTTGCTTATATTAAAAACTATCTCTTTAAAATAAAACAAAGGATTTGTATAATTTACAATTCTAATATAATAATGTTATATATATATATATATGTTTTATTGATTTTTATTTTATTATTAAATTAATTATAATAGTTTTATAAAACTTCTATTGGTATGTATATGCAACATATATGCTAAAAGTCACACACACATAAACATATTAATTGGCAATCCCCCGTAATGAAATCGTGAAAAATTTATACTCGATCAAGCTTTCCATGACTATGAATAGGTTGAAGCATGTGGGTAACATAGACTTTGTCTTTAGGCTTAGTTATTCCTGTAAAAATAAGTTTTTATTTTAAGAATAGGGGATCCTTAAATGCTTAAATCAATAAACATAGAAAAAGAAATAATGAGCATGAAAGAGAAATATAATGAATGTCATAGGAAATGTATGATTGAATAAACTACTATTAAGCCTTTGAATGAGTTTGAATGACCTTTACTTGCATCGCTTAGCTTGAAGGTTTTACCTAGTGACCAGAAATATTTATAGTTAGTCATATCAACTTACCTTGTGGAGTATAAAGATCACAACAACTTACAACATGGAGCATGGAAAGTTGTGTTGTAGATACCTCGTGGTGCATAAAGTAATGATGGAGAGCGACCTCATGGTGGAGCAAAAAAATGAATACCATTGGTAGAAAGGTTGATATTTTTTATTAGTTTGTGGTGTTGTTTATACCATTGGTGGAAAGGTTGATGCATTTGCTCGGTATGGATAATTTATATGCAGGGTGGTGTGCGGTTATGTTTCATACCTGCACGAAGAATTTGTATACACGAGGAGTGTATGCAATAATGGAAGGTGTGAGTCTTCTTAAAACATGAACAATACATCGAAGTGTGTGTTGGGGTAGATATAAGATAGCTCGAGGTGAGTCAAAATAGGTGAGGGAAAGATGAAGGCTTAGGTTGAATGACTAGTTTTTTTTTTAATACATGCTCCATCATTTGCCTTCTAAATCTTTTAACTAGTAAGAATAGAGCGAAAGAAAGTACTTATTGTTTTATAAGGTGATGTGACTTTGGTTAATGTGCTTGCAAGAGATAGGTGTTGGATTTCAAGAAATCAGAGTGTTTGCTTGCAAGAGAGATGAGCGTTTAATCATTTTATTTATTTTTCTTAGAGTGAGAACGCTTTGTGTGAAAGTAGTGTTTAAATCATTGTATAAGGTGATAATGCATAGATGAATATTTTTATTGGTGACTGGAGAATTTGTCTAGAGACATAAAGATTTCAATGGAGATATAAAGATCTCAGCGTCAAGATTTTATTGGAGACATGGAAACTAGTTTGGAGATAAGGAGAATACGTTTAGAGGATTTTATTGGAAAAACACTATTGATTTTATTGAAAAGTTTCAAAACATTTTCTCAAGTAAGTTGAAATGTAATTTTTCAAGATTATCTTATTTTAAGAATGCATCATGGGGATTTTCCCCTATTTATTTGGACTACACTTCCTTTCTTAAAAACTAATGGAGGTGACTCTTGGTGATAAATATTCTATCACCTTTTTTATGGCATTGTATTCTTTAGTATCATTATTGTGGACGAACTCGACTTCATAATGACCATGATGAAATAATTGGCTAAATATGAATATCATGAAACGTCATAGGTCATTCCATTGATCTTTGTGAAGGATTAAAGAAGCAAATCAATAGCCTAATTAAGAATGATTGACTATCATTTGAAGGTAAAAATGATGAATATGACATAAACACCAAAAGAACTCAGGCTAGTTGAAGAGGATGTTGTGTTAATGATAAACGAACTATGCAATTGATTGTTGAATAGAGAGGTTCAACTTGATTTTTAAATAAGTAGAAAAGATTATTAAACTTGACTATCAAAGAATAGGTGCCTTAACTTTGCAAATGTAGTCACCATATCAATTATTATTTTAAAATCAAGAAATGTTTTTATAAAAGTAACATGTGGTAATTTATTTTTGTCCATAATGGATAAATATAATCGTAAGTTTATTTTTTTTTGTCAAATTCCAAGATATATCATGAAAATGTTAAGAGATATTCTTTCTTTTATGAATCTCAAAACCTCTTTTTTCATCCTTAATGAAACTTGAAATACTAAAGCCTTGATAATCTCTCTTTTGGAACCCTAAAATTATTATTTTTCACTTCTAACGAACCTTAAAAAGAGAAATCTTACTTAAAAAAATGATTTGATGACATAAATGATGATAAAAAAAGAACATTTAGATCATGATCCCATCACTTCTCTAAGGGTAACCTCATGGATTTTCCAGTCAATAATTATTTTAAATAAGGCTAAGACTTATCAACGTAAACAAATTTGGTTTTAAGATGAAAATAATTCATCTTTGATAATCTAATCACATGTAAATAAAACTTATCCTTTGTAGTCCCTATTGGACCCTAAAATATTGTTCTTAGATAATAACCCAGACTAGGATCTTACTTCACACTGGTGATAAATTTTTAAAATTCTTCAAGTAGATGATTAGTACTTAAAAGTCTATTTTCATTAAGGCTTTATATCATCATATTGCACTAAAGTATCATTAAATTCCCTAACTAAAGCATGTTTTATAATAACAAGTCTGATAATACAATATATCTTTAATTTATGGTAAATGCCTATTTTGAATGTAGGTATATCTCACAATTCAAAGGATTGATTGATGTGATTAACTATTGAAAGTGAAGAGACAAAAAGAGGACTGGGCTAAGAGAAGAGATGCTGGTTCGATTTCAAACTGGAACACCATTCAATTATTAGATCATAACTGTAGTTGTAGAACTCGGATTTAGGTCTAATTTATATGGATGGAAAGCTAAGACATAAACCTAAAACTTTCATGGAGAGTCTAAGACTCAATTCTGCCGTTTTCAAGTTCAAATCTTAGCAACAATGGAGAAGTCGGAACCTGTCCTGCAACTCAGACACTGTTCAGTTTTCAGCTCATATCTTGAGTTCTAGAAGTCCAAATGAGCTCTGTGTTTTTTTGTTGGAAAGCTAAGACAATTTCCCACAGCTTTCATAGATCAAAGGGCTCAAATTCTGATGTTAGCAATGACGTTTTGGCCAGCCAACAATATCAATAACTAGCAACAAACAATATAAAAAACCAGCCACCAAATCAATGGTTAGCCACCAACTATTTTCTTTGTCAACCAATTCTAAATTTTAGCCTATAAAAGGAGGCCTTTTCCATGAATTTAGTCATCTTGGTTTTCAGATTAAGATCATGTTCTTGCTTTTTTTCTTTATATTTTTGTAATGCTTAAGTTTTGCTTTCATTAATCTCTTGTTTACGCTTTTTATCATAACTATGTTCTTATTTAGTTTATTTATGTTTTTCTTCTTCATTATATTTAGCTAAGTTAATTATGTCAAGGTGAAAAGGTTTTACTAATGGTGTTAGAATAGGTATAATATAAACTCAACATAGACTTCAATGTTTATATCTAAGAAAGATTGTTATTAACATGTCTTATCTTTTTATCTTACTAATTCTTAATACCTTGCTTGTTAAATGGTTAATCTAGATTTGTGTTGTATAACACTTGGTACATTAAATGCTTGATCCTTCATAATCTTCGACCGACATCGTTGTTATGCGAGGAACTTGAGTTGTTGTTAACATAAGTTATCAACATGAATGCCTGATGATATTTATAAGTATGGTGTTACTTAGATAAGATGATTAATATGATCATGTTAATAATTTATAATGAGCTAATAACGATAAATCATCTGATTGGAACCTCCTTTGTGTGTGGTTTCCAATTGAGTAATAAAAAGAGTTTATATTATATTTATTTGAAATACCATTAGTGAATCCTCTAACCTTAACATTTTTTTTATCATTATTTAATCCTTACACCAATATCACATCCCAAAACTCTTTTCAACTCCTTTTCTGTTATTATTCTCTTCAAATCTTTCTCTTTATTTGTAATTTATATAGTTGACCTCTCTGTGGTTCAACCTCGGTCTTGCCGGGTTATTTATTACTTTGACACTCCTGCACTTGGGATAAGAGATCAACTCTTTGATCGTGTCAAGTTTTTGGAGCCGTAGCCGGGGAGGTAAGTATTGTATAAATTATATATTTCTTTTATTTTCTTTTGTTTTTACTTTTATTTGTTTTTCTAATTTTTGTTTCCTTTTCTTTTCTTTTACACTTGCATTAGAGTTTAGACACGCACATTAAGTGGTAGACTTTCTAGGAAATCCTCGTTTTCTTTAGAAAACATGGCCGAAGAAGATAACCAGTCAATTCATAATGAGAATAATGAGAATAATCATGTGAGAACATTTAGAGATCATATGAATCCAACAAGAACAAGTGCACCATCATGTATAATTTTTTCTCTTGATGCATCTCATTTTAATTTTAAGTCAGGTATTATTCAACTTTTACCCACTTTTCATAGCTTAAAATTAGAAAATCCATACTTGCATTTAAGAGAATTTGAAGAAGTTTGTAACACATATAATGACTTAAATTGTAGCATGAATAACATCAGATTAAAGTTTTTTCCTTTTTCATTAAAAGATAAAGCTAAAACATGGCTATAAAATATTAGGTTAGGATCCATTCGTGTTTAGGATGAAATGCAACAACAATTTTTAAAGAAAAGTTTTCCCTTCTCATAGAACAAACTCTTTTAAAAGACAAATCACCACTTTCACTCAAACACCAGGAGAAATATTTTACATGTGTTGGGATAAATATAAAGACTTGCTTAATACCTGTCCTCATCATGGTTTTGAAACATGGAGATTGGTTTCACAATTTTATGAAGGGTTAACACCTAAAGATAGGCAAATGGTGGAATTGATGTGCAATGGAACTTTTAAAGATAAAGACCCTGATGAAGCAATGGAGTACCTAGACTTGCTAGCTGAAAATGCTCAAAATTAGGACACCACAGGTACGTGTGAGGCACTAGGTAAAACTCAACCTCATACATCTAATAGAGGCATGTACAACCTTATGGAAGATCATGACCTCTAAGCCAAATTTGCATCTTTAGCTAGAAAAGTTGAGGCACTAGAATTAAAAAACAATGGTCAATTCAAATCTGTTCAAGAAATTGTATGTCAAATTTGTGAAACTAATGAACACTTAACCAATGATTGTCCAACTTTGCCTTCTTTTAATCATCCAAATTTCAGTTGGAAGAGTGGTAACAATAATGCACAAACTTCACAGCCATCATTTCAAGCACACCATAATTTTCAAAATTCTCATGAATATGCACCTCCTTATGTTCCCCTCCTGGAAGAAATCTTGAGGACACTTTATATGCATTTATTGAAAAGTAAGAGACAATCAACAATCAACACTCAACTTGCTCAAAACATGATATATTTTAAACAAATTCTTGTAAAATTCACATCCACTCTAAGTTTTCAAAAGGAAGGTAAGTTCTCATCTCAACTACAGCAAAATCCTAAAGGGCAATACAATTCAAGTGCAAGCAGCTTCGAAAGCCAACACATGGATCAAGTTCAATCAGTCATTACTCTCCACAGTGGTAAGGTTATTGAAAAACCAATTCTTGAACCTTGTGAGAAAGATGATAAGTCAATCTCTGAGGGTAAGGAAGGGGTTAAACCTGAACATTGCAAAGAACAGATTGATTCCCCACCAGTACTTCCATTTCCTCATGCTATGACTAAACAAAGGGAAGTCAATCACGATTCTGAAATTTTTGAAACTTTCAAACAGGAAGAAATTGAGGATGAAAAAAGGACCGAAAATGTTGTCGCGGATCATTTGTCAAGATTGACAATAGATTCGATATCTGACATCACACCAATTGATGATTACTTTCCTGGTCAATCTTCATTTTCTATTGCTTCAATACCTTGGTCTGCTAATATTAACAACTTTCTTGCTTCAGGATTATTGCCAACTCATTTGGATACCCAGGACAAAAGAAAGTTTTTGAGCGACGTGCAGAACGTTTATTGGGATGACCCTTACTTATTCAAATATTGTCCTAATCAAATATATCAAAGATGCATTTCTGACAATAAGGTAAGTAGTGTCATTAAAGTTTTTTATTTTAAGGCATGTGGAGATCATTTCTCGTCAAAAAAGACAATTGCAAAAATCTTACAATGTGGATTCTATTAGCCCACCATGTTCAAATATTCACATGCATTCTGCAAAACCTGTGAAAATTTATTTCAAAGCATAGAGAGTCTTTAGATAATCTTCTATTGACTCTTAAGTCTCATGATAGTGGAGATGTGCATCATGCAATTCATGATTTATGGCCCTATTTTCATAAAGAACATAATCGACAGTCTTGGGAATCTGACTAAAACAGACCATGTTTGCCAGTTTTTAAGAAAACTGGATGGGAAGCCTATCCCCGACCCATAGAGGGCATTTAAGCCGTTCTTGGATGTAAAACCAAGGGAAGATGTGAGCCACAATCACAACTGCTTGTAAATACACATGTTTAAAAAAAACAAAAAAACAAAGATAGAGAGAGAGTGAGACTCCAGCTCGCCTACATATGGGTGGTATGATTGCATTTTCAATTTCTTATCTATAAAATCTCCTTCCCTTCATTTCTACTCAACCCATACATTCAACAGATATAGAAGTGTGTAGAAATGGCAGGTTCCTCTATACCTCAAATAAAAAATATTTGTGTTTTTGGTGGATCAAGTCCTGGGAAAGAAAAAGAGTTTTTAGAATCAGCAAATTATCTTGGTCGAGTACTAGCTGAGCGAAAGATTCATTTAGTGTATGGGGGAGGCAGCCTTGGGTTAATGGGGACTGTGTCAATAGCTGTATTTTTAGGAGGTAGTCAAGTTTTGGGGGTCGTCCCCAAAGCTTTAGCCGAAGGGGACATCATTGGAAAAATAGTTGGAGAGGAACAACAGGTCTCCACAATGTTTTAACGACTGTCTGTAATGTTTAACCATGCTGACGCCTTCATTGCTTTACCAGGTGGTTTGGAAACTTTAGAAGAGATATTTCATATTTCCTCTTGGGCTAAACTGACCATTCACCAAAAACCTATAGGTTTGCTAAATGTTAATAGTTTTTATAATACTTTACTGTCTTTTCTTTATCATGTTGTGGAACAACAATTTCTAACATTTTTAGCGCGACAAATCCTTATCTCTACTGCTACTGCTGAACAATTGATTGATGAACTTCAATCTTTCATCCCTGTAGTTGATTCCTCTATGAGTCGACTTAATTGGTCAATCACGGAACGTCGTAAAAAGCTTATATTGGATTTGAGCCTTAGTTTGTGAAAAATTATGTCTTTTGGTTTTATTAATAGCATAATATTTATGTTTTGTTCGTTCTTATACTTGTTTAAGTGTGTTTCAGGTTTGTCAGTAGTCGTTGTTTCAGGTGATGTCTTCTATACTCTATCTTTCTACCTTAGAACATTGAGGACAATATCTCGTTTTGGTTGAAGGGAGATGGTAGTAGTTGATATTAAAAAAAATTTATTAACTAATTGTGTTTTCTATTATTAAAACCATTTGCAATGTTGTTACTAGGATGACAGAGTAAAGGAGGAACTTTAGTGACTCTTGAGACGCATCTTAGTAAACATTCTTAATAAGATCTATCATAATACTTCTTGAAATATTCAGGTTTACAAACTCTCGCATTGTTATCACTTGATTCTGCTCATATACTCATTTAACAAGTATTTTTAAACTTTCATTTTCACACATACTTTAACATATGATTGTGGGTTGCATATTGGATTATTACATTATTCATGTTCTTTTGTTAAAGGTAACAACTAAGGGAAAGGGATAGTATATAATATGAAAAAAAAAACAAATTGAATAAATAAAAAAGTAGATAAGTTTGGTTTCGTAGCCTCCTTGACTTAAGCAATTAAGCACGAAGGGGTGTTTTAACATCTAGTAACTTAAAGTTAATTGACTTGGGAGTTATTGGCCTAGTGCTTGTTACATGGGTTAAAGAGAAAAGCTTAAGGGAATCAAATATTGCACCATCTATGTATCAGTATCTGCAACCCGAGTTACTAAGCTCGTAGGGGTGTCTCAACACTTGATGCCCTAAGACTAACTGGTCTGGGAGTCATTAGCTAAAAGCTCGTTACATGGGTTCAAGATACATTATGTTATAAAATCATGCTTTCAAAAAAAATAGATAATAATCCCAACCCAAGAAAGTTAACTTTAAACATTGGAACAAAATTTTGTTTTCTTCCATGAAAAGCTCCATAGCTATGTTTTGATTTATTGAGCACAAAAGGAAGGTTTATTAATATCTTGTTTAAGAAGTATGAAGTAGATATAAAAATTTAATGAGAGTTTGTTTATTTGGATAGATTAGTGGAAGTAAAATGATGAATACCTTGGTACATCAAATACTTGATCCTTTATAATCTTCGGCTGACATAGTTGTTATGCGAGGAGCTTGATTTGTTGTTAACATAAGTTAGTAACATGAATGCTTGATGATATTTATAAGTATGGTGTTACTTAGATAAGATGATTAATATGATCATGTTAATAATTTATAATGAGCTAATAACGATAAATCATCCGATTGGAACCTCTTTTGTGTGTGGTTTCCAATTGAGTAATAAAAAGAGTTTATATTATATTTATTTGAAATACCATTAGTGAATCCTCTAACCTTGACATCTGTTTTATCATTATTTAATCCTTACACCAATATCACATCCCAAAACTCTCTTAAACTCCTTTTCTATTATTATTCTTTTCAAATCTTTCTGTTTATTTGTAATTTATATAGTTGACCTCCTTGTGGTTCGGCCTCGGTTTTGCTGGGTTATTTATTTCTTTGACACTCCTATACTTGGGATAAGACATCAACTCTTTGATCGTGCCAGTAGACAAAACATCAAAGGAGACAAAATTATTACAAAAAAAGAAAAGAAAAAGAAAAAGAAAACATATGTAAAAAAAAGAGAAAAACAAAAACAAAAAATGAGAATGAAGCTCTCTAAAGCTTTCCTAATTGAAGACAAAATATCAAATGAAAAGGCACAAAAAAAATGAACAATTAAGGTTGGAGTAAGATCAATTGTTGAAATGTCAAAATCAAGATAGCAAGCCTAAATAATCTTAACATGCAATACATGATCTTATGTCTTCACACCTTTAAACACCATTTGAACCTTATGCATACCCTTCTTTTTTGTAGCAACAAACCATAACTTGTGTTACGTCCTTTTAAATACCCTATCTCATTAAAAATATTTTGTTAATGTTAATATGTTTTAACTTTTAAAAGGAGAAGAAAAATCATTTTTCTAAAAAAAATATATGACCTATTTCTTAAAGAAGATTTTTTTTTTAAAAAAAAAAGATGTGTGTGGAAAAGATAGAGAGAAAAGAGAGAAGAAAGACAAAAAAAAAATAAAAATCATCTCCATCTTACTCACTCTCCCATAAACCAAAACAAAACCCTATCCACCATCATCGGTGTCACGAACCCTCAGCCTCACAGATAATAGCCACCTTAAGACCCTCTATATTCTCTTGCCAATGAACTATAGCTTCACTATTCCATATAACAACAACCCCATCTCCTTCTCTCTTTCATTTTTCAACCACAACAATCACCACCCATTTCCCTCGTCTCTTTTGGCCTCTAAGCTACCAATCACCACTATCTTCTCGTTATCAATTACCTAACCACCCACCATAGTCATAAGTTAAATGATAACATCACCATAAGAAATAAAAACACAACATACTAAGAGAAATAAGAGAGAAAGGGAAGAAAACTGAATCTTTAGGCTCTCGATCTCCCTTCATAAGTAGTCATGGATGGCATCGTCAACACATAAGAAAAGAGGAAGAAGAGGCATACTAGGCGAGGTGGTTTACGCTCCCTCCCAACCTCATTAGCACATGTAACGACATGCCACTAACAGTTGTTACCCTCCAACACCTGCATTCCATACACCACCATCACCTCTTTTTTTAGGCAATTTTAACTTGGTTTTGCCATTATAAAAGGTTGGTTTTGAACCCCCAAACATCTTTCGAATAATTATTTTTTTCTTATTTTTTTATTTTGATGTATATTATGATGAGATTTTTAGGATTGAATAAATTTTAATACATTATTGTTTAATTTTTTTTTATTGTGTATGATTATGATTATTTAAAGTGCTGGGGTACACACCATTATGTGACAGCCCTGAATGTATGATGCCACCAATGATTTCTTCTAGATGGAATAAGGTCAAAATGAATACCTTAAAATGAGATTGAGAGGATTGGATTACAACATGTTTATATGAGGCATGATAATTTGGTCTCGGTCTAAAATTTATGTGTTGATGTTGTTTTGAATTGTTATTTTATGTGTGGTCATGACCAAATTGACGAGTCTTCTGTTTTTTTAAGAATGGATGCCAAATATCTCAAATAGTCCAATTGACGAGGCTCCTATTTTAGAGACTGGCGTGAAATGTTTTGTGAATGGCCTAATCGATGAGTATCTTACTCTTAGAGATAGACATTGATTTTTTTTTCCAAATGACCTAATCGAAGAGTCTTCTATTTTTATGGACAGACGATGCATTTTTTGAAAAATATTAGAAATAAATTAAAAACCATAATTCATCTTAAAAAATAATTTAGACAGTTAATGGCATGTAATTTAAGAGAAAACACGTAGCATACGTAACATTTTCTTTAAAAAGATGTGATAAGGATGATGTTTATCTTTTCTTAAACATAACAACTCCTTACCTGAATCTTTAAAATGAATGCATATTTTAGGATTCTTAATTTTTCTTAAAAACTAGGTGGCAACTCTATTTTTCTATTTTTCCTTTTTCTTTGGCTACATCTTGGGCTGAGGTGTATAGGCTAGGATGTAGGCTTTGTTGTTTTTATAAGAACAAATCCCCTATAAGAACATAGGACCCTCCAATGCTTACATCAATAACATAGGAAATGAAATAATATGCAAGAAGGAGAAATATAATGAATGTTATAGGGAATGTGTGATTGAATAAATTGGTGTTAAATCCATGACTAACTTTGAACTGCCTTAACTTGTCTAGCTTGGCTTGAATGTTTTACTTGATGACCAAATATATTAATAAACCTTGGTCATGTCAACTTATCTCATGGAGTGTAAAGAGTGGTGTTGTAGATATTTTATGGTGCATAAAGTAATGATGGAGAGTTACCTAGTGGTAAATGGAGAAAAATAAATATTGTTGGTGGAGGTGTTAATGCTCGTCATTAGTTTGTGGTGCTCATTGTGCCCTTGATGGAAGGGTTAATACTTTTGCTCTACATAGAAAGTTTGTGTCGAAAGGTATAATTTTTGCGTCAAGCTTGCACATACAATTTGTGTGTGGTAGGAGTGTGTGCACTAGTGGATGATGATGCTTGACCTTTTAGAAATCAGAAATACACTTAGGTGTGTGTTGGGATAAATATTGGATAGTTTAAGGGGAGTCAAAGTGGATGAGAAAGAGATCGTTCAGGCTTGGTCTGAACAACTATATTTTTTTTCTTTTTGAATTTTAATTTTTATGCTCCATCACCCCTCATACTAAGAATAGGTTACAACAAGTTAAAATCTTGTGCATTAATCTTCAAAGACCTTGTTTGGGAACACAGTTCTAAAAACTTGAATGTTTTTATTTAAAATTAATTTTTTGATCGTTTTGATGTTGTAATGTTATACATAATTTTTAAAAAATAAAATAAAAAATTATTTCAATGTATTTCTAAATAAAAAACATTTTAAAAAAAAAACCGTTACTACACTTTTAGATACCTCCAAAATAAATTAGTCACGGTGAACAAATCCCTCCTTGCGAATTTACCAAGGAGGAAGAAGTAATACTTATCTCTCGAATGCCAAGAGTAGCAAAGGGTGTGGTAAACAAAATATTTATTTTTGATAATGCAAAATGCATAATTGATTGATTACGGGTTCAAGAGATAGTTATTTGAAAACCATTATATTACACATTTTTTCTGGTGGTCCATACTTTGTATTGGGAACCAAATTACGCTTAGATTATGATCTTTTGGGTTACAGGGATTATTTTTCTTTATTATTTTGGTTCCCATATTTGAGAATTTCATAAAAGTGGTCCCTTTAGCACTACTAGCAAATTTAATTGTTTATGTAGAAATTATGCAGCTTTTCTACTTCTTAAACAAAATTCTCCTGGGACCATGATGCACAGCCAGCTCCTCTAGGATTAAAATAGTTATGTAGAATTACCTCGTACAGAAACTTTTCCCATTTTCATGGCAACGGGGTCCATTTCGCAAGTTCATAAAAAAGCCAAAGAAAATTCAAAATTAAATAATTAGTAAATAATAAGGTAGCAGAAGGGAGGACAGATTTGTATATGTAAATTAAAGGATATCTAGTCTTTTTTATTCGACAATTTGCCATTAATAAATACATAAATCACAACTTTAATGGACATATCTCGAAAACGCATCGAACATAAAACCCTATGATCCGATCCTATTAATTCTGCCAGTGAAAGGGGGGATTTCTTCACGTATGCCACGGTTTGAAAGATAACTTCGCTTCCAAAGCCTAATAATAGCCTAATAGAGGTCATATAGGAGACATCATGGACTGCAAAAATGTAATCCCAAAATGTTCTACGTCTTTGAAAAACACCCCTTCTGCCTTAACATTCTCAGAGGTTGCTGTCATGCAATTGTAAGAATTGCACATAATAGAACACTTCAAGCTCTGATGTGGGTTATTGGATTCACTATATGGTAGAGCATGAATTATTTATATTGTTGATCAAAGAGAAAAAGAATTTTTTGGTGTTCTAAGTCATATAATTTCTTTGTGGATGTCTATATATATAAATTTTATGAGAACATGTTGCGATTCTCATCCGAGTTTTGAAAGACTATTACATGAAGATAATGATGTTTTCTATATATAAAAAACAGTAGTATATAGTTAATATTTTCATATACATGGATGTCATTTCTCAAATTATTGCACCCACAAAAGATAGATTCCAGACCTGGTTGCACTCAATAGTAGGGTAGCAGTTTTTTTTTTTAAAAAAAAAAAATAAATGAATAAATAAATAAGAACCAAGTGAGAAAGTAAGATTCTCAGCCTCTAATAAAGTGGTTCTATGAAACTTTAGGAATTGCAATTTCAGTGTGAAGAATCTTGATTAGGCATCCATTAATGATGTGTCCTTAATTGTTGTAAACCCATGCTAATTTGTTACAGCTTTATACCTTAAAACCAAATCCATAAAGTTGGCATTATAAAAATAATTAAAAAAAAGGAAATTCGATAAAGAAAGAAAGAGATTTAATAAATTTGTCAAGCATAGCATATTACTATCTTCTTTAATTAAAGGGTGATCTTATTCCCACTCTACTATTTATTGTCGATAGAGATCAATATAACATTATTTGATGTGTTTCTTAAAACTATATAATTTAAATTAAAAATAATAATAATAAGAATCACCTATTGATTGATTTTTCTTTCCATTTTTAATAAAAAAATTATAAAAAATGTTTAAGGAAAAATCCCTAACAAAAAATGAATTAAGAGAAAGTTACATATATAATAAAACTTATAATTGTAAAGTATTTTCTAAGACATGCATGTGTTGTAACAGTACCATCCCAGAAGACATGTGTTGTAACAGTTCTCTGTTTGGTTTATGAAGATATCCCTTATTTTCTATGGAGAACGATGCTTTATTTTTTTTCACCTTGACAAGGACAAGCAAGAGAGAATTGTCATGGTGGAAGTAAATTGTTAGTAAATATTCTAGGACAGAAAAAAGAGAGTTAAAAACAAAAGGCTCCACGGTGCTCATTTCACACCAAAGAAGAAAGGTGATTGATTATACTTCATTGATTCGAGTTTCAAAAAGATGGTCCAAATGAGGCATGCATGGAATAGAAATTCGAAATCTTTATCTAATTATAGAATAAAATTTGTCATCCTTTCCAATGTATAGAAAATTCAGGACCCCTCTTTAGCTAAACACTTTATGCACTTATTGAGAGGGTTTTAGACTAGGCGTGACCTTCCTCATATCTTTGCTATCAATGGCAAACCATGTTACTATGTGAGGAAACCTCTTTTGTTTTTCTCTGAACAAGTGAGGAAACCTGAAAACATGGTCATCTCCACTAGGTGGGTGAGGAATATCATTCCATATTAAATTAAAGACAAGTGGAACCGTGACTTCCATTCAAGTGAGTGAAGTATGAGGTTCTTTTTTCCCTTTTTATTGAACCACAAAATAAACTTCGAATATTGATGGAAGGGTAAATCCATCTTAAGCAGATTTACACTACACAGCATATATAGCAGGGTTTCGATCGACAACACAGTTTGCATGGTTAATTACTTTAATTAATGGAAGAGAGTGAGTGATAATTCTTTTATTTTATTTGGAAGATACATAAAATATTTGTGAAATGCGCTCACACTAAAGGATCTAAATAAAGGTTTACAGAGGTGCAATTGAAAAAAAAAAGTTTTAGAGTCAATTGAAGGTGTTTGTGCTGAAATTGAAAAGACAGGCACTAACTTCAAATTTCCTAAAATCCCAATTAAAAACCCTAATTTTCAGGGTTTAAATAGATGATGTGTCCCTTGTTTTTAATAAAGAGACTGAATAACACATCATTCCATCCTTGCTTATCATCTTCTTCAATAGATAAAGACTGATTGAGATGTTATTTTAAGGTGAATGAATGTGACATGTATGACCACGTCAGGGGCTCTTATCACCATCACTCAACGAAGAAACATCTTCGTTACAAGGATTAAGTTCTCCCATCAAATGTTTATATCCCATTTGCTACAATGATGTTGACAACATCTTGTCTCCATTTAACTTCCCCTGCATTGAAAGATGCAGGTTGAATGGGGACCAAACTTCTAATGAATGAATTGGGGGTTCTAGACCTTCAAATCAGATGAGTTTTGTTCCTAATGGTAGATATACATCCCCTTTACATAATTCATGTCTACATGTGACACGTTTAGAACCTATGTTTAGCATATTCTTGTTATTAGATTTGATATGCATTTTTTAAGAAAGTAAGTTCAAAATAGTTTTGAATATATAATTTGCTATTCTTTGATTGTTAAAAACATGTAATTAGTATGTGTGAATGCCATTTTTTATGTTTTAAAGTTTATATTGATCACCCTTTTTTTTGTTGAATACACTGGTGTCTGATTTGCTTAGACCTTGCTCTTATTTGTTTTCTTCACATAATACTAAATTTAGTCAAGATGTTGTACATGATAAAGATGATGAAAAACAAATGCCCAAACTGATGTAACAATGTTCAAGGATTTTAGAAATGCATTGCTGGTTTTTGTTGATGATATATATGAATTCTTGTTTTGTTTCTGTTACATGTATTCTTTTAGTTTTGGAAGTTCTAGCAGGTTAGCATAAGCATGTTTGAAATAGTTTTGATAGGTTTAGGCTTTTCTTTTAAGGTTTTAGCTTGTTTCTGGGTATGCCTTTGTTGGGGTTTTCTAGGTTTTTTTGAATTTTCTAGGTTTATGTTCTTGGTGTTCTTGAACCCAGATTCAGGTTTTCTTGTGTTTTAACATTTTAGCCTCTTTGATAAGCTTTAGTTGAAGCTATAACTCATGCTTGATCTTTATATGCTAGCTTTTCTTTCTTTTATAACTTGTTTTGGATCAATCGATACTTAAAGTCCTTGAATGTCTGGGTTAGGTTTTTTCACTGTAAGATTATTTTGGTGAAGATTAGAGCTTATCGTTACTGTTTGATGGATGATTATGCATTAGATCTTGATGTTGCATCTTTTTATGCTTTATGTTTAATGAAATCTGGTCTATTATTTCATCCACGTTTCTAGTTGTTTCAAA